>CM053772.1:78449908-78474215 GCA_028658325.1 Potorous gilbertii | reverse complement strand
AGTTAGTCTTATACAACATGACTATTATCGAAGTCATTTGCAAAACTACACAGATGTGGCCTATATTGAATTGCCTGCCTTCCCAAAGGGAATGGGTGGGGAGGGAGGGATGGGGAGAAGTTGGAACTCAAAGTTTTAGGAACTTTTGAGTATTGTTCTTGCTACTAGGAAATAAGAAATATAGGTAATGGTGAATAGAAAGTTATCTGGCCCTACAGGACAAAAGAGAAGATGGGGACAAGAGAAGGGAGGGATGATAGAAGAGAGGGTAAATTGTTGATAGGGGAAATTAGAATGCTCAGTGTACTGGGGTGTAGGAGGGGACAAATGGGGAGAAAATTTTGGAACCCAAAATTTTGTGAAAATGAATGTAAAAAGTTAAATAAATTTATATTAAAAATAAATATATGAATTTCTAGAGACTTTGGGGAACTAACCCTTCGGTGAGATGGGACACTTTTTCTAGGGTTAGCTGAGTTATCTTGTTCTCAGTGGGAGAGCTCCTTCATTCTATAGTTTCCTATGTACATTTCTATGATTTCTGTTTTTGATTTTGATTTGGATTAATGGGATACATTGCTAAAAAATAAAAGTATGAATGAAAGTCATGGTTCAGGGGACACAGAATTACCCTTAAGCTGGGAAGACCTGGGTTTACATCCCACCACAGTCACAAACTGGCAATATTACCCTGAGCAAGTCACTTAAATCTCTCAGAGCCCCAGGCAAGTCCCTAAGACAATAAATTGATGAACAGGTACCTATCTACATTGATGAAGTTTCTCACTGGAAATTGCCCATACCAGTGAAATTACAAGACTACTCCAAAATTTTTAATATATAGAAATATAAATGTGTACATGTATAGCTAATAATTGTTCTCATGTACGTAATACAACTTTATGGAATATTATACATATGGATATATGTGTATGTACGCATATATAGCCAACAATTGTTCGCATGTGCATAGCAAAACTTTATGAAACATTTTACACATGTATACACATCTGTGTTTATACATGTGTATATGTACATATATATGTAGATAGAGAGACAGACAGATACATAGATATAGAGAGATAGATTAGATAGATAGATAGATAGATAAATTGTTCACATGTATATAGCACAATTTTTCATGGAACATCAAATTTTCCCCACGACTTTCTAACAAGCCCCTACCACCCACATACACACATACACCTTTCTAACCAATCTGTGCAATTAACAGTGTTAGCCTAGGAAGATATTTTTAAAAATCTTAGCACAACAAAGTACTGGCTTTTTTCTCTTCTCCTTTTTAAAGGGACAGTAAAACCAAGTAAACCAAAACCAAGCAAAGCATCTAAGGAGGAAGTGCCTCCCACGTCCTGATTCTAGCCAACCTCACAGTATTTGATGTATGCATTGTACTTAATAATTACAGTAGGAGAGCCCTCTGGGACCAACTGTCCTATTTTCCAGGCATACTGTGAGATAGAAAACACAGCAGGAACTCCTGTTAATTTGTAGCAACAATCCGTTGGGCGAGGGAGGAGGGATCCTTTCTATGCATCTCACTGCAGCACAGTGTTTATCCAAAAATGGATAGTGCTGAATGTTTCTTTTGATTAACACTCTCACTTTAAAGGGCAGTCATCCTCTACCTCAAGAAGGGAGTTTTTCCACAGAGCTTTCCTCTTCCAGAGGGTTATTTCTTGCCAGTAAATACCAATCAACATACACATCTCTCTGATGAGGGTGATTTTTTCTTCAAAATGCTATCTGAAGTGATAGAGACTCATACTGTAAGCTTAAATATGACCAAAACAGCAACAAAAATCCCAGCCATCCTGTTTGGTATTTATACCATAGAGAAACGCCATGTGCTTCACGGAAGGGTATTGCTCTAGAGTTTTGACTGTGATGTTAATTTATCGCCTTTTACTGTGTAACAGAACAACTGACCATCTCTATGAGACTGCTTCTTCATCTATATATTGGAGATAAAAATTACCATTCCACCTACATCCTAGGGTTATTGTACGAACTGAATAATAATGTATGTGAAATTGCTTTTGAAAGTATAAATTCCTATATGTCTATTATTATGGCCTATCTATTCTGATTTCTTTACATAGACTCTACTGGCTACATGAATTCCATTCAGCTATTATTTATTTATTTTTCCTTTTAAAATATGTATTGATATGTTTTGCTTTTGCACCACCTACCTTTCTCCACTGTGGACCTCCAACAGTTCCACCAAAAATTTATTAATGTGCCCATCTTTCCACAATCCCTTGAATAATGACTATTTCCACCATTTTTCATCTTTGAAAGTTTGTGTGCTGTGAGGTGAAACTTCAGGGGGTTTTCAATTTGCATTTCTCATGGTTTTCATGATTTCAAAGAGAGGTGTCAAATTCGGTTTCAGCCATAAAAGTCCTCAGTGTGACCTGAAACAAATAAAATGTAATTGGAAAATGTTTAATAAAATAAATAAAAATACAACATTGATAATGTCAATCTGTGATTTTCTAAGTCAATATAAGGCCAAGTGGATTTGAGTTGGACACCGATGGTCAATGGTTTGGAACATTCTTTCATATAGTTAAGTTTTTATCTAGGATTTACAGTACCTACAGGCACCTAGAGACAGCTAGATGACTCAATGACTAGAACTCTGGGCCTAGAGTCAGGAAAAGTTGTTAAAATTCAGCCTCAGACATTTCTAGATATGTGATCCTGGGCAAGTCCTTTAACTTCAGTTTGGCTTAATCCACTGGAGTAGAAAATGGCAAACCACTGGCAAAACCATCCTTGCCTAGTAAACCCAATGGACAGCACTGGAGTGCTGTGATCCATAGGGTCGCAAATAGTGGGTCACAACTCAAAAACAACAACAAATATGCCAGGCCCTAGGGATGCAATGACAAAATTAAAAATTCTTTACACTCAAAGGGGTTCATGTTTTATTGGAGGTATGTCATTTCACACAAATATAAAATAAAATATAAAAAGTATACAAGGTAATTTTTTAGAAGGGCACATATTTCCTATGATGCATATTGTTAATAATAGAACAGGGGTTCCAGAGGACATAGCAGAAGAGTAGGATATCCATGGGTATGAAAGAACAAAGCCTGGGGAAGGAAATGTCTGCCCTGGATATACGTAATAAAGTATCATCCCAAACCTAGAACGATGAACGGCTCTTCATTCTTATTTGCCTTAAAGCTCATTGGAAAGCTCATTTCATGGCTTGGTATCCCAGTTTCCCTGATTTTAAAATAGTAATGAATCTTTTATTAACACACCATTGTATGTTACCTACATGTTCAAGCCACATGTAGCAGAACTGAAATTGTATTCTCGAGTACTCAAATCCGTAGTAGAGACATATGAGCTTAATTAGAACTCAATCTGTTTACTCTACATATTGAGAGGTTTTACCTCATCTCAGCTCCTTGACATGTGCACCATATGGCTCATTTTCCAAATGGGAAGGCCACTATTGTAACTGATGGCATCTTTCCCAGGTGAAAGAATGCACTTATAATTTTATGTCATTTGACATTTTATGTCAAACTAAATGGTTTACATGATCAAACACTAGAGATATAAAAGGTTACCTGGTTCCCTTTCAGGTATATCACTTGCTTTATCAAGCCACGTAGGAGCTTCTATGACTGAAGGATGTTGGCAAACATCTGTAAGTTGCTGAGCTACTCCTATTGTGCTTCCAGATGGGCTCTGAGTAGCAGGAGGTATCTCCCAACTATCATTTCTAGATTTAAACAGTTTTTAATTGCAACTCACTTCAGTCTCCACCCCCTCTGAAATGTTCAGTTAGATGAAAAACGTTTCATGTTGACTTATTGCTCAGAGTGGACCCCCAGGGACAAAAAAAGAGTAGGCAAGAGGATCTCATCTCATTTCTCCAGCATGTTCATCTGTGGTTGAGTTTTATTGGGGCACCTAAGTGGCACAATGAGTAGAGTGCTGGGCCTAGAGTCAGGAAGACTCATCTTCCTGAGTCGAAATCTGGCCTCAGACACTGACTAGCTGTGTGACCATGGCCAAGTCACTTCACTCTGTTTGCCTCAGTTTCCTCCTCTATAAAATCAGCTGGAGAAGGAAATGGCAAACCACTCCAGTGTTTTTGCCAAGAAAACCTCAAGTGGGGTTATGAAGAGTTGGACATGACTGAACAACAACTTTGTTGGGTCAAGGAGACACAACAAATTTCAAGACAAGGATGCCATTTTGGGCCACAAAAGTTGGAACAAACTGCAGTTGGGGAGAGAGAAAATCAGTATAGGACTAGGCCTTCAAGCATGTGGACCAAGATTCTTTTTTTCCTTTAGTAGTTCTTTTATACTCGTTCAAATATATTTTCTATGATTGGGTTAAGATCTCCATTTCCATTTTCATCTTCACTTAAGAACTTCAATCAATGCAATAGCCAACCATGAGTCCAGAGTACTGATGATAACCATGCTACCCATTACCTAAGGAAAATATAATGGACATAAGATGCAGAATGAGATTTTACTTTGTTTGACCATGCATATTTGTTATAAGGGGTTTTCCCCCACTTTCTTCTTTTGCCATGGCAGAGGAAGGTTAGAGGGAGAGAAAGTGCTTTTTAATTGAAAAAGAATAAAATTTAGTTTTAAAATATCTCCATTTCACAATGGAGATATTCATAATTATTCATAATAATTTATTATTTCTATTAATATGGGGGGTTTTGGTATATAATCTTCCATTTCCTTTAAAATTATCAGTTTTACTAGCATATAAGTTGCACATATTAGATTCTAATAATTCTCTCCTTTCTTCCTTGTTGTGATTTCAACATTGGTCATTTTTCATTCTAGTACTTTGATTTGTCTCCTTTTTAAAAAAAATCAGATTTGCCAGCAGTCTCTAGCTCTTTATTCAGACGAATGTGTTGTGGAATTAACAAGTGTTTGTAAAGGAATTTGTGATCCCACATATTCAGATTTAGAGCTGAAAGGGAGGGATTTTAGATGCCTTCTTGTCTGACCCTTTCATCTTTAGATTAGAAAAATGAGACCCAGAGAGATTATATGACTTGTCCAGGGTCATAGTTAGTAAGTGACAGTGCTGTGATTGGAACTGACATCCTCTGATTTAATCCATCATTCTTTCTACTACACCATGACACAATAGTCACAAAATGTGATGAGTCATAGAAACTTAAAAAAACATGCACTTGAAATTTGGAACTGCAGACACCTCTGACTTTCATTTTCATCACCACCCTTATTTTATACAGTTATGAAGGGAATTGAGGGGGAGAGGAGAGAGACAGAGATAGAGAGAGTGAAGAAAGAAAGGAGGGAGGAGAAGAGGAGAAGGGAAGAGAAAAGAAAAAGGAGAGGAAAGAAAGGAAAGGCGAGGAGAGGAGAGAAAAGTGGGAGGGAGAGAAAGGGGAAAGAGAGGCAGAAAGGGGAGGAGAGAGACAGAGAAACAGAGACGAGGCAGAGAGAATGTAGGGAGGGGAGTGAATTCTCCATTTATCTAACTGTTACCCATGCTCTGAAGCTCTGTCTCTCTGATTGGATGGTTTCTCCTAGTACTCCTCCACTTAAGGAGGGCATCTGGCCAGCCACGGCTTTGTTTCTCCAGAAGATGTACTCTGGTCTGTCTCTACCATGCTCTGGGCTGGGTACCTTCTTCTCCCCCACCACCACCTCCAGTTTTTCATCTCCCCTTTTTTGTGTTGTCTTCCTCCATTAGAATACAAGCTTCTTAAGAGCAGAGACTATCTTTTTTCCTATTTTCCCCCCAGTAGCACTTAATAACTGCTTATTGACCAACAACTCAAGACCTAACTTCTCCATGAAGCCTTCCTCTACCAACCAACCCACCCTCTTTAAGGCCTCCCTTCTCAAAACTTGCTCCCCAGTACATTCCATAATGCTCCTTCTGCCACTAGTGTATACCATCTGGTATTGTTAAGGTATCTTTTCATATGCATGTCCTATTCTCCCCACTTACATTCTGTAATCACTTAGAATGCTTCTTGGTATCTCACATGGCCTATAGATACCTCAGGTTCCTGTTTATAGTGGTGATAAGAAAATAGCTAGAACTGGATTTTGAGATAGAAGGAAATGTGTAAACTAATCCAAGCATTTTATTTTGTAATTGAAGAAATTGAGACCTAGAAGGGAGGTGACTTGCCAAATTAACAAAAATAGGAAACAATAGAATTTGAATTCAATCCCAGAATATGGATTTCAAATCCAACACTATTTTCCCTAATCAGAAGTTAATAAGCACTTAAAAAGCACCCATATATGCCAGGCTCTTTGCTAAGTGTTGGAAATACAAATGCAGAGAAAATAAACAACAGCCCCTACCCTCAAGGAGCTTACAGGAAAGAAGACAGAACCCTAAAAGGATGACAAAAAGTGAGCAGGGAGAAAAAGGTACTCAGCATAAGGACATAGTATTGGTTCAACCAAGTGAGAAATGAAATGTCTAAGCTGAACTCTCTCCTTAAATGAAAATTTGGAGTTCATGGCCCTTCCTTCTAATCAGAATGCCAAGGCTCGTGAGATCTTACAAACTTATGAAGTTATCTACTAATGAGCTTCCTGAGGCATTGAGAGCTACCTCCAGTCCTCCTTACCACCAGACCCAAATGGCTCCTAAGGAGATTGTGAGGCTGGTGACTTTGCACAACCCTCCCTCCCTTAAATCCAATTCACTTGCAAGTCATGGCATCTTCTTCCTGATGTCATGGTTCTCTTTGAGCAATGACAATCCTGAGGCATGGTAGAAAAGTCAGAGAAGTCCCAAAGTAATACGGTATAGTAGCTGGAGAGCTGGACTTAGAAACACCTTGACAAATCACTGACCCTCTCTGTCTCAGTTTCGTCATCTATAAAATGGGGAGGGGGGAATAATAGCATGTGCTTCATAA
Organism: Potorous gilbertii; assembly: GCA_028658325.1. Classification (NCBI taxonomy): domain Eukaryota; kingdom Metazoa; phylum Chordata; class Mammalia; order Diprotodontia; family Potoroidae; genus Potorous; species Potorous gilbertii. The sequence goes on along the minus strand of CM053772.1, from coordinate 78,467,269 downwards.
GCTTGTCATGAAGATAAAATGAGATCACATAGATCATAGAACATTTTTCAAATCTTGAAACACTATAAAAATTCGTAACTACGTTAATATTGTTACAAGGGTGGTTTCTTCTAAAGGGACTAGATTTGAATTTAGATTTAGCATAGGCTGGTAACTACCCATGACACCTTAGTAATGTTACTCAATCTCCTTGTTCCTCAGTTTCCTCATCTGTAAAATGAAGGAACTGGATTAGATAATCTCTAGAGATTTCCTCCAACTCTAAATTCTATGATTCTATTATCCTAAAATAATGGGGGTAAAAAGCTAGCATACTCCTAATGGGGAAAATGCAAATGATCATTAATATATGTCAAGTCTTTGGCAACCCCCAGCATTAGTAAGTCATTTAATATAACTTACACTGATTTAAGTGGCTAACCCATGCTGAGGGGTGCTGGCAATTTTTTCTTCTCTCCCCTGTCTCTTAATTAAATTTCAGTCTCAATGCCAACCCTAAACCTTGATGGATCTGACAGCAGCGCCACGCAGCACAACAGAGAGAGACTGCCTGGGGAGAACAGAAATCATTTCCAAAAGCTGCCTGCCTTCTCTTGGCAAGTTATAATATAGGAGGAAAATCTTTTCAGAGCCTTCATTGAGGGGAAGCAAGAACAAGTCTTTCAAAGGTGAGAGGGCAAGGGGAGAAGTGAGAAGGTGGGGTTGACCACATATCATACATAGCCTTCATAAACCATGAAACATTACAATATCCATAAGCTATAGATCATCACAAATCAGGCAAACTAGAGAATGCAAGGCACATCTGGGTAGAAGAGACTGCATTAAGACTTTAAGGGCAAAATTGACAGTGAAGAAATACATGTAGGAGATTAGATTAAATGGGGATTAGAGAGCTGTTGATTCAGGGACATTCCCTTCTATTATAGCAGCTATACACTATTTACAAAATTTTCCCAAAATCATTAGAGCTAAAGACAATGCACACATCCCAATTTGTGCAAAAAAAAAAAAAAAAACTGGTTGCATTTTTTGAATTCTTACTGCATGTCTCCACTAGGTTGAAACCAAATACCATATTTTATATAACTATGACTTTGAATAGTACAAAGTCAAATATATATGACCACTTCATTGATTGATTGTTACATTTATTTTTTTTCTTTGCTAATGGGGACCTGAGTGTATATTCAACTGATAATGGCCCCTAACTATATTTTCCAATGCAACACCTTTCTCCCAATTTCCACCTTATTCTACCACTCCATGTTTGATACATTCTCTCTTTTCAATTTCACTGGATAAAGAGTTTCTAGTAAGGAAATTCTCATCAATGCCAATTGGCATTGACTCTGGAAACTCAGGTTTTAGAGAGTTGCCTAGCCTTGACTCATTTTGCCTATATGTGACAGAAATTAAATTTATCAAATAATAAAATCATTTTTTCTCTTAATTTAATGACCATTTTAAGTATCTATTAGGCGCTGGCCATTAGAGATGCAATGGAAAAACCAACAGTCCTTGCCCTCAAGGAACTTTTATTTCCTTTGGGGAAACTATTATATACACAGATAAGAAAATGAGTTTAATTATCATTTCTATGCAGGATGTGCCTAGATCTATACTTTAAGCTTCTTTTAAGTTTCAGTCTCACCTTCCCAACTTCCTCTTGGACATTTCACATCCAACAAGTCCCACACTGAAGTATTCCCCTCTTTCTAACTTCCCTATTACTGTTAAGAGAACCACTAGTCTTCCAGTCACCCTGAATACCTATCACTCACCCCATATATCCAAGGGTTATAAGATCACAGAATTTAGAGTTGGAAGGCACCTCAGAAATCATCAAGCCAACCCCCTCAATTTAAATTTGAAGAAACCAAAGTGCAGAAAAGTTAAATCACTTGCTTGGAGGTGCTCAGGCAACATGTATCTGAGGCAAGATATGAACCCAAGTTTTCCTGACTACAAGTCCAATGCCCTACCCACTACATCACACCACCCTTCTACCACCCTCTATGTAATAAATGATAACTCACATTTAGATAATGCTTCACAAACCATCCTCTTCAAAACATGTGAGACAAGTAATACAGGTAAGCTTTACCTTTACAAGTAAGGAAACCATGTCTCTGGGAGATTAAATTCTTTGCCCACAGTCACACATGATGGGGCCAGGCCTTAAATGGAATTGGACTTGGGTTTTAATTCTCCCACCTCTTATGTGTATTGCTCTCATTTGGCTAGGTAAGGAACATCAAGAAACAATACAGAATGACAACCACACACAGTGTTAAGAGTTTGATCATAGAGACCATCTGATCCAGCGTCTTCATTTCAGTGATGAAGAAATGAACTATTTGTCCAAGATGACTAAGTAGTATAATAATACTAAATGTTGCAATATTACATTATTATAAGAGCCATATTTATGGAGTATTTTCAGGTTTGCAAAGCCCTCCATGTTTTATCTTATGTGATGCTCACAACTTGTGAGATAAGTATTATTTTTCCCACTTTACAGGTGAGGAAATTGAGGCTAAAAGAAGGTTAACTGTCTTGCCTAAAGTCACAGAACTAGTAAACATCTTAAGGCCAGAATCAAAATCAGGTCTTCTTGATTTCAAGACTAGTACTCTATCTACTGTACCGCCCAGCCTTGTGATATGGGACTTGAATTCAGGTCTTTTGGCTGCAAGTCCTGCACTCTTTCCACTATAGCCAGTAAACAGCATATGATGTGCCTGATCACTCTAATTTGATTTCATGTCTCTGAGGGCAAGGATTGCTTCTTATCCTTCTCTGGGTCCCCCATCATGGGCTATAACAAGAGTCCTTAAAACATTTGTGTGTTCTAGACCCTTTGGCAGATCTATGGATCACTTCTCAGAAGAATGTTTTTAAATGCAGAAAAAAATGCATTGCATTACAAAGGAAACCAATTATAGTAAAATACAGTCATCCAAAAAATGTTAATAGGCTCATGAGCCCCCAGATTAAGAAACCTCTGAACCACAGGATGCAACCCTTGTAATTTCCAGTGAAATTCCTTGGCTTGGAAGAATATCTCATATTAAACACTGAACCAAAGGCCTTACGAAAATGAGCCAGAAAAGGATGCCATCTTTGAAGATCGGTCCCTTCAGCCTATGCCCCGTGCCATATTCCATCCTACCAAGAGAGCCCATGCAGTCACCAAATAGAAACAATCATTCTTCCCATCATTCCTTCCTTCCTTGCTTTGCCTTGTTGCCCTGACAATGAGTTCCTTTGAAACATGCTACCTAAATGAGCGAAAGCAGAAAGAATTCTGTTTCAGAAGCCACAAAACTGGGCTCATTTCTCTGGACTTACGGACCAGTGACCCTAGGAGATGTGTCAGAAAGTGAGAAGCCCAAAGTTAATTTGTATCAAGAACAAAATAAATCTCTTTGTTCCAACAAAGAACACCAAACATTTCAAGCTTTTTTCTTTCCTTTTTTTTTCAACCAACTTTCCTAACTGCAGCCACTTAGACTTTGTAAGGATTTCAAGTTAAATCATCACAAAATATGATGGTAACGAGCTACTCAGCAGTCTGTCTCTGTCAGATGGTAATAGAAAGGAGTATTTGTCTCTTCTCTCTGCTTGGAGGGTATGTAGATATGCCAGTTCTCATTATACCTCGATAGAAACAAAACCCATTAGCACAGGTGCTGCATATTTTAATGAGGGAGACAAGTAGGAACTCATCCAGGTCAATTAGAAGGAAAATGCTACACTTTAACTGAAACTGATACCAATCTAATTAGGTCCCTATCAATGGACTATTTCAGGGATGCATCGTGTGTTGGAATGCATAATCATCTGTTACCTAGATGACTTCAATGTAGTTTGCAGGCAATAAGATGACTGTGTGTATGTAGGCTGCAACTCTAGTATGCGTTAAATATAATTGAAAGCCTGTTCTTCAGTGATGAGAAAAAATACCATGTACCCCTTTGTCTGTTTCTATTAAGACCCACCTAACCCTATCAGAGGAACCCAACTTAAATGTCAGGAATATAGGTAAGAAATGCTATGGAAAAATCAAAGTAAGAATTTCACTGAATACAAAATCAACCAATCTTGAACCATGATTTAATCCAGACAATCTTGAGGTAGAAGAGGGGAACATGAGCTCAAATAGCAAAGACCTACAGCATCAGCTGACGAGCCAAGAGAAACCCTGGAAACATCTTAAATTTAGTGGGTCCAGAATAGATCCCATGGAATGTGAAAGCTCAAGAATTATGCTTTGCTTATGCAAGAATCAGCCTCCTTTTCAAATCTACCTTCTTCATAGAGGGTCTTCAAACATCATCTGGTCCTGATACCAATCTCAGAAGAATTAAAACTGCAAACAATTCAAAGGGCAAATGTAAGAATAAATTGAATGCTTATGTGAATCCATAATCTCATTGGTAGGTATTCCTCCATTGAACTAATTGACAAGCGTTTATTAAATACCCACTACATGCCTTGTACTCCACTAGGCTCTGGGGGAAACAACGATGAGCATGAAAGAATTCATGTCTTGAAGAAATATGTTTGAATGAGGGAGAAAACATGAAATATATATGTATGTGTTGGACTGTGTGGAGAGAGAGAGAGAGAGAGAGAGAAAGAGAGATAGGTAGATAGATAGATAGATAGATAGATAGATAGATAGATGTGGAGTTCACAGATATTTAGTTTAACAGGAAAAAAATAATTACCCTCTCTTAGATGGCTCCCACTTTCATGAAGGTAGGGCCCACTCTTTCCTTCAGCCAGGTGCTGTGACTTTGTTTTAAGTCATCCTTCACTCTCAGGAGCAGATCTCTTATGAAACAGTAAGAGAAATATGAGTGGGAGTAAACTTGCCTGAGATATGTACCTCTAGATGTAATGTCTCTTATTCTTTATTCAGGCAGCTTCTATCCACCACCTAAATCTATTTACCTCTTGTTTCAAACTTTTGTCAAGGAGAAATGCCAGATTTAACTTTAGCTCTTCTTTGGGAAGTTTATTAAATATAGTAATCCATAAGATTCTATCTCATTTTTGCTTAGGGCTCCCCAGCTGTTGGGAGAAAAGAAAACAAAATCTCCTTCCGCCTGTCTCTATCATCTCTCCTGGATCACCCGGGAGAATAAGGTACCAGACACTGAAGTCCTTGCTTGAGCTGAACTGCCAGGTATTCAAACTATGCTTCAGAGAGAGCAGCTCTAATGGGCTGGCCATGTTTTTCAAATGCCAAATGTACACTTGCCAAAAAAACTATTTTATGGAGAACTGGAATGGGGCAGGCGATCACATGGTGGCCAGAAGAAGTCATATAAGGACACTCCCAAGGTTTCTGTCAAGAACTATGGATTTAATTGTGCAACATGGGAGACACTGGCACAGGACCGCTCAGCATGGCATGCCCACATGTTCTATGAGCAAAGCATAATTGAGACAGCACAGAGTTAAGATAGAATGTGCAGATTTGTAGTATCTACTCCAAATACTCACACAGATTCTCTGGGCCTAACCTGTGGTAGGGCCCAAGCTTGTATTGGTCTCATCTAGACACATTGAAACTTCACTTTATCATGCCAATGTCATTTTCATCCTCTTCGAAAACGAAGGACAACAATCATCCATCTCTCATATTTTACCAGACATTATGCTTCCTTCTTTTTATACTTCTTACTTTATACATCTGGCAAGTTCAAATCTAATTAAACAGAAATTATAAATATAACTTTTTACAAATTAATTTATTTTTAGTTTTCAACATTCAGTTCCTCAAGCTTTTGAGTTTTAAATTTTCTCCTCCTCCCTTCCCTCCTCTCTCCCCAAGACAGCATGCAATCTGATATAGGTTCTACATATATATTCATATTAAACATATTTCCACATCAGTCATGTTGTAAAGAATTAGAACCATTGGGATGAAACACAAGAAAGAAGAAGCAAAACAGAACAAAGAGAAAGAGAGAGCAAATAATATGGTTCGATCTTCATTCAGACTCCATAGTTCTTTCTCTGGATGTGGATTAAATACACTTTTAAAGAACCAGAAAACTGGAGTAACATCTGCCCACTCAGGCAGATAATTCTATTCTGTGAAATAGTCAACAACTACCGGTAATTCAAGTACTTTGCTCTAGGTACTTCAGATTGCCCTATCTGGTGATTTAAGGGGAAGAGAGCTGACGAACCTGGATCTCCAGCAGCAGCTCCATGGCCACCTCACATAACCTCAATAAACAGTCCCCCACTGTCTTGGCTGTCTCCCCAGCCTCCACTGTGTCCCATCACTCTCATTTGCCAAGCTTCTGTTCTAATCACAAGTTCTGCCTCTCCTTCCAACCCTATCACAAAGTCAGCATGTGAAACATTGAATTGTTATCATTTTTTCCCGTAAATGTTGACTAGTAGACAGGGAGAGCCAGCCTCAGAGCCAGGAAGACCTGAGTTCAGATCCTGTCTCTGACATATACTGTATGAACAATCCTGAGAAAGTCACTTAACATTTCAATGCCACCAAGCTACTCTCTAAAGCTATAAATTAGGCAAAAATTGTAGATCTATATTGGTAGGGAAAGATTCCTCCATAGGAGTTCCATCAATGAAACCATAATTATAGTCTAAAACAAAAAATTTAGCAAATCTTCTTGTTTCTGACTTCATTGTTTTTATATTAACCTAGTGTCCCATGTTGATAACACTTTAATCCTTCCCTCTTCCTTCCTTCTCAGCTACAGGTCTTTTGTTTCTTTCATCAACATCTGCTCTCTTTGCTCCACTCTCCACTTCAGTAACCACACCACCTGCCTAAACTATTTTAATACTCTTAACAGGTATTCCTGCTTCCACTTTGTAACTTTCCCTTTGTTCTTTGAAATATTGCTAGAATAATATGATTACATCATTCATCTGCTTTTTCAAAAATCTCCAGTCTCTCTATTGCTTCCTTAGCTATATTCAGATATACCTGTCTTCAAGACCCTGTGCTCCTGCCAAACTAGATTATCCTGACTCTGAACACACACCACCCTCTCATGCCTTTGCTCAGTCTGCTCCCTATCTCTAAGAGTAGTCCCTCCCCTAGCCTGACCATTTTAAGTTACTAAACTCCTATCCATCCTTTAAATAAGGATTTTTTAACCTAAAGTCTGTTCACTTGTTTTTTTGATAGTTAATTGTATAAATAATATGTTTATAAGTAATTTCTAATTAACTAATTTCTAATTAGTTTTTAACATTCACTTCCATAAGATTTTAAGTTTTAAATTTCTCCCCCTCACTCCTTCCCCTCTCCCCCGCTTTGCCCTGCTTCCTCCCCAATCTGATATAGCCTCTACTTATATATTCATATTAACATGTTTTCACATTAGTCATGATATAAAGAAGAATTAGAACTAATGGAGGAACCACAAGAAAAAAGAAACAAAACAAAAGAAAACAACAAAAGAAAAGGAGAGCTAATAATATGCTTCCATCTGCATTCAGACTCCAAAATCCTTTCTCTGGAAATAGCATTTTCCATGGTGAGTCTTTTGGAATTATCTTAGATCTTTGCATTGCTGAGAAGAGCTCAGCATCACACAATGGGGCTGTTACTGTATACAGTGTTCTCCTGGTTCCCCTCATTTCCTTCAGCATCAGTTCATATAAGTCTGTCTACTTACCATCCCTTACAGCACAATAGTATTCCATTACATTCATATACCACAACTTGTTTAGCCATTCCCCAATTGATAGACATCCTATCAGTTTCCAATTCTTGGCCACCACAAAAAGAGCTGCTATAAATATTTTTGTACATTGGGGTCTTTCTCCCATTTTTATGGTCTCTTTGGGATACAGACCTAGAAGTGGTATTGCTAGGTCAAAGGGGATGCATAATTTTATAGCCCTTTGGGCATAGTTCCAAATTGCTCTCCAGTGGTTGGATCAGTTCACAACTGCACCAACAATGCATTAGTGCTCCATCTTCTCTGTTATCATTTTCCTGTTTTGTCATGTTAGCCAGTCTAATAGGTATGATGTGGTACCTCAGAGGTGTTTTGATTTGCATTTCTCTAATCAATAGTGATTTAGAGCATTTTTTCATATGACTACAGATGACTTTAATTTCTTCATTTGAAAACTGCCTGTTCATATCCTTTGACCATTTATCAATTGGAGAATGACTTTTATTCTTAAATTCAACTCAGTTCTCTATGTATTTTATATATATATATTGTATATTTATTTATATATATATACCATATATTTCAATATATTTTAGAAATGAGAGCTTTGTTCACTTTTCTAAAAATATTTTGATAAATGTATTTTAATAATTGATTTCCTTTGTAATCCTATGTGTTTTATTTCATGCATTTAACAAAACTGAGGAGGAATCCCTAGACTTCACCAGACTGCTGAAGGGGCCTTGGACACACAGAAAAATGTTAAGAGCTCCTGCTTTAAAGGTCAATGGTGGAGAACCTGGGTCCTCAAGACCACATGTGGTCTTCTAGGTTCTCAAGTGTGGCCCTTTGATTGAATCCAAACTTCACAGAACAAATCCCCTTCATAAAAGGATTTTTGCTCTGTAAAACTTGGACTCAGTCAAAAGGCTGCATCCAAGGACCTAGAAGGTCACAGGTTCCCCACCCCTGACTTAACTATGACCTCCTTACATAATCTATTCCTTATTCCTCCCCATCAATAAGGACCTTCACCTTGGGACCTCACGTAGCTACCCTTATCAGTATTATATCACTCAGGCTGTAAGTTCCTTATCTCGGTCTTATTTAAGATTTATATTGCCCCTCCCTTACTTAATAAAATGTTTTGCACACAGTAGGAGATTAAATATTTGTTGGTGATGATTACAGCAAGAAGGTTGGAGTAGGGTAAAGAGGGGAGAGAAGAGCTGGGCTTGGGGACAAGTAAGCAAATCTTCTATCTCACCCTCAATTTCTACCACTTGAATTTGCTTCAGATTGCAAAAAAACAGCACCTGCTTTCCCTGGGACCCTATTTTATTAGCTCTCACTTATGCCAGGTGTGAAAGATTTGTGGTTCTAATCTGCTGTCAGATTAAATCAACAGCCTGCCCTTCAGACAGAGCCATGACAGGGACAGGCAAGTTACACAGTCCCCTAGGTGCAACCCTGGGTTGGGGAGACATAGAAGCAGAGAAACACAATGAGGGAAATTTTAAAATATTATTCTTAATAAATTCATGTATTTTAATACCAGTCAAGTCCTATTTTCCATGTCTTAACAGTATTTATTTACTGGTAAGCCAACCTTGTATTGAAATTTCTACGAGGAATACATGGAAGGCACAATTTTTGGACCCTGGTTAAGAAGCCCAAATGTCTTGTCTGAATCCACTTTCAAATCATGAAGTATATTATTAAGAGATTTCCCTTTATTGATCAATTTTTGAAAATATCCATTTTCATCTGATCACTATCTATCTTTCTAAGGAAAGTTCTGTCAGGTTGGCTTTATGAGAAAAGATCCCTAAATTGACTCTAAGATGGTAAATTCAACCTCAGAGAAATTCTCTTTACAATCCTTCCAACTCCTTCATCAAAAACCCTTTTATAATGAAAATAAAGGCTAAAGAGAGGCCCTTGGTACCCCTCTACTTGAGGATCTGTGTGTAAGGTGGCATGGATCCAGTGTGATACAGGCAGCCAGGTCAGGATCCATTCACTGTAAAAACTCACACTATGCTGACATATCATTATATGACTATAGATAAAGTAAACTTATGAATTCATTGTTGGCATGATGCCTTCTTTGTGTGTCTTTCTGTATTTCAGACAAGCACTGGTCAGTGAGAGCATCTCACCAGCTGCCTCAAGAGAAAAGTAACTATGAAGTCTTCATCTCCACTGTCTTTTTCACTCTGTCAGGATCAAGTGAATCTGCAGGTTGCTGACCTCCTGTCTTACAGATTCCTACACGAGAGATTGTGATTCCAAGAACTCATTTATTTCTTTTTTATCCTGGGTGGTAATTACCACAACAGCAAGGACACCAGAATATACAAGAGGGGTGACTGTACAGGTTCTTAGATCTGTTTTTCTAAAAGGAAAGGATAGCAATTTTTGAGGGTTCAGCAATCTACCTTAATCAAGCACCTACATCATTCACTTAGCTTGGGGGAAAAGGCAGCACTCTGAACTTCAGAGAAAATACAAACAGAAATTACAAACAAAAATTACAAAGAGAAAGACCAACAGACAGGGCTTCCAACTCTCTGACCATAGACAAAATATACATCATTACCAGAGGGAGAAGCATGAACATATGAGTTTTCAAAGCCAGGGGGTCCTTAGCAGCTACACAGAGTCTCATCTGGTGCATGAACCTTCTTCCAAAAAATAAGCCCCAAAGTAAAACTTCATCTCAGAGTATAGATATACTTTTCAGGGCTGGAGGGAATGACCTAGTGCCTCCTTAGAAATCAACAAAAGGTATTGAGGTCTATTAATGGGTGAGGAAGATCTTTAACTCTTCCCTCTACCCACCATTAACCTAACATTAACATTACAACTAGGTAGTGATATACATTAGTGACTGAACTGCTTATCCTGCGGATAACATGGTAGTAAGATGATAGAATCTACCTCAAGGAGCAAGTCATAGATAAATTGACCAGTCTTCCTGATGGCCCACTTTGCAAGGGATTTTTGCGAACCAGGATCACCATAGCTCCTTGGAGGCTTGTTTACTCCAAAGCAGATTATACGTTCTTGAAGGGCAAGGATATTCTATTCTTTTAAAAAAATTTTTTACAAAGAGATATTTACTGAAAAGATAGCAAGAACAGCCATATAAACATTTCTTATAACACCTGTGGGTCACATGCTCCCCTGAACTACCTCAGTCCCTGGGGAGAATGAGCTCAAGCTTAATACAGTTAACACATTGCATTCATCTCACCAGGTTCACTTCCAAATGCAACAACCCAAATGGTTTGGGCACTGTAGGTAATGCTACAGGGCTTTGATGCCCATCTTTTTGGCTACAAAACCCAGTATGGATTTCAACTCCTAGATTTCTTGGGGTTTGGGGGTGGGTTGTTCTCTAGATGTTTTGAATTTTACAAGGTCATAGCTACCTCTACTCTCCTTCACCTATTCTTCTATGAGAGATTTGCCACAAATTAATTCTTAAAGGAAAAACAACTGAAGACCAATAAACCAGTCCATTGCTTTTAGCTGCCCATGGTGCTACAAAACCCAAGATTCCCCTCTGCCTGTGGCAGCCTGGCAATTCCCATACCTGTGGAAATTTGGCAGCATCTAGCAAAGAAGACTTTGCCACCAGAACTTATTGAGACTACATTGTTCTGAATATTCCTGCTCTGGCTCCCTTCTCAAACAGCTTGTGGAGCCAGGACTGCAATGGTCATTCCTTAACAGTGAAGGAAACAGGCAACCAGTAAAAGGACTGAAAGCTGGGGAAAAGACTCAAACACAAAGACTTCTCAGAACAAGCCCTCTAACCAGTAAGGCAACTGGCATGGAATCAGAAATACCTGTGCTAAAATCCTATCTCAGACATTTGCTACTGTGTGAGACAGGGTAAGTTACTTAGCTTCTGCTACTTTGCTAAAATTAATAAAGCCAACACATTTATTAATAACAGTATGGTTATTTGACCATCTCTCTCATACTGAAGAAAATCATGGTGGCAGACTCAGGGCTTATATGTTCTTTTAGAAGAAAAGCAGTAATCAAATCTGATTGGTTAAAAAAAGTATATTATAATGAGGGGCTGAGAGTGACATCATGTCATTCCCAGACCACCCTCAGCCTTGAACCATCTATTCAAAGGATGTCCCACCCAAGCCTGAGCATAACACGCAGGCTTCTCCACCAGAACGGGTTCTTGAACAAGAAAGTTAGTCCAATCTCATTATCAGCAACGTCCTTCAAGAATCTGAATTTTTTAAAATCGAGACTTTAGAAGATGGAGGAACTATGGATTTCCCCCAAATAACTGGTTATTAAAAATGATTTCTCCCATCAGAGAGAGGGAGTGGAGCGTGGTGGACAGAGTCAGACTCAGAGGCAGAAAGACCTGAGTGTGCCGGGGGGAGGGGTAGAGAGACAGAGAAACAGAGACGACAGAGAGAACAAAAGGGAAAAACAACAGAACACATTCTTTCTTAGAGACTGGAACATTTCATGAGAGCATCATAAAAAAAGATCCTGAACTTGAAGATGGATTGTGAAGAGATAATCTAGGAATTATAGGTCTTTCAGAAAAATGTCTTTAAAAATAACATTTAAAGAAATCCTACAGAAAAATTGTCCAGAAATATTGGGAACAAATGACAAAATAAAGCTCAAGAGGATATATACATAGAATAAACCTCAGGTTTAAATACTCAAGAAACATGATGGTCAAATTTTAGAAGTCAAAGAAAATTTACAGAGATTTAAGGGTTAATTTTAAAAAATAAGTAAATGTTGACAGTCTAAGAATACTGATAACATTGTCATATATAAGAAGCAGTTTGATCTTAATGAGTGTCATATAATTGGCCTTTAATGCTTTTCTTATATTTCTTCTGGATCTCATGTATGGAATTTTCCATTGAGTTCCAGATTTTTTTATCACGAATATCTGAAATGCTTTCAATTCATTAAATTTCCTTTCTTTTTTTTTCATTTAGGATTATACTCAACGTTGCTGGGTAAGTTATTCTTGGACACAACCCCAGCTCTTTTGCTCTTCCAAATATAATGTTACAAAACCAACGCAGAAGCTCCTAGGTCTCATAAAAAAAACTGTATGTACCCCCACAGTATTTAAGTAGGTTTTCTTCTTGTTGTTTGCAAATTTTTCTCCTTAACCTGGGAGCTTTGAAACTTGACTATGACATTCCTGGAAGTTTTCTCCTGGTATTTCTTTCAGTTGGTGACCAGTGAATTTTTTTTTCTACTTCTACTTTATCCTCTTTTATACTTTTTTTAATATTTCATTTATTTATTCTTCAGTTTTCAACATTCACTGCCACAAGAATTTAAATTCAAAATTTTCTCCCCATCTCTCCCCACACCCCACCACAGGACAGCATGCACCCATTTGCCCCTTCCTCCAGTCTGTCCTCCATTCTATTACCCCACACCCCTTCTTCTATCCCCTTCCCCTCTATTTTCCTGTAGGGCAAAATAGATTTCTATACCCCATTGCCTGTCCATTTTATTTGCCAGTTACATGTAAAAACAATTCTTAACATTCATTATTAAAGCATTGAGCTCCATACTCTCTTCCTCCCTTGCCACCCACCCTCATTGAGAAAGCAAGCAATTCGCTATGGGTCATACATGTGTAGCCATGCAAAACACTTCCATAATAATTATGTTGCAAAAGACTAATCACATTTTCCTCTGTCCTATCCTGCCCTCCATTTACTCTATTCTCTCCTTTGACCTGTCCTCTCCAAATTGAGCTTGCTTCTAATTATCCCTTTCCTCAATTTGCTGTCCCTTCTATTATCTTTCCTTTCCTATCCCCTTCCCCCCTGCCTTCCTACAGGGTAAAATAGATTTCCATATTCAATTGAGTGTGTTTTATTCCCTCCGTAGGTCAAATTCCATGAGAGTAAGACTCACTTATTCACTGTCATCTCCCCCTTCTTCCCCTCCATTGAAAAAGCTCTTTCTTGCCTCTTTTACATGAGATGATATGCTACATTCTACCTCTCCCTTTCTCTTACTCCTAGTACCTTACACACAACAGTAAATTTTTTTTTAGGTATTCTCCTTTCATATTCAGCTCACCCTGTGCCCTCTGTCTATGTAGAGAGGGCCTACACACATACACCCATGTACATACATATATACCTACACACATATAATATACACATACATATATATCCCTACATGCCAACCTCCCCACATATATGTGTGTGTATATATATATATACATATATATATGTATGTATGAATTCCCTCTAACTACCCTAATACTGAAAAAGATCTCATGAGTTACAAATATCATCTTTCCATGTAGGAATGTAAACAGTTCAACTTTCATAAGTCCCTTATGGCTACTCTTTCCTGTTTATCTTTTTATGTGTCTCTTGATTCTTATATTTGAAAGTCAAATTTTCTATTCAGCTCTGGTCTTTTCAAGAAGAATGATTGGAAGTCCTCTATTTCATTGGAATTCCATTGTTTTCCCTGAAGTATTATACTCAGTTTTGCTGGGTAGATGATTTTTGTTTTCAATCCTATCTCCTTTGACCTCCAGAATATCATATTCCAACTCCTTCAATCCCTTAGTGTAAAAGCTGCTAAATCTTGTGTTATCTGATTTTATTTCCACAATACCTGAATTGTTTCTTTGTGACTGCTGGTAATATTTTCTCCTTGACTGTGGAATTTGGCTACAATATTCCTAGGAGTTTTCCTTTTGGGATCTCTTTCAGGAGGTGATGAGTAAATTCTTTCCATTTCCATTTCATCCTCTGGTTTTAGAATACCAGGGCAGTTTTCCTTGATAATTTTTTGGAAGATGATTTCTAGGCTCTTTTTTTTAATCATGGCTTTCAGATAGTCCAATAATTTTTAAATTGTGTCTCCTGGATCTATTTTCCAGGTCAGTTGTTTTTCCAGTGAGATATTTCACATAGTCTTCTTCATTCTTTTGGTTTTGTTTTATAATTTCTTGATTTCTCATGAAGTCATTAGCTTCCATCTGCTCCATTCTAATTTTCTTCAGTGAGCTTTTGGACCTCCTTTTCCATTGGGCCAATTCTGCTTTTTAAGGAATTCTTCTTCTCATTGGCTTTTGGGACTTCTTTTGCCATTTGGATTAGTCTATTTTTAAAGGTGTTATTTTCTTCAGCATTGTGGAGAGTCTCCTTTAGCAAGCTGTTGACTCATTTTTCATGATTTTCTTTCATCACTCTCATTTCTCTTCTCAATTTTTCTTCCACCTTTCATACTTGATTTTCAAAATCCTTTTTGAACTCTTCCATGGCCTGCAATTATTGCATTTTTTTTTGAGGCTTTGGATGTAGGAGTCTTGACTTTTCTTTCTTCCTCCAAGTGTATGCTTTGGTCTTCATCTGATTGTATACTTTGCTCTTCCTCATCCACAAGGAGGGAAGAAAATACCTTTTCACCAAGAAAGTAACCTCCTATAGTCTTATTTTATTCATATTTTTGGGCATTTTCCCAGTAAATTATTTGACTTTAGGGTCCTTTGTCAAGTGCACGGTATACTACCCCAGACTTCAGAGGTTTTGAGCAATTGTTCTCTGAGATATCTCTAGAGACCTGTAAGTTTTACATTCCTCCAAAGTGGCATTTTCAAGGGAGAGGTATTTATTTTCTCTCCTGACCTGCACTCTGGTCTGTGAGCAGCCAAAAGCACTCTTTTCTGCCCTGGTACCACAAATAGAATTTCCTCTCCACAACTGCCATCACCTCTGCCACACCAGCACTCCTCCTCACCCTAGGACCACCACTCAGGACTGAGACCCTGATCAGCAGTTCAATTTCTCCAAGGCCTGTAGGTTGAGAGCTCCAAAAGCAGCAACTGCTGAGACAGTGGCTGCCCTCATGCTTGGGTTGGGGCTGGGGCTGGGACTGAACCATGCTCCCCTCTCACCGAGGCGAAAGAGCTTTCCCATTGACCTTAGAAGCTGTCCTTGGCATTTGTGGGTTGAGAATTCTGGAAACCACAGTCACTGCCTCTGATTTCACACCCTAAAGCCCTCTCCAGTACTGTCTGTGCTGGCATGGCCCACACTGGACTGGACTCTGATCCACTCAAAGCTCAGCGTGGCTTTCCTGTTAGCTTTCCAGACTTTCTTGGGTTGATAATATGTTTCACTCTGTAATTTTGTGACTTCTGCTGGTTTAGAATTTATTGAGTTGTTTTTACAGGTATTTTAAGGGCTTTAGGGGGAGATTTCAAGCAGGTATGTGCTTCTACTCCACCATCTTGGCTCCACCACCACCTCTACTTTATCCTCTTATTCTAGAACTTCAGGGAAATTTTCCTTAATAATTGCTTTTAATATTATATCAAGTTTTTTTTTATTATAACTTTCAGGTAGTCCAACAAATCTTATATTGTCTCTCATCCATCTCAGATCTAGTTGTTTTTCTAATGAGATGTTTCAGATTGTCTTCTACATAAAAAAGGACACACATATTTACTTATTTTTTAATTTTTATTTATTTATTTTATTTGAGGGTAAGAAATAAAATAAAAATTTCCATAACATAGTAGAATAGGAACAAAAACAATTGCACTGAAGTGGCAAATCTATTATGTACAATTGGCTATTCCTTTTAAATATATAATACACTTATCATGTAATCCTTTTTCCTCCCCTCCCTTCACCCTTGCCCTAGAGATGTATAGCTTTGCTGATGGCCTCACTGAATTTCCTAAAAGGAAACAGGCTGCCTAGCACCTGAAATTTTCACCAAAATGAGTAATAATTAAGAAATTACATGAGTAACTTCCACCATAGAAATGCACAAAATGTCAGATAGCAACTGACAGGCAATAGGAAAGAGACCATCAGCAAAGCCAGCAGACAGGTTGGCAACTTCCTGTGCAATTGGAATAGTGCCAGAGATAACCCATCGTCTACAGATCTCTCTCCCTGAAGGTGGCAAGATCAGAAGGTTCCCATGAGGAAGTGTTGGGATAATTGTAAACCCACCAGAGGACCCAAGCAAGTGCTAGGAAGAAACAGAGACCAGTGCAGACCCTAGGGCTACAAGGTTCAAAGTATCCTGTCCTGAAATGCCATAGAGGACTTTGAGGAACTTAGATCCAAGATTCAGAGGGACTTAACCCTAGGAGATGAAGGTCAGTATAAGCACCCAGGTGATCAAGGGAGACCAGGAAGAGCTGTTTGCCTCACCCAAAAATGCAGCAGGAGCAGAGCCTGGCTTTAGCAGAAAGCCCCAGGACAGGAGATTAAAGCTAGAAAAAAGAGTAAACCAAATAAGATACCCATCAGTATCAAAAGTCATACCCAATCTAGACATGTTACATATTTCAAAACTAAAAAGCATTGTGAAAGGGATTGTCATGGTTTTATATACAATACTTTTATTTTGTTTTGCTGTGTTGTGCACCCATAGTATCAAGATACAGATCAATATCTTAACTGGTGCTGTCCTTGTCCCTGGTGCTGATGGGCCTGTTATTCTTTAGGTGACTCAAACATTTTCCTTGATAATTTCATGAAAGATGATGTCTAGGCTCTTTTTGTGATCATGGCTTTCAGGTAGTCACATAATTTTTAAATTGTCTCTCCTGGATCTATTTTCCAGGTCAGTTGTTTTTTCCATGAGATATTTCACATTCTCT
>CM053772.1:78427597-78449408 GCA_028658325.1 Potorous gilbertii | reverse complement strand
GTTCATCAAGAAAGTAACTTTCTATGGTCTTATTTTTTTCCCCTTTTCTGGGCATTTTCCCAGACAGTTACTTGACTTCTGAGATTCCTCTCCACCCCCGCCTAGATCCACCCAGCTAGTGCTTGGGGTCTGAGATTCAAATGCTGCTCCCCAGCCTCAGGGCTTTCAGCAGCTGGCACAGCTGCTATTCAGGGTAAGATTAAATCAGGTTCTCAGGTGGGGGCAGGGCCACCTCCCAGTCTCAGTTCCCTCAGGGGGTTTATGCAGAGACCTTCCATAGTAAGGCTCCTGTGGATCTCCTGCCTGCTCCAAGAGCCTCTGGCTGCTGTTGCCTCTGCTGCTGCCTCCCAAGGGGGCCTGAGTTATGGAGACACCCTGCTCCCCTCTCGGCCAGCCCAGAAGGGTCTCTCACTGACTCGCAGTGCCTGTGGGTGGAGGGACCCCCATGGCCACCAGAGATTCTGTCCCTGAAGCCTGCTCCTATCTGCTCCTCCCAGGGCTGCGTGGCCAAGGTAGGGCTGGATTTCACTCTGGTCCCATGCACAATGGACCTTTGGTGAGGGTTTTTCAGATCTTTCTGGAACAGAAATCTCCTCCACTCTGTTGTTCTATGGCTTCCACCGCTCCAGAATTTGTTAGTTCTTCTTTACAGATATTTTATAGGCTGTGGATTCAGAGCTTGCATAAGTGTGTCTTTCTACTCTGCCATCTTGGCTCCTCCCCCTAGGTGGCTCAAACATACAAAGTCAAGAGAGGAAAGATTCCAAAAACAATGAAAAAGGCAACAATATTGAATGTATATATACCCAAGTCAGAAAGGCTAAGTTCTTAAGAGAATATCTAGAAGAAACACACACAAAAAAATCATAACATAATCTCAGTAGTGGATTTAATATTCTTTTCTAGAGCTGGGTAACCCAACATGAAGACAAAGAAGCATAATATAGAGTTGTCTTGTTAAAAACAACAACAGCAATCTAGATATGATTGACTTATAGTGACTTCTTAACAGAAAAAAAAATTTTAATACAAATATATCTCTGTATTCAATACTACCTTTACAAAAGTTGATCATGTCTTGGGTTCAAAAGTATTCATAAACAAATGCAAAAGAATATTCCTTATAAATTATAATGTAATAAAAATAGTAAAGAATAAAGGAAATACACATTAAAAAATACAAAGAGACTAAGTAATATGATCCCAAATAATGAGTGGGTCAAAATGCCCCCCCAAACAAATTTTTAAACAAATATAGTGACAAAAATGAAGCAGCATGTTAAAATATATGGGATACAACAAAATCAGTCTTCAAAGGAAAATTTATTTCCCTGAAAAAGGTATTTTAACGAATAGAAAAAGGTACATCCATAGTATGCAATTAAAATAATAAGAAAATAAACAAATTCACCAATGCTATAACATATAAAAGAGAAAAAAATCTTGAAAAATTAAAGAAATAAGAAACTTAAAGATAAAAACTATAAAACTTAAGAAGAATAGGAATTGCTTTTTCCAAATATCTAACAAAATCAATAAATGATTAGATAACCTAATCGAGAAAAAGAAATAGGAAACATCAAAATTGCCAAAATATTTTTTTAAATGGACAAGGTACATTCATACAGAGAGGAAAGAAAAATAAGAAATCACCAGAAATTGTCACATACAAAATAATAATATACCATTCCTCATTATAAATATCAAAGACAAAAAATCCTTGCAAAGATATTACAGTAATAAATCCAGAACATAATTCTCTATGATTAAGTTGTATTTATATTAGAAATGTAAGGATAGTTTGACATTAGGAGATCAAGTAGCATAATTATTCACATAAAATATCAACAATAGCAAAAAATATACACTATTTTATTCATAAATGAAGAAAAGTCCTTAACAAAGTATAGCATTTATTTATGTTACTAATTCTAAAATCAAAGAGTGGAATCAAGACCATGGAGTAAAACCATGGACTTACTAGAGCTCTTCCCCCAAATCCAGCCAAATACTTGTAAAAAAAAAAATAACTAAACAAATTCCGGAGCTGCAGAACCACAGAATGATGGAGTGAAGCAAATATCAAGCCCAAGACAGCCTGGAAGGTCAACCACTAGGAGCAGATTACAGTGCAGTGTAAGAAGACTTTTGGTGGGTGGGGTGAAATGAATCTCTGGCATCTGTGACAGTTTGCAGACTTCACAATTCCAAAATACCAAGGACAAATTGCAAGATCGGTGAAAAAAACCTGTGGGACCTGTGTGAGACAGTAGAGTTGTCATCCCCTCCCCACCCCTACCCAAGCCCCAGGGTGGCAAAGGGGGTGGAGGAGCCTTCAGCAGCCACAGCAGCAGCAGGGGCAGCAACAGTAGCTATTTCTAGATTCCTGGGAACACAAATTGTGGGATGAATCAAGAGACTGACAGTATACCTCCCAACCCCACTGAAAACAGAAAACTACCTTGAAAAAGAGCTCAAAAGTCAAGTAAATAACTGGGGAAATGAGCAAAAATCAGAAAAAGAATAAGACTATAGAATCTTACACTGGTAACAAGGAAGACCAAAATATACAAATAGAAAAGACAACAAAGTCAAAGCTTCTACATTAAAAGCCTACCAGAAAAATATGAATTGGTCTCAGGCCATGAAAGAGATCAAAAATGATTTTGGAAATTAAGTGAGAAAAGTAGAGGGAAAATAAGAAAAAGAAATGAGAGTGATGCAAGAAAAATATGAAAAGCTAGTCAACTGCTTCCTAAAGGGGAACCAAAAATGCTGAAGAAAATAACATGTTAAAAAATAGACCAACCCAAATGGCAAAAGAGATCCAAAAAGCCAATGAAGAGAAGAATGCCTTAAAAAAGCAGAATTGGCTGGGTGGAAAAGGAGATGCCAAAGCTCACTGAAGAAAATAATTACTTAAAGATTAGAATGGGGCAGATGGAAGCTAATGACTTTATGAAAAATCAAGAAATTATAAAATAAAACCTAAAGAATAAAAAAATAGAAGACAATGTGAAATATCTCATTGAAAAAAACAACTGACCTGAAAAATAGATCCAGGAAAGACATTTTTTAAATTATGAGACTACCTGAAAGATGATAAAAAAAGAGTCTAGATATCATCTTTAAAGAAATTATCAAGGAAAACTGGCCTAATAGTTTAGAACCAGAGGGTAAAATAAATATTGGAAGAATTTTCCATCACTTCCTGAAAGAGACCCCAAAAGAATAACCCCTAGGAATCTTGTAGATAAATTCCAGAGTTCCCAGGTCAAGGAGAAAATATTGCAAGTAGCCAGAAAGAAACTATTTGATACAGTTGGGATACCACAAGGTCTACCAACTTCTGCATTATGGTATTGGAAGGTTTGGAATATGATATTCCAGAGATCAAAGGAGCTAGGATTAAAACCAAGAATCACCTACCCAGCAAAACTGAGTATAATACCTCAGGTGAAAAATTGGTGATTCAATGAAATAGAGGATTTCCAAGCATTCTTGATGAAAAGATCATAACTGAACATAAAATCTGACTTTCAAACATAAGAATCAAGAGAAGCATGAAAAAGTAAACAGGAAAGAGAAATCATAAGAGACTTAATAAAGTTGAGTTGTTTACATTCCTATGTGGAAAGATAATATTTGCAGCTCTTGAGACTTTTTTTCAGTATTTGGGTTGTTGGAGGGAGTATGCACACACACACACACACACACACACACGTAGAGAGAGAGAGAGAGAGACAGAGAGCACTGGGTGAGTTGAGTATAAAGGGATGATATATAAGAAAATAAAATTAAGAGGTGAGAGAGTAACATATAACAAGAAGAAGGGAGAAATAGATTTACAGCTTGAAAAAGCTTTTCCAATGGAGGAGAAGGGGGAAGAGGTGAGAGGGAAAGAATGAATCTTACTCTCATTGCATTTGGCTTAAGGAGGGAATAAAATGCACACTCAATTTGGGATGAAAAATCTATTTTACACTACAGGAAAGTAGGAGGGAAGTGATAAAGTAGGGGTGGGGGTGATAGAAGGGAAGGCAAATGGGAGGAGTGGGTAATTAGAAGCAAACACTTTTGAGGAGGACGATGTCAAAAGACTGAATAGAATAAATGGGGGACAAGATCAGATGGAGGGAAATATGTTAGTCTTTCACAACATGACTGTTATGGAAATGTTTTGCATGACTACACATGTATAACCTATATCAAATTGCTTGCCTTTTCAATGCAGGTTGTTGGGGAGGAAGGGAGAAAAAACGGAACTCAAAGTTTTGAAAACTAATGTTAAAAATTGTTTTTACATGCAACTGGGAAATAAGACATACAAACAATGGGGTATAGAAATCTATCTTACCATACAAGAAAAGAGAGGGGAAAGGGATAAAAGAAGGGAGGGGTATAATAAAAGAGAGAGCAGATTAGGGAAAAAGGTAATCAGAATGCATGAGTTATTGAGATGGGTGGAGGAAAGAGATGGGAAAAACTTGTAATTCAAAATCTTGTGGAAGTGAATGTTGAAAACTAAAAAATTAATTAATTTTAAATAATTTTTAAAATTCTGAAATCAGGTGGATGGAAAGGCCCTTATTTAATATGATCCAAAATATTATGTATTTAAAAGCAAGAGCTAACGTTGTTGTAATGTAGTATCTCTTAAAGCTTTCCTAGTACAAGTAGGGAGAATTCCAGTGTTTCCCTTATCCCTACTAATATTTGATATAGATCTAGAAATGCTAGCTATAGCAAAACACAAGCTTACCAAATTAAAGATATAAACATTGGCAAGAAAGAAGGGGAAGCAGAATTATACCTTTCTGCAGGTGATGTACCTAGAAAACCCAAGAGGGTTAACAAAGAAATTCATTGAAAAGATTAATGGCTTTAGTGAGGTAGCAGAATACAAAACAAATACACAAAAATTACCCGTCTCTACCTTAAATTAACAAAAAATCAGAAAGAAATTATCATAAAAAGAAATTCCATTCCAAATGACTACAAAATGATATTATGATATCTGGAAGCCAACCCTCTAAAACACATACAAGAGTTACAAAAATATAAAATATTCTTTATGGAACTAAAGAGAAGGAAATAATTAGTAGAGATATTCACTGCTCATGGTTACATCATGCCAATTTAATCAAAATGAAACTACTAAAATGAAGTTACAAATTTAGTGCTATACCAATCAAATCACTGAAGGGATATTTTATAAAACTAGACATATTAATAAAAAATTCATTTTAGAGGAACAAATGGTTTAGAATATCAAGGGAAATAAAGAGGAAAAGTACAAATGAAAGGTGAAACTCATTATCAGATCACAAAACTATATTGTAATTCAGTTGTCATCGTAACCATTTGGCACTGTTTAAACAGAAAAGTAGATCATTAGAATAGCAAGAAATAGAAGGAATCTGCAGAGGAAAATAGCAACCCAATATTAAATAAACATAAATTACTGGGAGAAGGTCCTGTCTTTTTATAAAAACTGCTAAAAAAAATAGGTCTAGAGAACAATTTGGCAGAAATTAGGTTTAAAATTAAATCTTAAACCATATACCACAATTAAGTCAAAATGGATACATGACTTGAAAATAAAAGATCACTCCATTTAAATACATATACACAAAGATGAAAACTAAAATCACTCTATGAAGACATTCATAGACTTGGAGAAGACTGTAGGAAGTAGAAACAGAATGGAGTTAACAAATCAGATAACCTAACAATGACTTGTTGGATCTACAAATCTGGAGGATTATTATTATTAAGGGAGAGAAGAGATAAGTTTTTGTATTTTGGATTATTTAGTCTTTCCTAAATCATACTGTCAGTCTTCTCTTGAACCTGTGGCCAGCTTTTCATTGACCTGATCCAGAGAGACCATAATTGATTGATCAGTCAAGAAGTACCTAGCATTATGAACTAGACACTGTGTGGAGTGAGAGAGCAGGCTACTTTTCAGTGGCTTGCACAACTATTGCCAAACAATATATTAGCTCTCCTTCAGTTAATTAAATAATTGATTGATTGCATGACAGCCTGCTGGTTTCCTGGAATAGTTGAGATCAGGGAAGGACCAGATGTGATGACATTCCCATTTTGTGCCCTTAAAGCATGGTACCACTCATATACCCTGTCACATATAGATGATATAAATTCTGGGAAGGGCAAATTATGACAGGGTCAATATTTCCAAAGAATTTGACAGATTAGAACAAGTGGCTAAATTCAAGAATTCTATCCCTTGGCTTGTACATTACAGAAATATTACAACTGGAGAAACAAACAGGAATGTGCTTGTTAATCAGTAGCTATTGATGCCACAACAAGGTCTGGTAACATTAAAATTAGAGGAAGGGCTGCTCGTTGGCCTTCTCTGGTGCCAAAGAAAAGATACAGCTCTTCCCCCGCTACTATATCTCTATCAGGCTCTCTAGTCTTTAACTTGTAAATCTGTGCCCAGTGATATTCTTGTATATAGCATAGGTCTCTGAGAAATCACCTTCAGTAATTACATATTTTGAAAGCTTTTTGAAAGATACAAACCATGGTATAAACCTGTAAGGATCCACACATCTGCTCATTATGTTTTTCTTCTTGATTTCCCTGCCCCCCCTTCTCTTTTATTCCTTAAAAGTAGGCTATTGAGAAGTCACAGAGATGCCAAACAACCCAGTCTCCAATTTTATTTCTTAAAAGCATTTCTTGGAAGCTTTTCTCCTTTCTAGTGTGACACTTCTCACATTGACAACAGCATTCTTGTATCTGGAGGTGAAAAACAATATTAAACTCAAGACTCCCAGCTTCCATGATCTGACTGACATCTGGAATTGTTATTTCTCATTTTTCTCAGGAACTTCCACAGTTTTTTGAAACTCCCCAACAAAACAAGAATTCTCTAAATACCTGAATAAATAGTTGAGATGGTATCCCCCTCAGCTCCATATAATATAACATCAAATTCAGATAAGCCATGAGGCACTTACTTGCCTTCATGGTCAAAGGTAACAAATAAGTTGTACAGAATTCTTTTTAAACCCCCCAGCTCAGTGTACATTAAGTTGAGCTACATTATTACAGGTGTGGTGTTCCCCAACTTCTCCATTAAAACTGAACTCAGTTATTATGGTAAGCCACTAAATCTGTCAGGTGCAAGATGTTCCTGTCTTCAGCTTATGAACTTTAGCCCTCAAATTTTCTGTAGAAGAGAGGACTCATGCTTTCAGGGAAGTTGATCTAACTGGGTAATGCTCCAATTATTTATTTTTCCTCTTTCCACCTTCTTGGCTATCATCCCAAGACTTGTCAAAGAGACAACCTCCTATGATTTGTCAAAATAGTTAACTTTTCAGTTGTTGCCTGCTTCTGGTGATTCACATGGGCAAAAATTATACTGCCAGAAGGAACCTAGAAAGCCTTTTCAAGATTACACAGATCTGGACAAGATAGAGACACAAGTGATATTCTCATCACTGCTACTCATCAGAGACAAGAGTTACAGAAGAGGAAAGCTGAGGTGAAAACTGAACAACTGGATAAGAAGGTAATGTCTGAGAAGGAGATTTGGATTTTCGGACTATTGTTTCAAATATAGAAATGACAGTTTTGTGGTCAGGGATAAAGTATACCTAAGAAATCTAGTAAGAATGTAATTACTTAGTGTCTTCCAAATGGGTATAAGAAAGAAAAAAAAAAAGAAGGAAGGGAGGAAGGAAGGAAGAAAGAAAGGAAGGAAGGAAGGAAGGAAGAAAGAGAGAGAGAGAGAAAGAAAGAAAGAAAGAAAGAAAGAAAGAAAGAAAGAAAGAAAGAAAGAAAGAAAAGGTGTTTATTAAGCACTAAGCACAAATTTTACACAAAATCATCCTGATTTACAAAAAGAATAGCAAAGCAGTCCCTTTAGTCAAGGTGCTCACAATCTTATCAAATGAAAACAGCTTTGAACCAAAAAGAAGAGGGCAGGAAAAGAATATTGCCTCTATATATCTGCCAAACTGGTTTTTGGAGAGAGTAACTGCAAAAATAGAATTTGATATCCAGGAACTCCCAGGAACCAAAATTCAAGAAAAAGAGTCTGTAGTGAAACCTCAAAGTCTACACACAGATCCACAAAGTCAAAGTGCCAACTAAGATGAACTAGAGGTCCTAACATCAGGGGAGCAAATTTGAAACTCATTGAGATTTGATGGAATGAGATTCATGATTAGAATGTGGCTCCAGGTTGTGGCTCCTTTACTGAAAAGAAAAATGTATGAAGTGGCACACAGAGCAGCACTGTATATTAAGGAGGTATTCTCAAAAAAAACTAGGACTTACCTGAGCTCTCCCCCAAACCCTTCCAAATACCTGTGAAAATGACTCTAAACAAATTCTAGAGCAGCAGAATCCATAAAGATATAGAGTGAAACAAATTTTTAGCCCAAGACAACCTGGAAGGTAGACAGGAAAGGTCTGTTGCACTGGGCTGAGAGAGGAACACATTCCACACCAGCACAGACCAGGCCCCAGTAAATCTGGAGGAGACCTCAGGGGACTCAATCACTGACAGGTGTGGTGGTTTCCAGACTTCTTAACCCACAAATGCTAAAGACATCTTAGAAGGTCAGTAGGAAATATCTGTAGAATCTGGGTGAGAAAGGAGTTCATTCCAACTCTGGCCCCAGCACAGCCCCAACCCCAGCAAACCAGGAGCAGGCCTTGGAAGTGACTAAATCAGCAACAGTAGTGGCAGCAGTGCCAGCAACAGCAGCAGCAACTGCTTCCAGAGCTCTCAGCCCGTAGATGGTAAGGGGATTGAATAACAGATCAGAAGGAGATTACAGGGGTCTCTTTACTGGCACTGAGCAGGACTCTGCTGCTTTTTCCATACTTGGATATGAGTCACAGTCCTAAGTGGCAGTCCTGTGGTGAGGAAGAGTGCTAGCATAGCAGAGCTTGTAGCAGCAGTGAAGAGAGGAATGTCCTCACATTTCCAGGGCAGTAAACAGTGCTTGTGATCACTCACAGACCACAGTACTGGCCAAGAGAAGGGAAAACACCTCTCCTTAAATCATATAACCTTGAAAGGGCTAAAAACTTACAGGCCCCTAGAAGTATCTCTGAAAATAGCTGCACAAAGCCCTTGAACCTTGGGACAGCACACTCTCTGGAAGCAGAGTTTTGCCTTAACAAAGAGTTAAAAAGTCAGATAGTTGGGTGGTTAAATGAACAAACAGAAAAAAAAACAGACTATAGAAACTTACTTTGGTAATAAGGAGATTAAACTCAGAAGAAGATAATTAAGTGAAAACTCCTACTTCCAAAACCCCCCCAAAAAAATGTGAATTGGTCTAAGGCCATGGAACAACTCAAAAAAGATTTCAAAATCCTTCAAAATCAAGTAAGAGAAATAGAGGAAAAATTGGGAAGAGAAATAAGTGTGATGCAAGAAAATAATGAAAAATGATTTAACAGCTTGGTAAAGGAGCCCCTCCAAAATACTGAAGAAAACAGTGCTTTAAAAATAGACTAGACCAAATGGCAAAAGAGATCCAAAAAGTCAATGAGGAGGAGAATGCCTCCAAAAGCAGAATTGGCCAAATCAAAATGGAGGTTCAAAAACTCAGTGAAGAAAATAATTCCTTAGAAATCAGGATGGAACAAATAGAACTTACTGAATTTTTGATAAATCAAGAAATTATAAAACAAAAGCTAAAGAATGAAAAATATAAGACAATGTAAAATTTCTCCTTGGAAAATAGATTCAGGAGAGATCATTAAAAAATTCTTGGACTACCTGAAAACCATAATGAAAAAGAGCCTAGATATCATCTTCAAATTATCAAGGAAAACTGTCCTGATGGTCTAGAACCAGGGGGAAAATAGAAATTGAAAGCATCCATCAATCACCCTTTGAAAGAGATCCCAAAATGAAAGCTGCCAGGAATGTTATACCCAAATTCCAGAGTTCCCAGATCAAGGAGAAAATATTGCAAGCAGTCTGAAATAATTCAAGTATTGTGGAAACACAATCAGGATAATGCAAGATTTAGAAGCTTCTACATTAAGAGATTGGAAGGCTTAGAATATGATATTCTAGAGGTCAAAGGAACTAGGATTAAAACTACCCAACAAAACTGAGGATAATCCATGAGGGGAAAAAATGGATATTCAATGAGACAGAATGATTTCATAGATTCTTTGGGAAAGACCAGAATTAAATAGAAAATTTGACTTTCAAATACAAGACTCAAGAAAAGCATGAAAAGGTAAATAGGAAAGAGAAATCATAAGGGACTTATTAAAGTTGAACTGTTTACATTCCTATATATTTGTAAATCATAAGACCTTTCTCATTATTAGGATAGTTAAAGAGAATATACATAGACAGAGGGTAGACAGTAAGTTGAACATGAAGGAATAATATCTAAAAAATAAAATTAAGGGGTGAGAGAGAGGAATGTAATAGGACAAGGAGAAAGGGGGAGGTACAATGGAATAAATTATCTCACATTAAAAAGGCAATAAAAAGCTTTTATAGTTGGGGTGGTGAGAGGGAATGAGTGAACCTCACTCTCATCAGATTTGGCTTAAGGAGGGAATAACTTACATGCTCAATTGGGTATGGAAATCTATCTTGCCCTATAGGAAAGTGGGGGGAAAGGAATAAGAGAGGAGTTGATAGAAGTTAGGGCAGACTGGGGGAGGAGTCATCAGAAGCAAATACATTTGAGGAGGGACAGGGTAAAAAGAGAGAATAGAAAAACCAGGGGGTAGGACATGATGAAGGGAAATATAGGTAGTCTTTTATAACATGACTATTATGGAAGTGTTTTGTATCACTGCACATGTATATCCTGTATCAAAATGCTTGTCTTCTTAATTAGGGTGGGTAGGGAGGGAGGATGGGAGAGAATTTGGAACTCAAAATTTTCAAACAAATGTTATAAATTGTTTTTACATATAACTGAGAAATAAAATATACAGGCAATTGGGAATAGAAATCTATCTTACCCTACAAGAAAATATAAGGGGAAGGGGATAAGAGAAGGGGGGGTGGTGATATAAAGAAAGACAGATTGGGGGAAGGGGTAATCAGAAGCAAAACACTTTTAAGGAGGGACAGGGCAAAAGGAGAGATAGAATAGATGGGGGTAGAGGAAATATGATTGAGTGAAACATAGTCAGCAATAGTTACTGTGAAAAAAAATTTGAAGCAAATTTCTCTGACAAAGGCCTTGTTTCTCTAACATAAAGAGAGCTGTGTCAAATTTACAAGGAATAAGAGCCATTCCCCAGTTGATAAATGGTCAAAAGATATAATCAGTTTTCAGATGAAGTAATCAAAGAAATCTAGCCATATGAAAAAAATTTAATTCACTACTGATTGGAGAAATGCAAGTTGAAACAAGTCTAAGGTACTACCTGTTAACCTATTAGATTAGATAATAGGACAGAAAATGGAAATGACAACTGTTGGAGGGGATGTGGGGAAAATGATACATAAATGTACTGTTGTCAGAGTTGTGAATTGATTAAACCATTCTCTAGAACAATTTGGAACTATGCTCAAGGAGGTGTGAAACCAGGCATACCCTTTGGCATAGCAATACCACTACTAGGTCCTTGTCCCAAAAGAGATAAAAAACATAAAGGAAAAAGACTCATATGTACAAAAATATTAATGGAAGCTCTTTTCTGCAGGTAAAAAATTAGAAATTGAGAAGATGCATATCAATTGGGGAACAACTGAACAAGTTGTGGTATGTAATTATGATGGCATACTATTTTACCATAAGAAATGATGAGCAGGATGCTCTCAGAAAAATCTGGAAAGGCTTACATGAGTTGATGCAAGGTGAATTGTACTAGGTACAAAGTAACAACAATATTGTATGACTTATCTATTCTCAGCAACACAACAATCTATGACAACTCTGAAGAACTTAGGATTGAAAATGCTATCCATCCCCAGAGAAAGAACTGATGGTGTCTGAACAGAATTTAAAGCAACATTTGCTTTTTTTCACTTTATTTTTCTTGAGGCTTTTTTGCGTATGTTTTCTTTTACAACATAACTACTATAGATATGTTTTGCATGATTACACATGCACATCAAATTGTTTGTTTTCTCAATGAGGAGTGGTGGGGAGGAAGAAAGGGAGAGAATTTTGAACTCAAAGTTCTAAAAACAAATGTTAAAAAATTGTTTTTACATGTAACTGGTGGAAAATTAAATATTGAATCAATACCAAAAAAAAAAAATTTTTAAGGAGGTATTCACATATGCAGAGGTCCAAGAAGAAGAGTAAAGCATGGTAAAGGGGTTTGCCCTTTCAAGGTATGGAGTTCAAGAAAGGGGAGGATTTCTGGAGGACATTATACAGTCACAGTAACAGTCACAGTGTGTAAGGATTATTTCTGATAGGCTGAGCCCTTCACAGCAATGTGAGGACCTAAAACATTCCCAAAGGACTTTTGGGACAAAATGCCATCTACATCCAGAGAAAGAAATATGAAATCAGAACACAGAAAGAAGTAGACTATTTTCTCTTGTGTTATATTTTGTTTTGTTTTTTCTAATGGTTTCTCTCATTTATGCAACATGACAAATGTGAAAATGTGTTCAATAAGAATGTATGTATAGAATCCATGTAAGATTAAATGTCATCTTGGAAAGGGAGGGGGAGAAAATTTAAAATTTATGGAAGTGATTCTTGAAAACTATAAATGAATAAATTAATTATATAAAAGAAGAAAAGTTAAAACAAGAGATGAGCTAAAAATTATTTCAAAAAACAAATGTGATCAGCAGAAGATAAAAATGGGAAAAGAAGCAAGAGATAGGGAAGAAACATGAAAAGAGATTTAATAGCATGAAAAAAGGTGCAAACCCTTAATGAAGAAATAATTCCTTTAAAATTATAATTTGCCAAATGGAAACCAATGACTCTGAAACCTCAAGGAATACTAAAACACATTTCTGGTTCCAGGGGCCAAGATAGTAGAGTGATCAGTAATTGCTATCTCCCTCCCTTGGTTGACCTT
Organism: Potorous gilbertii; assembly: GCA_028658325.1. NCBI lineage: Eukaryota > Metazoa > Chordata > Mammalia > Diprotodontia > Potoroidae > Potorous > Potorous gilbertii. The sequence goes on along the minus strand of CM053772.1, from coordinate 78,436,376 downwards.
GACAACCCCAGAGAATATCTCCCCAGGAAAAACCCTGGAACAGTGGGAGCAGCAGAAGGGGTCAACAGACTCTAAGCTTGAGAGGCTGAAAAGATTACTAAGGAAGGTTCCTCTTGCTGTGGTCAACAGCAAGTGCAGGATCAGAGCTGTCCCAGACTACCCCACTTCAACAAACTTGGAGAAGATCCTGAACCCCAGGAGGTGATGGTAGCAAATGCCAACACCAGGACCCCAGGCATGCCTCAAGACCCAAGTGAAATTGAAAGACACTAGCACAGACAGTTGAGCTTGCTTATGCCCTAGCTCAGCAGAGGAGCCTCCACCATCCAGACCACCCTTCCCCCACACTTAATGAGCTAGCTCCAGGGTAATTGTGGGGAAAATCCAAAAAGACCTCACCTGGCCTCCTCTTTCAAATACCACCCAGCTCAGCACCAAGTAAGCTGCAGCATTTTAGATTCTAGCTGAAAGAACCAGAGGCCACAACACATAAAGCCTCAAGTTTTAGGCACAAGAACTGTGGGACAGAGCTCCCTGTGCCACAGATGCAGAGACCTATTTTAAAAGCCAGGAAAAGGGTTATTATCATGAGTAAGAAAGAAAAGCAGAAAAGACCATAGAATCTTTCTATGGGGATAAGGACCAAAACACAAATACCAAAGAGGTCAGCATTGAGACTATACTCCCATCTGAAATTTCAGAAGGGAACATGAACTGGTATGAAGCACAAAGATTCTTTGTGGAAAAGTTCAGGAAGGATTTTAAAAGCCAAATTAGAGAAATAGACGAAAAAATGGCCAATGATTTTAAAAATATGAAAAAAGAATTCACTGAAGAAAACAGCTCCTTGAAAAGAAAAATGGACAAATGGTAAAGTAAGTATAAAACCTAACTGGTGAAAGTAAAGCCTTAAAAGGAACAGTTGGACAGATGGTAAAGGAGATGCAAAAGTTAACTGAAGAAAGCAATTTGATAAAAAAAAGTAGGATCAAGCAAGTAGAAGCTAAAGAATCTATGAGACATCAAGGATAAGTCAAACAGAATCTAAAAGAATGAAAAGATAGAAGAAAATGTAAAATGTCTAATTGGAAAAATAATTGACCTGGAAAATAGATCCGGGAGAGAAAAATCTAAGGATTACCAGAAAGCCATGATGAAAAAAAGAGCCTGGACAATATCGTCCAAGAAATCATCAGGGAAAATTGTCCAGAAGTCCTAGATCCAGAGGACAAAACAGTCATGGAAAGAATCTACCATTCACCTCCTGAAAGGGACCCAAACTAAAAACACCAAGGAATATCGTTGCTAAATTCTAGAACTATCAAGTGAGGAAGAAAATACTGTCGGCAACCAGAAAGAAACAATTCAAATATCAAAGAGCTACAGAGAGCATTACACACAGGATCTTGCAGCTTCTACATTAAAAGACTGAAGGAACTGGAATATGATAATCTGTAAGGCAAAGAAGCTGGATCCATAACCAAGGATTAATTACCCAGCAAAGTTGAACGTAATATTTCAAGCAAGGAGATGGACATTCAATGAAATACGGGATTTCCAGGCCTTCCTGAGGAAAAGACCAGACCTCAAGAGAAAATTTGATCTTCAAACACAGATCTCAAGAGAGGCATTAAAAGGTAAACGGGGGAAAAAAAACTTGTTACACAATATGTGTAAACTGTTTACATCCCTATAAGGGAAGATGAAACTTGTTAATCTTAAGAACTGTGTATTTATTATGAAATGTGAAAGGGATATACATAGATAGAGAAAGTAGGTGTAAATTAAGTGATGTGATGATAACAAATGTGATTTAAGGATGTGAAAGGACTGTAACAGGAGATGTGAAAAGGAGGAGGCAGAAAAAAATAAATTCCATCACAGGAAGAGGCCCAAAAATATATTATAGTAGAGGGAAAGAGGGGAGGGAGATGAGCATTGTTTGAGAGGTACTGACATCTGATTGGATTCAAGGAGGTTACAAGAAACTCAGTTAACTATAGAAATACAACTAGCTCTACAGGCAATAGGAGGGGAAGGGGGAAAGAAAAGCGAGGGAAGGCTGAAAGGAAGGGAAGAATTAGTAACAGAAAATGGGATTAAAAGAGAGGGAGGTGAAATAAGGGAGGGAAGACTGAGGGAGGTGGTGGTCAAAAATTAAAACAATGGAGGGAAAGGGAGAAGGAAGAACTAAAAGCATAAACCAGGGGAAAAGTGATGTAGGGAAAGACACAGTAATCATAACTGTGAATGTGAATGGGATGAACTCTCCCATAAAACAGAGGCTGATAGCAGAATGGATTAAAAACCATAATCCAACAATATATTGTTTACAAGAAACACATTTGAAATGAGGGGATACAAAGGTAAAAGGTTGAAGCAGAGTATTTTGTGCTTCAGCTGATGAAAAAAAGCAGGGGCAGCAGTCCTTATCTCAGACAAAGCAAAAGCAGAAATAGATCTAACAAAAAGAGATAAGCAAGGAAACTATATCCTGCTAAAAGACACCATAGACAAGAAAGCAATTTCATTACTAAATATGTATGCTCCAAGTGGTATAGCATCAAAATTCTGAGAGGAGAAGTTAAGGGAGTTACAGGAAGAAATAGCAAAACTATACTAGTGGGGACCTCAACCTCTTCCTCTCTGAACTTGATAAATCTAACCTCAAAATAAACAAGAAAGAAATTAAGAAGGTGAATAAAACCCTGGATAAGTCAGATATGATAGCTCTCTGGAGCAAATTGATTGAGGATAGAAAGGAATATATCTTTTTCTCAGTGGTACATGGCATATATACAAAAATTGACCATGTACTAGGCCATAAGAACCTCATAATCCAGTGTAGAAAGGAAGAGAGAGTCAAAGCATCCTTCTCAGATCACAATGCAATAAAACTTGTATGTAATCAAAGACCATGAACAGATCAACCAAAAACTAATTGGAAACTAAACAATCTAATCTTAAAGTATAAGTGGGTTAAACAACAAATTATAGAAACAATCAACAGCTTCATTCATGAGAACGACAATAATGAGACAACCTACCAATTAAGAAACTAAGCTTTCACTCTTTGCAGATGATATGATAATATATTTAGAGAATCCCAGAGAATCAAGTAAAACACTACTTGAAATAATAAACAATTTTGATAAAGTTGTAGGTTACAAAATAAACCCACACAAATCTTCTGCATTTCTATTTATTAGTAACAAATCCCAACAGCAAGAAATAGAAAGAGAAATCCAATTTAAAGCTAGGGTAGACACTAAAAAATATTTGGTAGTCTACCTGTCAAAACAAACCCAGGGATTATATGAACACAATTACAAAATACTTTTTGCCAAATAAAGTCAGATCTAAGTAAGTGGAAAAACATCAGCTGCTTGTGGGTGGACCTAGCCAATATAATAAAAATGACAATTCTACCTAAATTAATTTACTTATTCACTGCCATACCAATCAAACTATTATATAATTATTTTGTAGAGCTATAAAAAATAATATCAAAATTCATCTGGAATAACAAAAGGTCCAGAATATCAAGGAGACTAATGAAAAGAAATGATAGGGAAGGTGGCCTACATCTACCAGATCTCAAATTATATTATAAAGCAACAATTATCAAAACCACTTGGTACTGGCCAAGAAACAGAAGGTAGACCAGTGGAATAGGTTAGGTACCCAAGACACAGTAGTCAATGGATATAGCAATTTACCATTTGATAAACCCAAGGACCCCAGCTTCTGAGATAAAACTAACTGATAAAAATTACTGGGAAAACTGGATAACAGTGTGGCACAAATTGGGCATAGATCAAGGTCTGACACTGCACACAAGAATAAAGTCCAAATTGGTACATCATCTAGGTATAAAAACTGATACTATAAACAAATTAGTGAAGCAAGGAATAGTGTATTTATCAGATTTATGGAGAAGGGAAGAATTTTTGACTAAATAAGAGATAGAAAACATTATGAAGTACAAAATGGATAAATTTGATTACATTAAATTGAAAAGTTTTTGCACAAAAAAACCCAATGCAATCAAGATTGGGAGGGAAGCAGAGAACTGAGAAAGAATTTTTGCAACCAGTATCTATGATAAAGGTCTCTTTTCTAAAATATATAGAGAACTGAGTCAAATGTACAAGAATACAAGTCATTCCTCAACTGATAAATGATCAAAGGATATGAACAGACAGTTTTCAGAGGAAGAAATTAAAGTTATTCTCAGTCATATGAAAAAATTATCTAAATCACTATTGATTAGAGAGATGTAAATCAAAACAATTCTGAGATACCTCATCACACCTATCAGATTGGTTAATATGACGAAACAGGACGATGATAAATGTTGGAGAAGATGTGGGAGAGTTGAAACACTAATTCATTGTTGGTGGAGGTGTGAGCTGATCCAACCATTCTTGAGAGCAATTTGGAACTATGCCCAAAGGGCTACAAAAATGTGCACACCCTTTGACCCAGCAATGTCGCTTCTAGGACTGTATCCTCAAGAGATCATAAAAATGGGAAAGGGTTCCACATGCACAAAAATATTTATAGCAGCACTCTTTGTGGTAGCCAAGAACTGGAAATCAAGGGTTTGCCCATAATTGGGGAATGGCTGAATAAATTGTGATATATGAATAATGGAATACTATTGTGCTATGAGTAATGATAAACAGAAAGACTTCAGAGAGACCTAGAAAGATTATGTGAACTGATGCTGAATGAAAGGAGCAGAACCAGGAGAACTTTGTACATAGCAACAATCATAGTGTGTGAGGATTTTTTCTGGTAGACTTAGAATTTTATTGCAATGCAAGGATTTAAAAAATTCCCAGTGGTCTTTAAGGCAAAATGCCTTCCACATCCAGAAAAAAAATTATGGAATTCAATCACAGAATGTAGCAAATCATTTTCTTTTGTATTACATTTTGGTTTGTTTTATGGCTTCCCCCATTCATTTTTATTCTTCTGTGCAACATGACTAAGGTGAAAATGTGTTTAATAGGAATGTATGTGTAGAACTTATATAAAATTGTATGCTGTCTCAGGGAGGGAAGAGGGAGGGAGGGGAGAAGGAGCTGGAGGGAGGGGAAAAAAATTCTAAGTTATATGAAAGTGAATGTAGAACACTGAAAAATATAAATTAAAAAAGAAATAATAAAACAAAGTGAAAAGACTGAAAAAGTAAAGGAAAATGTTGACTATATCAAAGAAAAACAACTAAACTGAAAAACAGATCAAGGAGAGAAAATTTAAACATCATCAAACTACCTAAAAACCATGATTGAAATAAAATCTTTAAAATATTTCAAAAAATCATAAAGGAAACTGTCAAGGTTTCTTAGAAATGGAGGATAGAGTAGAAATTAAAAGAATTCCCTGGTTACTTCTTTAAAGAAGACACAAATGAAAATTTCCAGGAATATTATAACCAAACTCCAGAGCTCTGAGGTCAAGGAAAAAGTATTTCAAGCAACCAAAAAGAAAGAATTTGAGTACCAAGAGTCACAATACTTGTAACCGATCAGAGTTCTATTATTATGAGGGGTCATAGAGAGACTGCGATTGATTCTTATGTTTCAATGATCTCAAAAGATGAATAGAACGGGTGAGAAAGAGGATGGCATGAGGGGAGAGAAGAAGAGAGAGAAAGAATGGGGGAAATTATTTCTCATAAATGGGATACCTAAGGAAATTTTTGCAATAAGGAGGGAACTGTGGAGGGAGGCTGGTGATATTTGAAACTCACTCTCATCTATACTGGATAAAGAAGGAAAGAAAACACATACACCCAGCAGGATACAGAAATAGTTTACCTAAAAGGAAATTGGGAGGAAAGGGGCTGATGGAAAGGGTAAGAATGGAAAGGAGTGTAAATGAAGTGAGTTATTTCTGTTGTTATGTGGATTAGTTGCATCTGACTCTTCATAACTCCATTTGGAGTTTTCCTGGCAAAGATGCTGGAGAGGTTTGCCATTTCCTTTTCCAGCTTATTTTACAGAAGAGGAAACTGAAGCAAACAGGGTTAAGTGATTTTCCCAGGGTCACACAGCTAGAAAGTGACTGAGACCAGATTTGAACTGAGGTCTTTCTGACTCCAGGTCCAGCATTCCACTAGCTTCCCATAAATGAAGCATTAGTTAGAAACAAAACAGACTCTTAAAGAGGTGGCAGGAAGGAAAAAAAAAGGAGGGCTAGATTTGGAATAAGAAGATCTGGGTTTGACTCGTCATTCTGCCTGTAATTAGTTTGGGCAGATCACTTGCCCTCTCTAACCCGTAGTTTTTAGGTCTTTTTATCTGTAGAAGAAAGGAATTGAACTAGGTAACTAGATCCCTTCCAATTCTAAATCTATTATCCCAAAAGCAGCCAGATTTCTCTTATGTCCATGGAAAGGATATCTTGAAATTTTTCAAGAGACAAAAGATCACTTCACAATTAGAATTTTTATGATTATTGGGACATTGAACCTTATTCCTGAGACCACTGCCGTCACTGAACTATCCAGTTATGGGATGATTGACCATTGAGAAACTTTTACTCTCTGTTATAAAAGACGGAAAACTTTTAGAGCTCAAGCAATGGAGTCATATAAGACTGACTAGTTTCATTGAGAAGCATGCAATTGGATTTTTGTCTTTTCAAATAAATTGTCTTAAAATCAGAGAATGTCAGGATGAGTCCAGCCCTGATTTTCTACAAAGAAAATATAGAAGGGTAAATCAAGGGCACATCCATCAAGCCCTGTTCTACTGATTCTTAATCCAGGACTCTTTCCAACTGACCACAATTTTATGAACCTGCAATACTCATCTGTATATTCATCCTTCAGCATGAAACAATGGGTAAAGTGCTAGACTTATAAAAAGTCAGGAAGAACTGGCTTCAAGTTTTAATTTGACTGACACTTAAGAGTTGTGTGATCCTAGGTAGGCCACTTAACAACAATAACAAGCATTTTTTAAGTTCTTGCTATGTGTCAGGAACTGTGCTAAAAACTGGGAAAAGCAAAAAATGTGGTCTCTACTCTCAAGAAGTTCACATGATAACATGAGGGAAAAAATATGCAAACTACGAACATACAAGATATATAGAGTGTAAATTGGAGGTAGGATAAGGGAAAGTTTAGCAATGGAAAGTAAAGCAGAACTAGGAAAGGCCTGAATTATGCTTTGGAAGAAGCCAAGGGAGATGAGGTGGAGGTGAGAACAGAGATAATATTCTAGGCACGGAGAACACAGTGAAAAGGCACAGAGTGGAAAGACTAAGTGTTGTGTTAAGGGGAACAGTACTACTAGATTGTAAAGTCTTTGGGAGCAAAGAATAAGAGTAAGAATAGTGGAAGGCAACCTCTTTTAGCCTCACTTTCCTTATCTGTGTAATGGAAATTATAGAAGCACTAGATTGTTGTAAAAATCAAATAATATAATACTCTTACAAATCCTTTGCAAATCTTAAGATTCTTTAGAAGCTTTTTTCATCAATTCTATTTCAGTTCCTATTAGAGGAACGCTGGATGTTAAAAAGAATCATGATGGGGCGGAGTCAAGATGGCAGAGTAGAAAGACTCACCTATGCTAGCTCTGAAACCACAGCCCATGGATTTCCTCTAAAAAGAACTCCCAACAAATTCTGGAACAGTGGAAGTCACGCAGCAACACAGTGAAGGAGATTTCCGTTCCAGAGAGCCCTGAAAAACCGATCCCAAAGGTCCATCATGCACCAGACAGGAGCGGAGCCCTCCTCTGCCCTGGCCGCGTGGCACTGAGAGGAGCAAGAAGATCCGAGCAGGCTTCAGGGACGGAATCTCCAGAGGCTGCAAAGGTCCCTCCATCTACAGTGAGAGAGACGTCTGGATAGGCCGAGAGGGGAGCAGGGTGTCTCCATGACTCCGGCCCCCTCGGGAGGCAGCAGCAGAGGCAACAGCAGCCAGAGGCTCCTAGAGCAAGCAGGAGCTCAGCAACAGCTCCATTACAGAAGGTTTCTGCATAAACACCCTGAGGGAACTGAGCCTGGGAGGTAGCCCTGCCCCCACCTGAGAATCTGATTTAATCTTACCCTGAATAGCAGCCAGCCAGCCACCAAAAGCCCTGAGGCTGGGGAGCAGCATTTGAATCTCAGACCCCAAGAACTAGCTGGGTGGACCTAGGCAAGGGTGGAGAGGACTCTCAGAAGTCAAGTAACTGGCTGGGAAAATGCCCAGAAAAGGGGAAAAAAAACAAGACCATAGAAGGTTATTTTCTTGGTGAACAAATGATTCCAAGCTTCCTCTCTGATGAGGAAGAAAACTGCTTACCATCAAGTAAAGACGTAAGAGTCAAGGACTCTGTATCTCAAACATCTGAAATAGATATTCAATGGGCTCAGGCCATGGAAGACCTCAAAAGGATTTTGAAAATCAAGTTAGACAGGTGGAGGAAAAACTGGGAAAAGAAGTTAGAGAGATGCAAGAAAAGCATGAAAAATGGATCAATACCTTAATAAAGGAGACCCAAAAAAATGCTGAAGAAAATAACACCTTGAAAAATAGGCTAACTCAATTGGCAAAAGAGGTTCAAAAAGCCAATGAGGAGAAGAATGCTTTCAAAAGCAGAATTAGCCAAGTAGAAAAAGAGGTGCAAAAGCTCACTGAAGAAAATAGTTCTCTCAAAATGAGAATGGAACAGATGGAGGCTAATGACTTTCTGAGAAACCAAGAAATCACAAAACAAAACCAAAAGAATGACAAAATGGAAGAGAATGTGAAATATCTCATGGGAAAAACAAC
>CM053772.1:78324207-78427097 GCA_028658325.1 Potorous gilbertii | reverse complement strand
TGGGGAGAAAATTTTGGAACCCAAAATCTTGTGAAAATGAATGTAAAAAGTTAAATAAATTTAAAAAAATAAAAAAATAAAAAAAAATAAAAGGAAGAGATATAAGGAATACTGGTTGAAAACTTAGAGTATATTGGGAAGTTTGTGGACAGAGAAGGATTTAGAGGATATGAGTGAACTGGGAAAGAAAGAAGTGAGGGCTGGGGAAGAGGTAGTATGTGTACTGCTGTTAGCAGCTAGGATAACAGGAATGGATGCCCAGAACGTGAAAATCTGTAAACAGGAAGTAAATTGGTATGGCATATCTATCTGTAGGACTGAATTGATATAAAGATTGCAGATAAAATTTGGAATGCTGGTGTTGTGGTGTCCTTCGTGACTTTTCTCCTCAAGGTGTGCTTCTGATTCTTGATTTAGGTAGCAAGGTTCTGGGTTCTATGTTTCAGGACCCTGTGGGGCTCATCTGACTATCAACCTAGTCCAGAGCCTCAACCAGTAAGTTAACAAGCATTTACTAAGCACCTACTATTTTTTCAGGCACGGTTCTAGGTTCTGAGTATAAAAAGACAAATAAATCAGGCTCTCCCTTGAAGGAGCTTACATTCCCTTAAAGGAAGCAATATTCACACATATAAACATGGTACAAAACATATTCAAAGTAAATTCAAGGTAATTTGGAGAAAGACATTCACAGAGGGAACTGGGAATGCCCTATTAGAGGTGGCAGTATTTTAGCTGAGCGTTGAAGAAAATTAGGGAGTCTAAAAAGCAGAGACAAAAGTTTCATAAAACTGAAATAGTCCCTGCTATTAGGGGTAGATAGTATGTATGTATATAGGCATATACATAATAAATCTCAAGAAAGATCGGAGCACTCCAAACACTGTACTGTTTTCCACCTTTGAAAGAGAAGATGTATCTCCCCCTACCCAGTGCCCATCTGGTAGATTGTAGACCTGATTATTAAGGTCAGTGGTAAGAATAGAATGTAGGTGACTGCCTATAGGCACAAGACATAGTGCTTAAGTTGGCAGTTCTGGAACAAAACTATCCAAGGTCAAAAAAATTTTAAAGAGACAGGATCCAGCAAATCCATGCAAAGTCAGCCTGTACTTGATAGATCAGCATCCAGGGGAGTGTATTGAAGATTCCTTTCTTACTTCTCCACACAATGGCTCAGTCTTTAAATAGTTAATAGAGTGTGTGTGTGTGTGTGTGTGTGTGTGTGTGTGTGTGTGTATACCTATATACATACACATGTATGACATTATATAATGATATATACATATATATATTTCATCCACAGTGGTAAGTTAAATATATAGGGCCTACCATTTATCAAATGTCTATTGGCAAAAGAATTGCAGATAAAAAATTTTGTAATTTAAAAAGAAACTCTGTGATTGACAGAACGTGGAAATGTTTGCAAAGCCAAGCAATTGGGAAGAAGAAAAAAAATAATATAAAGAAAAATAAATGCATTCCTGTTCTGGGAACAATAATATTGGTGCAGTTTGAAGTTTGAAGAAGATAAACCTGATAGAGTAGATTCACTGAACTTCAGCACTGAAAGGGCTCCTTGGCACCTGCCCCATCCAACACATGTCCCTCCAAAAAGAATTCCCACTAAAAGCTCTCCACGAAGCTCTCCATCCAAGCTGTTGACTCAGTTTTCTGACATTCCAGGCTTCCTTAGGGAATAACAAAGGCTAGCCCCTTCAGACTTGGATGTGCCAAAGTCTCTGGAATCACCACAGCCTGCCCTGTTGACCATTCATTTCCACATCAGAGCTAAGGGGGACTCAAATATTTAACTATGTTAAGTGCTGAGGCAGCTACTGTTAAAGAGGATAGAGTACTAGATCAGGAGTCAGGAACACCTGAGTTCAAGTTTAGCCTCAGATATTTTCTAACTATGTGACCCTGAGTAAGTCGCTTAGCCTCCATTTGCCTCGGTTTCCTTGATTACAAAATACAGGTAATGATAGGATCTACTTTTCAGGTTGTTGTAAGGAATAAGATAATATTTGAAAAACCCTTGACACATAGTGGGTATGAAATAAATGTTTGTATCCTTCTTTCCTGTATCCTCAATAACTTTTCCATCAGACAACTAAAAATACCTTCTTTTGTTAACTGGATCCAATGAGATAGCATATATAAAGTGCTTTATGAATCTTAAAGTACTGTATGTACATTAGCTGCTATTACTCATCATTTTTAGTATTACAAGTAGAAGTTGTAGCAGCAGCAACAGTAACGACTGTTGAACGATCTACAGTAGTTAATTTCATTTCAGTCCATATCTTGCCACTGGACCCAAATGGCTCTGGAGAAGAAAGTAAGGCTGTTGACTTTGCACAGCCCTGCCTCACTTAAATCCAATTCACTTGCAAGTCATGACTTCCCCTTCCTGATCTCATGGTCTCTTCTAGAACGAAGGACAAAAAACAAACTCGGAATAGTAGTAGCTGCCCCACTGGAGACCCAACTGGCCAGTTCCATTTGGGGAACTCTGCTCCTTCTACTTCCCTCTCTCCCTCCCTTCCCTCCTTCCCTCCTTTCCCTCCTTCCTATCCCTCTGTCCATATAGGGAATCAAAACTTTACCTATAGGTGCTCTGCCCAAAGGAATATAGATTTTGATAGCTGAAACCTCACAGGATGTCTTGCGGTTTGCAGGCTAGATTTCTTTTTTAAGAACCATGCCTTAAACCCAAATTGCTTTGGCTCTCATTGATTGGCCAACAATAGTTCCCAGCCCAAGCCTCATTTGGTCATTGTTTGGGCTCTGATGGCTCAGAGTGTGTGTAAATAGCAATTGTTTCTGCTTTGGCCAGAAATCCTGAGGGTCTTCCCTTCCAGATTGATTTCTTTTCTTTTTTTGACTAGGTAAAAGAGATCATTCTTTGGCTCATTCTTCTTACCTAGCTTTAGTCACTAAATAGGCATTGCCTCCGAGAAATTCAGACAGACTGAGACCTGGGAAAGACCTTAGCTTGAAAAGGCCAAGGTCTCCCACTGCATCTGGGACTATCTCCAGTCATCCTGAACTATATCTTGCCACTGGACCCAAATGACTTTGGAGGAAAAAGTGAGACTGATGATTTTTCACAGCTCATATCATAGTCAATCTGAGATTTCTCTTTTCCAGGCTAAATATCAATCACCATTTATCAATCAACAAACATTTATTAAGTGAACTCTCTGTGCCAGACACTTAATCACTGGACTCCTCTATCCCCTCGTATCTTCATATGACATGGACTTGTGTCCCTTCATAATTTGATAACCCTTCTCTGGATCCTCCATCCAGCCTACCAATGTCCTTCCTAAGCAGTGGTGTCCACAACTGAACACCATACTCTAGATGTGGTCTGACCGAAAGAGACTAGAGTCGTCCCTACTTCTAGTCCTAATCGATGCTTCTGGAATTGAATTGAAGAACATCTGAGTTATTCCACCTAAACTGTAACTGCCATTTTAATTGATTAGTTCAACAGAAAAGTACACAGTGTTTATGTTAAACCTTCAACTGGAAAAAAAAAGTATCAGACTAAAAAGTTATTGTATTTTTGTAACATTTTCAGATACAGCCCATGTTTGATTGATTTTTCATGGCTGTCCTTGTTACAAGGATGGTATGGGGGACGGGGAAGGTTAAGAGGGAGAAGAAAGGGAGACGGTGATAATAGAACAAAAAGAAAAAAGGAACATCAATGGAACTTTTCACAAATATTCGGAAGAGAGCAGAAGGAAGCTCAGAGGAGGACTCAGGTAGGTAGGGTGGTATTGGAACTCCCACGGTAAAGTTAACCTATACACTAAAAAAATAAACTGCATGTAATTGCAAATTATAGTACCACTATATAACCCTCGTTCTCTGCTTTCTGTTTTATGAGGAAATATTCCTATTTATTGTTTTCAAATTCAAATAATAAATAATATTATTAATAATGGTATTAATAAATAATGAAAACAAAGATTATTATATGTTAAACTATTATATTCTAAACTAGAGAAGGAAAACAGACATCTTCATTATCACAGGATTCATGTATTAAGGGGCAAAACAATAAAATTACCTGTTAATTCCATCGCAATGTGTCCAAAGAACAGGCAGGAGAGGGCCTGGTTGGGCTTCGATCTCTCCCGAATGATCCTGAAGGGCGTACAGTCTTTAAGCGCTAACTCTTTGGGAGGCTTGGGAGGTTCAGAAAATCTTTGTTACCCAAACGGGGAGTTCCAGTTCACGGATGAAGACTGACTAGGTTGATGAGCCCCAGGAAAGATATTTCTACTATTCCATTCACTCTTTTTGCAAAGATTTTCCCCTGCAAGTGCAGCCTTCACTTCTTGTGAAATTGATTTAGAATTGAGAGAGACCCTTACATTTCATAGCCGAAATAGCAAAATTGCCAATCAAAGAAAATCAAAGAGCACCTGCAGCTGTAACAAACCATGCATGCTCTCCTCCAGCTTTTACCTCCATCTCCATCCCCATCTCCAACTTCTTTATTCTCTGTAGATGAGCATGAACATAGGCACATGAAAATTAAGTGACTTGTACAAGGTCACATGGATAGCAACTATCCAGGTCCTCTGATTTCAGACCGTATCCCCTCAACTAGGCTGCTATTATATGAATGTAATTATAATATATAATATAATGTGAATATAATAACTATTATATGAATATAATCAAGCATCTCCTCCAGAAACTTAGCATCTGTCTACCAGGGATACCTTGCCAGTATCCAGCCACTGTTCTCCCTTCTGAATGGACTTTCAGAGATGTGTCTTACACCTTAGGGGGCCTGGAACTAACCTTTGGGTCTGGGCTGTCTTGATTGGTGAATTCAAACTCACCTTACCTACTGCTTTTATACAGTAAGAGTACATGGTTCATCCCCTTTAATTCATAGATCCTGCTGTTGGGATAAACAGGAGGCTAAGAATAGAAAGAAAAAAAACCAAAAAGTTCCTAGATATACCAAAATATTCACAGCAGAAATTATTGCGGTAGAATCAGGAATAAAATGGGTGTTCAACAAGAGGCAGAACAATGCCACGGAAAGAGATCTCGGTTCAAATGTCACATGTGTCACATCCTACCTTTGTGAACGTTGGGCAAGTCAACCCTCTGGATCTGGGCTCCTCAAACATCAAATAAAGGATAGTTAGATCAGATAGCCTCTAAGGTCCCTTGAAGCTATACATGTATAAAACTATGGTGATAAAATGATTGGCTAATGGTTGTTTGAAGAGATTTTTTCATAATAATTGATATGATATGTGATGAATTACTAATAGATTAGATTTTTCAGAATTGTGTCTTCTAGCTTGTGAATTATAAACCCTCAAGGAAGTCTGAAATGATCAATCAAATCTTGACAACAACTCATAATCACTGCATTCTTGTGCTTGTATACGTTAAGTGAAGCAATATCCAAGACTGTAGAACCTGTTCCCATCACAGAAGTCTGACTCTGTGTAGGATAGGCAGGTCATGACCCCCAAAGACTTGACTCCAGAATTGTTGTATTGTGGGATTTGTAGGTTTCTGAGGGAAAACCACTGGAAAACAGTTATTTGTGATCCACCCTCTCTCTTGCCCTCCCTTGCAGTGATTAGTTATGTATATAACTATATGTATATAATATATATGTATATAATCTCAGTCTTCACTTTAGCAAGGTGAAATTCTGATTGGGAGAATTACCTATTTGCAAATTTGTTCCCCATAATGAAACTAATTAATTAAGCCATTACCATTTACTGGCACTTGTCTCTGGCCTGCTCTTTTGTCATTGTCAGGTGTTAGAGAGTAGCTCAGTAAAATCCTGTTAACAAAGGTACAAATGGTGATATGAATGTAACGGAATATCACTGGGCTATAAGACAATGAATAAGAGGTGTTCGGAGAAACAAGAGAAAACTTTGTGAACTGATTTAGAACACAGTAAGCAGAATCAGGAAAACACACACATATACATGCATGCATATACATATATAACGTATGTATATGTATATATGTATGTATACATATACATTTATATGTATGTTCCTGATTCTACTTATAGGTCACCTTGTAGCAATTGAATATAAATGAAGAGAAATAAAAGAAACTATGGTGATTGCTATGCAGTCATCATGACCAATCTCGGACCCAGAGATAAAAAAGTACTTCCCTCCTGAGGTTGGAAAGGTGGGGGACTCTGGGTATATAATATGACATATGCTACAAAATGCAGTTGGTGCACCACCTGGTTTTCTTTGTCACAAGAGAAAGTTTTATAGTGTTGGAGCCAGGGATGGGGCAGTTTAGAAATGTACCCAGAACTTTAAATTATTTATTGCTCAGTCACCCTTCAGTTAGAGATATCTACTTTTCATTGCACTTTGTACTTCTTACAGAATTGATCACATTTTGGATTGTAGCTATTTTTATGCATTGTTTCTCCCTAGTAGTATGTGAAGTCTAGCAGGTATGGATTGTGTATCTTTGTATCATCAACAGCACTGAGAGAGTACTTTGTATGTAATGAGGATACCTGGTGAACTAAAAACTTTGTATGTAATGAAGATACTTGGTGAATTAAAAACAGAATCTATGAGTTGAGAAAAACTGTCTACTCTAACAAGATTCCTTCATCTTCATTCTCCTCCAGTCTTTGCCTGAAGACCTAGAAAGGGTAGGAGTAGTTTGGGGAAAGTATTGACTATTTCTAAAGGGAGTTCGTTCTACTTTTGGATGACTAATTTTTAGGTGATTTTTCTTTACTTCAAACCTAAATCTGTCCCTTTGCAATTTCCTTTGTCCTCTATTCAGATACTTGAAAATAGCTATTATGTCATCTCTCCTCCTTTTCCATTCCACCTCCAACCCCACATCTCAAGCATTCTTTTCTCCAGGCTAAACATCCCCAGTTCGTTCAATTAATTTTCCAAAAAAAATAACATTGAGACCCATCACCAATGTATGTATGTCCTCTAGATTTTTTTTCTTATCAATGTCTTTCCTAAAATGTGGTACCTAGAAATGGAAACATACTTTATCCAGATATGTTAATTTTTAATTTTTTTTAAATCCATTCCCACACAGTAAGTTAGTGGGTTTTTTTAACCGAACTTTATTATGCTGATCAAGAGCTACATATCTATGTCTTAAATCTCTATTAGCAAAAGAAGAAAGTAAAGGGACATTTTCCATGTTTGAAGGAAGTTTTTCCACATTAAACTTAAATCATGTCACTGTACTAAATACAACTTTATCCTCCTCTTGTAAAAACAAAGCATACATTAGCTGTAACTGAATGCTTTGAGTCATCTTATTCCAATAATAATCTCTTTGTATCTGCCAATTTATGAGCAGCTCAGTTATAGGAAGTTAAAAGCAGTACTACATTTTGGGAGAACAAACAGAAAACACTGAACTAAGACTAAATGATTCATTATGAAATACAATTTACTTGGGAAAAGTAATTATGGATAATGTATTTTCAAAAACTGGACAAAGTAAGGTTTAAATAAATTATTTATTTGCACTTCTCAAAGACAAAATCAAAATACATCTAAAAAATAGAAAATATAACATAGCCGTGACAGTAACAGTACTCATTTGTTCTGAAATGGTTTTGACCTAAGAGGAAAATCCCAAGATGAGAAATAACGAAGTGAGGTGAGAATAGGTTAATGAAAACATTTTTGAATGCTTCGATTTGTTTTTCTATGTCTATTTAGCCTTACAATTATTTGTTGCTGTTGTTTTTAAAATAAATTGTTATCGATGTCTTTTGCTTTTACAATGCCAAAATTTCTGCCAGTCTTGCTCCCCTTCCTCACACCTAGAGATCTATCTCAAGAGAAAGAAAAACAGAAAACTAACCGATACATTGAAAGAGTCTGAAAATGTGTGAAAATTTCCACATACCTATCGGAACTTTCAGTTCCGATAGGAATGTGGGAGGAATGTCTTTTCATATCTTTTCTTTGAGTGGGTCATGCTTGTTTTGTCATTTTGCAACATTCAACTTTCGATTTTTTTTGTTACTAATCTTGATTGTTCCATTTAAATTGCTTCAGTCATATATGTTGCTTCCTAGGCTCTGCTTACTTCACTGGATATCAATTCATCTAAGTCTCTTTATTCCTCTCAATGGGTCTTCTTCGAAAATGAACACACATTCTTCTCTATATGCCTCATGCTATTTCTTGTAAAACAGTAATAGTCATCTACTGTGTTTCCAATTCTCTGCTATCACTAAAAATGATGCTATAAATATTTTGGTGTATAAAGGGACTTTCTTATTATTAAGGACTTCCTTCAGGCATTTCCCTAGTAGTGGAATCTCAAGGTCAAAAGGAATGGGCATTTTAATCACTGCAAAATTCCAAATTGCTTTACCAATAGTGCATTAGTGTGCCAATCTTCCCACAAATAATTCTAACATTGAATATTCCCGTCTTTTAACATCTTTTCCAATTTGCTGGGTATGAAGAGAAACGAGTCAGTTTCAGGTTTTGTTTTTTTTTTTTAATTCTACTTCTGTTATTATTAGTGATTGGAGCAATGTTTCATATAGTTGTTGACAATTTGTAATTGTTTTGAGAACTGTTTGCTCATATATTTTGATAACTTAGCTATTGGGCAATGGCCTTTGGTATAACATATATATGTATATGTATGTATAGATACATATATGTGTATGTATATGTGTATGAATTGTATATCTTGACTACCATTCCCTTATCCAAGAAATTTGATCCCAAAATTTCCATCCCACCCCATGACATTCAACTGCTCTCCTTACTCTAGATTCATTAATTTTGTTTGTGCAGAGGGTTTTCAATTTCATGTTTAAAATTATCTATTTTATCTTTTGTAATCTCTGGTTACAAATATAGCTCCTACCCATAGCAGTAAAATGTATTTGCTGATGCTCTTCTAATTTTTTTAATAGTCTAACCTTTAATATGAAGGCCACATACCCATTTTGAATATATTATATGATAAAATATGCTGGTCTAAGCCTAATTTCTATCAGACTACTTTCCAATTTTTCTAGCAGTTATTGTCAAATAAGGAGCTGCTTTCTAAATAATTTATGTTTTCCAATTTATTAAATACTGGGTTACTGAGTTCCATTGTAATTAGATTGACTAATGTATTGTCTAACCCATTCATAATTAATGCTATGAGAGTAGGGTTTATATTTTCTTCCATTCGTCTCTATTACTCATCTCTTCTGAATTAGGATTGTTTTTTTGGTCTTTTCTTCCTGTTGAAAGAGAGTACTTTGCCTCTTCAGTTATTTTTGTTTAATCTAATTTAAGGCAATCCTATTCTTACAGACTCTCTTTTTCTCTATGTTAAGTTCCCCCCTCCAACATTTGTCATCCTTTACCCAAATTTTAGAGTTGTAACTCTGAATTACTTTGTTTTTTTTTCTTTAATGTAGTTATCTATTTTTCTACCTCTTTTTTTCTCAGTTAAATGCTGAGGTAAAATCCATTTTTTTTCCTCTTCTTTAACTTCTTTTATTAGGTTCCCCCAACTCTCCACATTCTATGCTGCTTTCCTTTTCTTCTTGTACATATATTTTTATTTTAGGCTTAAATACTAATACTTAAACTCACAAGAGAAAAGAAAAAGAAACATATTATAAGCTTAAATATTGGAACATAGATACAAAATAAGAAACAAAAAAAAAAGCATAAGAGAATTCGAAATATATACAATAAATTTCCATTTCAAGAAAGCCTAAATAAATACTGTGTGTTGTGTTCAGAGCTGTCCATCTGCTCTTTGCTTCCTTGTAAGTTTTCTTCTGTTCTCTGCTGTGTACTTTTTACTTTGCTCTTTTCCCCCCTACATTCCCTCTCTTCCTCTAAAGGCTGCAATTATGTGAGGAGATATATAGAAATATATAGATATATACCTACATGTATACATATACTTTCCCTAACAGATTCTACTCCTGATCTTTATTTTTATGTTTGTGCATATACCTTATTTCCCATCGTTCCTGATTCCTCTGGCTACCTTGCCCTCCTATTATTTAACCTATATCCCTCCAAGGATCCCTCCCTTATTCTTCCATTTCCATGAATCTACACATCTAAACGCCCATCTATACCCCTCTTTAACCTGTTCCCTCACTCTCCCTTTTAAAGATCTTTCCTTATCCTCTCTCCACTCCTTAATGTTTTATTTCTTTCTAAATTTAGATACCTTTTATATTCTTCTAGATATTTATTGTTCTCTCTTGAACTGATTCCCAATGAAAGTAGGTTTCCAGAACTAACAGTTCACCTCCTCCATCTAATTCCTCTGTATTGGTTCTTTCTCTTCAATTTCATTTGTATAAGATAATTACTCTTTTTAGCTGTTCTAATTCAAGTTTTTCTTGAGTGGTTTTTAATTTTTGAAGTGATATACTCAGGTCTAGCCCAATCTTTCTTATGATCTACCCAATTGCTAATAACAATCTTAGACATACATCTTAACTTTTAAAGAAAAATCATAAGGGACTTACTAAAACTGAACTGTTTGCATTCCCACATGAAAAGATAATATTTTGTAACTCTTGAAACTTTTCTCAGAATTTGGGTAGTTGGAGGGATTATACACATATATACAGACAGAGGGCACAGGGTGAGTTGAATAGGAAGGGATGACAACTAAATAAATAAAATTAAGGGATGAGAGAGGAATATATTGAGAGGAGAAAGGGAGAAATGGAATGGTGAAATTATCTCTCATAAAAAAGGCAAGAAAAAGTTTTTTCAATGAAGGAAAAAGGGGAAGGTGAGAAGGAAAAAGTGACGCTTACTCTCGTCACATTTGGCTTAAGGAGGGAATAACATGCACACTTAATTTGGTATGAAAATCTATCTTACACTACAGAAAAGTAAGGAAGAAGGGGATAAGTGAGATGAAGTTTGATAGAAGGGAGGGCAAATGAGAGGAGGGGGATAATTAGAAATACATACTTTTGAGGAGGGATAAGGTCAAAAGAGAGAATAGAATAAATGGGGGGCAGGATTGGATGGAGGGAAATATAATTAGTCTTTCACAACATGACTATTATGGAAGTCTTTAGCAAAACTACACATATATAGCCTATATTGAATTGCTTGCCTTCTCAGTGGGGATGGGTGGGGAGTGAGGGAGAGATTAGAACTCAAAAGCTGTAGGAATGAATGTTGAGAATTGTTTTTGTATGTAACTGGGAAATAAGAAATAGAGGGAATGGAGTATAGAAATCTATCTTGCCCTACAAGAAAAAAGAGAAGATGGGGATAAGGGAAAGGAGGGGTGTGATAGAAGGGAAGGCAGATTGGGGGAAGGGGTAAACAGAATGCATGGTGTTTTGGGTGGGGGGAGGGGAGAGATGGGGAGAAAATTTGAAACTCAAAATTTGTGGAAATGAATGTTGAAAACTAAAAATAAATAAATTGAAAAAAAGAAAAGCAAGAAATGATGAATAGGAAGACTTTAGAGAGGCCTGGAAGGACCTATATGAGCTGATGCTGAATGAAAGGAATAGAACCAGGAAAACTTTGCACACAGCAACAACCACAGTGTGCAAGGAATTTTTGTGGTAGACTTAGCCTTTCACAACAAGGTAAGGACCTAAAAATGGACTTGAGGCAAAATGCCTTCCACATCCAGAGAAAGAACTATGCCAAAGAAATAGATGTCCAGGAGAGGTGGAGCAGAAAGAACTGGATTGCAGAACGAAGCAGATCATTTTCTCTTGTGTTATGTTTTGATGGGTTCTCCCATTCATTTTAATTCTTCTATGCATCATGACTAAAGTGAAAATATATTTAATAAAAATGTATGTGAGGAACCCATATAAGATCACACGCCACCTTGGGGAGGGAGGGATAAAGGTGAGGGAGGGAAGGGAAAAAAATATAAGATATATGGAAGTGATTGTAGAAAACTGAAAACAAATGAATAAATTTTAAAAAGAAGATTCTGGATCTCCTTTTCTAATTGGTTAATTTCTTCTCATAATCTTCTTGGACTTTTTTTTTTTTTAGCTTTTCCTCAATCTCTCTCATTTGATTTTTAAAGTCTTTTTTAAGCTCTTCTATGAATTCTTTTGGGCAGGTGACTATTTGACATTACTGTTTCAGGTAGAAGAGGGTTTCTTTGCTTCAGTAACCTCCTCTGAAGATGAACCCTGATCTTCTCTATTCCCACAGGTAACTTTCAATATTTGAATTCTTTCTCCTTTGCCTGTGAATTTTTTTTTTGTAGTAGCTCAAATTTTGTAATCACCTTTAGTTTTGGGGTTTGAGGGTTGGTGCCTCTGGTCTCAGATCCTCCCTCATTTCTCCCCCTAGATGGGAACCAAAATCAAGACCTCCAGCCTCCTGTAAGTGCCCTCGGTCAGAGTCCCTGCCCCACTGCTTCTGCACTCTCTGGGTGTGTGCTGGTTCCTACTTTCCCTAGTCCTGTCTCTGCAGCACAACTGAGTCTGGCATTTCTTGTTAGCAGAGGTTCCCTTGATCTTCCCTGGCTTGCAAGCGCAGCTTCCTTTACTGTCCCTGGGGTTAAAGTTCCTGAGGCTAGGATCAAAGAAACCTCCCAACCCAGCTAACCCCAGGGTTTACCACTTGTAATTTAAATGAACCTAGGATCTAGCCTGGAGGTGTTTGCTCTTCACAGGGACAAAACCTTGTCCTGGGATTTTGTTTTTCAGATCTGATTGTCCCGATAAGATCACAGTTGTGCCTCTACTCTTTTATTTGTATCACTGTTTGCTGAGGCACTATTTTCTCTCTTTTACTGGGGAAAATCTTAAGAGCTTGGAATTTTCTGATCTACCCTGCCATCTTCCCAGAATCCCGCTCTGTTGTGTTCTACCCTCTTCTCTGTCTCTGTCTCTCTCTCTCTCTCTCTCTTTCACACACACACACACACACACACACACTGAGCCTTCTTTTTATACCCTCCACCTGGATGTGTGGGGGTTGGAGTTGATGTTTGTTACTTGTTAAAACAAAACAGTGAGGTGAGGGCAATGGGAAAAGTGTCCTGGGAGAGAACACAGTGGCGTTAAGGAAACTGTTGAGTGGATCCCAGCAGATAAGCTGGCAGGCCCCATTGTGCCACTCTACCAGAGTCTGGGGGCTGTTGGAGGAAAGACTGCTAATCAAATGTGTTAGGGATTAGAAATTAGCCTTCTGTGCTATTAATTCATCAAATTAACTTGTCAAGACTTCTTGGTGCCTTGCCTGTGAAGACAGCTACAATTACTTTACTTCTTGTACATAACTCTAATTGTTGTTGTACATAATTCTTAAGAGTTTTAGAGAAAACAAGGAGTCATTCATCTTGTTGGTCACATGACTCACACACCTATCATTTCTAGTTATTGCTGACCTAGTATCTAAGGATAAGGCCAATCTTGAAATTCTCACACTCCAAAAACTCTCAATGGCAGTGTAGCTAGCATTTCCAATATCTGGCTATGAATCATTAGCAAAACTTTCCCCCAAACATAATCCAATTAAACTTCATAGTTTACTAGTTTTAGATACAAACAATAATTACAAACTATCTCAGTTTATACAATTTTTCTCCTTAAGGATTTAGTTGTACCTCCATGAATGTACACAGGTCATCAGGTCAACCCCTCTCTTAGAAGGTGCTCCCTCATCCATGTCTTTCAGAACCTTTACCTTTCCTTCAAAGGTAAGTAACATGAAGCCTTCCCTGTCTACTTTGACTAGCTAAAAGAGAAAGAAATTCTTTCTCTTCAAATTTCCCTAGAGCAATGTGCATCTATTCCACCCCCCACCAGCACTTTTACTTATCTACTATTACCTACAATAGAACATAACCTCCTTAAAGACTAAATTTAATTTTTATTTTTGTATTCCTGTTTTTAACACAGCACAATGCAGAGAGGATTGATTTGATTAGTATTCAGAGCTCCCTCATGGAAAAATCCTCTCTAAAAATGCACCTCCTCTCCAATTTATGGTCTTATTTAAAAGAGCTGTCTGGAACACAGGGCTAACCAGCCACCGTGTGACACAGGTGGAAACCGAATACTTATCCCACCCTGCTTCAAGACTGGCTTTCTGTTTACAACTTACTATCTTTCCATATCATCCACATAGTAGGTGCATAATAAATACTCATTGAAATTAATTACTAAACAGAACAATTTTGACTTAAGTTTTTCTAAACAAAGATACATACTAAACCCAATGGACACAGCATTATAAAAACATCTTTCTATACATTTTTGTATGAAATGTGTACAGATTCATCTATTATACCCATACCTATGTGTGCATACAAATGTCTGTGTGTTTATGTGTGTATATACACACACAGTAACAACTCAAAACTTGTCTAAAACATATTGCTGTAGTGACAAGGACAGTAGGATCTTTTGCTGTTTGTTTTTAGACAATCAAGTGCTTCTGATTGAATTTTGCCTTTGATTGAATCAATGAAGTCTTTGACTAGAAACATATATCTATATCTATCTATATAGAGAGTTTTAACCAATCAGATACATGTAGGCTCTAGCCAATCAGACACCGAATAGAACTGCATATAAAGAGAGCCAGAGCCAAGAGAAGCATACAAATATGCTAACAGTGAACCTGTGTTGAGAAAGAGTGGAGAGGAAGCCCTCTGAGAGCAGAGAAGGAAATCCTGTCTTTTGGTCTACATTGACTTCTCAGAAGCCCTGTCTGTTGGTCTTTATGAATGAATTGAGATGATGGTGCTGGTGGTATATGTTAGCATTGATTTTGCCCTGCTGAGCTTTGTTTTTCCAGAGGCAGAAGCTTCAGAGTGGAGCAGTCCCCATGAGCTGAGACATGGAGCAGAAGAGAATTCTATGAATTCCCGACCTGTGAGTTTGGAATGGTCAGCCAACAGAGGAAGAGCTATGGGACTTGAAGTCAACCTCAAGTTAAGGAAAGAGGACTTTACTTGAACATTTGATATTGATTAAAAAGATTGTTCTTATAGTGAAATAGGGGTGGATGGTGTGGTATTTTGAAAAGGACTTCACCTGGATACTTGATATTAAGGATGTTGCTGTTGTTATGAGATATATATGTTATCAGACGATATGTTTTGCTTAAGGACGCTGGATTAATGTTATGCTTTACTTTATTGAATGCTGTTTAATTGGTTGCTGAATAGAGTTTATTATATTATACAATTAGACCCTTGAAATCATTCACAGCAACAGTCCTCAGCTGTGTTGCCATGACTGGCTTCACAATTGCTAAAAGCTTCAAGAAAGTGCCTTTTATTGCAAACTTTCACTCATTTTGGTAAACCATGACTCCACAAAGCACTCTTAAGATAAAGGCTATTTGAACTAAAGGTTTATGTTTTAAACTATTCTGAAATTTAAACATACAATATTTTTATTATATAGAAAATCAAGAACCCTCAAAGTAACAATGGTCCTTACCATTCTTTTAGGGTGCTATTTAAAATCAACTATCCACCATCACCTTGCCTCACATATAATTTCAAATGCATGGCTGCTATCTTTCCAAACTTATAGCGATACTTCACTGTTAGATACCATAATTTAAAGTTTGAAAGGTTTTTTTTCCCTCAAAAATTTTACAAGAAAAACTGCAAGAACAATGCATACTTCCTCCCTATAGGATTACAAGCTTTAAGACATCAAAGTTAATTGGCCATTACCAACCAGACACTGCCGTACTAGGCAAAAATTTGGCAGAAGGGGTACTA
The DNA here is from genome assembly GCA_028658325.1 of Potorous gilbertii. Lineage (NCBI taxonomy): Eukaryota > Metazoa > Chordata > Mammalia > Diprotodontia > Potoroidae > Potorous > Potorous gilbertii. The sequence continues at coordinate 78,411,341 of CM053772.1, read as the reverse complement.
TTAGCTTCTTTTGTAGCAGATTTCAATGTAGAAATTAACTAGTTGGGGCAAGAGACAGCAGCGTATAGTGGAAAGAATCCTAGCCCCCTGCTCCCAGTTCTCTTATATATTACTCTCCTACCACGTACGTTTTCAACCAGTACATTGGCTTCCTGTTTGCCCCATAAGAAAGACATTTCACCTCTCAATTCTGGGCATTTTCTCTTATCTTTCCCATTATTTGGAATGTTCTCTCTCCTCATTTCTGTCTCCTGGATCCCCTGGCCTTCTTTAAATCTCAACTAAAATCCCAACTCCTTTTAATTCTAGATAGCCTTTCCTCTTCTAATTATTTCTTTTTTATCCCACATACCCTTTGTACATAATTTGTTTTTCTGTAGTTTTCCCCCATTAGATTGTGAGCTTCTTTGAGGGTTGAACTCTCTTTTACCTCTTTTTCATCACCATCGCTTAGCATGGTGTCTGGCATACAGTAGGCACTTAATAAGTGTTTAGTGACTGTTGTTATGAAACCAATAGATTTAAACATTAAACCAAATCATTTTACAAAATATTTATTCTGAAAAAAATCACTGTACAAATTTAGATAAGAACATTCTCAACACTGCAGATTTATAAAAATGCTAACACAACATAAAGACTCAATAAACCTTAAAATTTGTTTTTAAGTTAAAAAGAAAAATTGCTTTTTTAGAAGGAATTTTAACAAGAGAAGTCTAGAAGTGTATTAAAATTCACCCAAAACAACCAGGAGGTTCATTTTAGAATTCTTACCATCCTGCTTTCTATCAGTTACATTCAAATACATAATATCTGGAGGGATGGCATTTTCCCTATAATATTATAAAGCCCTATTTATACATAATGTCAAACACTAAGCTAGATTTCCAAAACTGGTTATGCTTTCACTATACATAAACTTGTGCTCAGAGAAAAGCCGGCACACTATGTTCATAATTTTCTGATTTTTTAACAAAAAAAGGGTTTTCTGTACACTTGTTATAAACATCTGTACAAACCAGTTTCTATAAGGTGGTAAGGGTAGTTCTGAAAAGGTTATATCCAACAGTACTGAATTAACAGTTCAAACTGTACGTTCGTACAAAGGAAGGAAAATAATTTCACAAGGGAAATCCAGATGTGGAGAATTCTGGTTTCTTATAAGGTATTAAAATGTTTACAGTAGATTTAAGATCTGTCATTCCTAATCATCTAGCCATTATTAATAGCAAAATCTCTAAAACTAAATTTCCTCTAAGTATAACCTGTTGGCCCTCCCCTTCCCATCCCAACTCTTAGAGAAAGTTTTAAAAGCTATTTCTGTATAATAAATCACTTCTTTTGTACATGACTATTTTAGGAAATTGAATCGAAACCCAGTAAACCACAGGACTTCTGTAAACATGATTTGAAACGAACCAGGGTAAAAAATTAAAAAGTTAGTCACAAGTAAGCCAGAGTTTAAAAAGACCTCTTCACATTTTTCCTCCTAACACAATGCATGGCTCATAGTGCAAGCAGTGGAACAGCTGCTAACATTTCCAATTACAGCCAGGGATGCCAGGCAGGATCCATGCGGCACAGATTATCCAGACTATTTGCAGCGGCTACAAGGGTGTTGACTTTGCTCTCTCCTCCTTCGAACTGAGCAAGATTATGGAGCCGAGTCATGATAGCTGTCACAGCTTTCTGAACCAGGGAAACCAGCTGCTGGCTGTCCATGTTTTCAGGCTGCCCAGCCGCTGAGAGTGGAGAGGAGGTGTCCTCCTGTGTCTTCTTGTGCCAAGCAATGATTTCATCCCGAAGCACTGTTTTCAGAATGCCATCAACCTAAAGCAAACAAAGAGAAAACTGGCTCATTACGCTTTCATTTGGAAGACCAATCAAAGAACGAGTACCTTTCTAACTCAACCATAACCAGGTGTTCAGTGATATTCCAAGCCCTCTCTGTGATCTCAGTATCTTAGTTATTAGCATTGGGTGGCATAAGAACTTGTGATATACTGACATCTTTAACATTCCTTACTGGATATAAGCGATTTCCTCTTCAAGATCCAATTATCTGAAATCTATAAAAAGTTCTCCCCAGCAGTGTGAAGGAGAAGAAAAAAAGAACAGATTTGGGAATTAGAAGACATGGGTTGCAGTTCCACGGCTGCCATTCACTACTTCTGTCAGCCTGTCTAAGCCAAACTTCCCTTAGCTGTAAAATGGGAACATTAATACTTGTACTACTAACATCACAGGACTATTTTTGAAGAAAAGTGTTTTGTGAACTTCTAAGTGCCACAGAAGAACAAGCTACTATTATCTTGTTTAAGGGGCTGTCTGGCTGCCCCCATAATAGTGAAAATTGCAGCACTTTCAGTAGACCTGAAGAAGCAAAAGCCCCAACACAAACATGTATGCTTCCACACATTATTTATGTAGCTAAGTCATCTTGTATATTAATGCCTTCATATGGCAGCAGTGCAGAAAGCTGTCTCGTTAGACTTGTAGGACTCCACGTGAACAAGACTAAATAAATCTCTCCTGATTCTCCTCTACCTTTTTGATCATTTCTTCTCTGTCTCCTTCACAAACTCTTCATTTGTGCCATACTCACTAACTGCTGGTGTCCCCCAAGGCTGTCTTGGGCCTTCTTTTTTTCACTTTACACTGTGACTTGATCTCTGGCTCTCATCAGTTCAATTAACACATCTAAACAGCGCTAGATTCCCAGTCCTCATTTCTTTTCTGAGCTACATCTCCATGTCATCTTTTGGATATAGTTAACAAAACTCAACTTGTACAAAATACACCTCCTCTCTCCCCTCAAACATATTCCTGTCATGGGCAGCAACATCTTCCCAATCACCACGTCACGCAAATTTGGTGTCAAGCTAAACTCACTCTCATTCCCCTCACCTACCCAATGTGCTGACAAATTCTGTCATTTCTACCTTTATACTTCTATTTTATATTCCCCAATCCTTTCCTTCACTTGTATAGCCAGCCCCATCTACTTCAGGCCTACATCATTCTTGACTGTACAATTGAAATAGCCCTCTAACTGGCCTCTGGTCTCAGGTCTCTCCCTACTAAGCTCCCAAGGTCATTTTGCTAAAGAATTGGCCTGATAACATCAACCCTCCCCCTCCAATGAGTTCTAGTGGCTGGCTCCCCATTATCTCCAGGATTTAATACACACTCCTCTGTCTGGAATTTAAAATTCTTAATCACTTGGTCTTTTCCTATTTCTCTTGTCTCCTTCCACTTTACTTCCCTCCATGATGCAGCTACAAGGGCTGTCTGTCCTCCATTCCTCAAATGCTCCCCCTCTTCACCTCCACCCTTTAGTTTCTCTGTCTTCCTTCAAGACTCAGATGAAATTCCACTTTCTTCAGGAGGCATTTTTTGGTCTCCCAGCTGCTGGTGCTTTCTCCTCTAAGAATACTTTCCATTTTCCTACATATACAGCTTAAATCTACTCTCTACATATCCTGTATGTACTTAATTATCAGCATACTGCCTCGTAAATCAGCACGAGAGCTCCCTGGGAAAAAAGACTGGTATTGTCTTACTTTGTATACTCATTAACTGGCAATTAATTTCATAAACATTTTCCAATGTAAAGGAATTGAAGATACTTCCCACTTCAGATAAATCCTGCCTATTCTTCTATTATTCCTTTAAATCCATTGCATTTCCCTACACCCTTTTCCATTTCCAAAAGATATATTGCTTTACTCCTGATGAATTTGTTTTTCACCCTCAGTGGACCCTCTACTTTTTTCCTCAAGCTTTCTCAAGCTTTGCAAGCTCTGAGTCCCTCAGTTTATCAGGCTGCTTTGAACTTTACCTTCTTCCCTGTTTATACATATCAGTTGTTTAAATTAGGATTTCCATAACGCTTTAGAATCATTCTCACTATATCCACATAAAAACTGACAAACTTCACCCCGCAGTGTCATTGCTCCTAGTTCCAGATTACTTCTCAACTGGGGAGTGGGCATAATTGAATAATCAACATAACAGGGATAGCTGAGGGATAAATTACCCAGTTCAGCTGGATAATTTTTTAGGTTTCTATTTTTAAAATGTATTCCTCAATGTCTTAACATTCTTGGATTTTGAATTTCCCTTTTCTGCATGAAAAAAAAATTTCCACTGAGCAATAAAAACAAACTTTAAAAAACTAAAATCCTTTATTTTGTTTTATTGAAATGCTAGCTCCTGGGGGCCAGACCTACATTTTAGATGTTTTCCTTAAGCTGCACCACTTTAACAAGATTATTTCGTGATTACTATAACATCACAATATTATTTACCTTAAAGTTTGGTTGTGCAAAACACCGAGCAACAGCAATCATAGAAGCAGTTAATGGACCAGATACCCCAATTGTGGTCAAGAATTCTGAAATATTAGGTGTGAGGCGGAATGGAACAGGACGATTAGCATCCAAGTCTCCAGTAGCGTCATTAATGTCAAATCGAAAATAGGCAACATTCAGTTTGCCAGTGTCCTAAATTTGAGAATGAGATCATTTTACAAAGTTTTATAGAAGAATAATTCATTAAATACAGTATAAGCTTAAGTTTCATTTGCATTAAATTACCTGTGCAATCTGTAACATCTCTGGATTGAGTCTATTTAAATGAAATACAAATTCTGCAAAACCAATTAGCGCTAGCTGGATTGTGAACATCTTTCGGAAGGTCCAATAATCAGTGGCATTGGGGAATGTGTGCAAAGCCCACTCTCTTAGCATGCTTCGAGGCACCATATTGCTCTGAACCTCCTTGAGAATGTCACGAAGGACCTAAATAACAGGAAATGATATTAAATCCATGCTATTTTGATCAATTTACAAATAACAATCTAAAAATTACAATGTAATAAACTTTTTCTTCTTAACCTTAACTGGGAATCCTCTGATTCATAAGAATCTTTTATAAATTTTGCTTTCATTGTTCAAGACCCTCTGCTGTCTCCAGGTTGATAACCCTGTCTCAAAGCACGCAGTGCCAGAGACGCAGCAACAGAGAGGTGCTTGGAGATCACTAAACAGCAGATGGGTCAGTCAACTTCTAAGAAAAGATAGAAGTTGTTAATGGCCCTGTTCCAGCAGACTGTAGCCTCTTATTCTTCATCTTATTCACCAAGAGATCACTTAAATAACACATGTTCAAAAGAGAAATCCTTATAATGTAACTCTCCATTTATTAACATGAGTGCCAGAGATTTCCATGAACAAATGGATATAAATTACAAATTATAAAACTGAACACTGACATACACAGAAGTATTCAGTTTCCTTCCTTATAAAGATCAGAAGAGTTTAAAATACTTTGGTGAAAAAACATCAATTGCAGAATGTGTGACAGAATTCTTTCCAGGTAACTGAGGAAACATCTGAAAGCTACTATGGTTCTTAGTTACTGCAATATAAACCAAACCAATTAACTAGAAGTAAGAACAAAGTCAGTATTTCTCTTTGTAGGAAAAGCTGCCTAGCAATGACACTACTTCAATTAAAAGACAAAGACAAAAGTTTCATAACCTGAAGGATCTCTTCACAAAACAGAAGCAGATGTTACATAACACTTCATGCTATATTTTACACTAGAAAAATCTCAGATCTACCACAAATTCAGAAGATAAAAACTCATGCTGCTTTTATTCAATTGGAATAAAGTACTATAAGGTGCTGCCAGAACGTATCAAATATAGCCTTTCTATTTTCAGTTGCTCAGAAACGCATGATTCAGAGAACTAGCAAATTCTTTTTTAAGTCCATGGCTACATAATACCAATGACCAGATGTAGTTTCCACGGGAATCCATTCTGATGGAAATAAATTTGCCAACTCAGATAACTTCCTACTGGAGCAATTTCAGCTTCCAAAGGCTTGGGACCAAACAGAGCTATCTGAATGCAGACATTGGGCAATCATGAATCATGCCACAAGTCTTACCTTATGATCCTGAAACAAATAATTTTTTGCTTATTTATCTATAAAATGGGAAGGAAGCAGGAATAGAGGAAGTATCACTTCCTATTTCAAAGACTTTGACAGAGTTTCCAACTAATAATCCACAATTGAAGAAAATACACTAAAACCAACAAGATACCCTTAACACCCACTGTTGCTGAACTCTCAAATGCTTAGGAGACATAAGAGTCACAACACCTTGGTAAAAACTAACAGGATATGGACATTAAACTCCACCTTAGTTGTTCCCTCCCCTTCCCCCCTCATCCTTAGCCAAGGAAAATGTTAGCGATATACTATAACAGCTTCCCTTTTAAGTATGTTTTCAAAATGTGTGGTCCCTAACTCTAAGTATTTATTTGCACACAGTCTCCAGTTTCTACTTTATCAAAGACTAGAACAATAATGAAACATGCCAAACCCCTCATCCACTGTTCTGGGAACCTCAGAATACAGCCACAGATCAGAAGAAATGGGTGGATGAGCTTTCTGAAAACAAGCTTTCAAAGATCAAAGTCTTCTCTGTCATTTCCATGATGAAGCAGTCACTGTCAGAAGTGATCAACTCAGGAATTAATTCCCAAAGCGGTATTTAGAATGTGTCTTCTGGGACGTTATCAAGAAAAGAAAATACAATCATCCATTTTCAACAGTTTAAACGTTCTTTGCCAGATTGAAGTAAGGCAGAAGTTTTCCGATCCTTTGGGTACCAGTTTTACTGTAAAGAGAATGCCTTGGCAAGTATCACTTGCCAACAACTTCAGAGATGTTGACACAGCTTCCTATTATCAATGTAGTACCCTAGCAATTAAAAGAGAACAACCCACTGCTCTTCAAAGATCCAAAGAGACTAATAACTCTTAACTATTAGAAGTGGGAGTACTGAGGTTCAGGGAGAGGGAAGAAAGCTAAAGGGTCCAATTCTGTCACATTATTTCCTAAAATTATCAGAACCCACAAAGAAAGCAGAAAGGGACTTAGAGCATTGTTATCACAAGCAAATAGGAAGCAATGCTTCTTAGATTTGAGGTGGCAAGAAATCCCAATGAAGGGCCACTCTGCAACCAATAAAGGAGAGGGCATCTCAAATGCTTTCACCTATAAGACAAGCATCTACTGAATGTGGAGGGAGAAGAGAAATAACAAATTGCATAACTCCAATAATACTAAATTTCTAAAAACAAATCCACTTCTTTCAGGTTTATGGTTATGTTAAAGTGAGTGCAATTCAAAAGGAGCCTCACCCACATCAGCAGTCTTAAGTTCCAACAATTTATGATCTAATAAACTTACCTCCTATTTTAGGGCTTACCCCTTAATGAATGTCGTATTTCTACAAATGGGCAATCAACACATTAAAAAGGGCACAGAAAGTGCAGAGGTGACCTGCAATCACCAAGAAGAGAACATGAGTAATCACAGCTACAGTACCTGATGACTGGCTTGTGTCCCCCGTGCTTGCACTGTTGCCAGTCTGTCGTAGTAACGAGAAATAGGGTTGTCGTGCTCAATGCCCTTCTTGGCACAACGCTGCTTATATATCTCCACAAGGGAAAGAGAAGAGGGATTGTCTTCGACAAGACGCATTTGTGGAGAGACGGCCACAACTCGAGGAACTTGGGAGAGAAAAGAGGAAAGTAAACACAAGAGAAAAAATGAATCAGTATTAAAACTCTTAGAAAAAAACCTCATTAATATGTAGATGTGAATCTTATGACTAGATGCATACTAAAAAACCTATAATAGCAAGATCCAAAATATATGGATAAGGAAATTAAAAAATGATTCAAACTCTGAGATTCTAAGAAATATTCTGGAATGAGATATGGTCCCAAAGTACAGATTTTTCCCATAGCAACATCATATTAATCTGGTTGTGTTTTTTTTCAGTTCAAAACTAAAATCAGTTTATGGGAGAAAGCATTTGTAATTTCATCTTAAAATCCTACTTCAGCCTAAAGAAAGAAAAAACAAAGTTTTTGAAATGGAAGGACTTTTGTTCTTAAAATAAATTGGGGGAAAAATCCAATATGTAATAATTATCATATACACAAAAATTCTGCAAATTCTGATGAAGGAAAAAAAAACCTTTATGACAGAAGACTGTTTCCATTTATGCTTATTAGATAATGGCTCTAAATGCAATATACCTGGACATTGTGCTGATTTCCTACAATATAAAGCAATTTAAATTCTATATTTGTTTCTGAGACAAGTTGAAACAAACTCTTCTGAATGTAATCTGATTTGATTTTCCTGAACTAATTAAGTATATTCTTGATCCTCTCCCAGTAGCTAACGCTATTTACATCAACTAAAGAATTCAGGGGAGTAGAAAAGAGCACGACACCAGAAGTAACAGAGTTGGGTCCAATTCAAGTTTTACCACTAACTACATGAGCTAGGATAAGTCACTGATTTTAGTTTCTTCATCTGTATGAGAAAGACCTCTAAGGCCCCATCTAGTTCTAACAGTCTATGATGTACAGTATTTGATAATTCACCTAAACAAATTAGTAATTATCTATGTATTTTCCAATTTAAACTCGAATATTTGGGGAATGGATTCATTAAGTAAAAATGCAGAGTTTACAGCTGAGGCAGAAACATTTTTAATGAAGAGAGTCTTCCGTTTTCCTCAGTTTATCTTTTGAGTCTATGGAGCTAAGGATGGTAATACTCTGCACATAAAGGGTCTGTTAACTGCTACAATTAATAAAACAACAGGAAAAGAAATTTCACAGGGATACAACACTAAAGTTTTGCATATTTGCTGTAATACTGATTTAAGAACCATCAAAGAAATACCTACTACTATTTTGGGAAGCCAACAGCTATTATTAAACCCATTTTTATGCCTATCCCATCCCTGTAATAAATCTGGTATGGGTTTATGTCAGTACAGATCTTAATAGACCAAGATAAGTTAAGACACAGAAATTAACACATATCATCAGATTTCTCCATTGCTTTTTTGTGATTCCAACCCTTATACAGACTTTAAAAATACCAAAAATATTCTGAAGGGTAGATTTGGGTCCTTTACTTTGGTGCTGTTGACAAACGCTTCCATATAGAAAACAAACAGGTTAATTCTAGGTTTGTTACTAGATTTAAATTAATGTTTTTTCTAAACTACAAAGTATTATAACAAATGTCCACTTTTATCTCATAAATGTGAAAATACGTTCCATAAATATTTATCATCCATTATTATGGTTAAATTTCTAATTAGTGAAAGAACTGAAAATTATTTTTTCATCTCTAGGGCTATTTTAAACTAATTTCTTATTCTGGATTAAATCCAAGCAATTCCAATTTCTAATTGTGAGGAGTAAATTTCAAGATTAAGCAGACTAGTCAAATTTTAATCTAAGTACAAGGCCAAGATGGTTTTAGTTTTAGTGTTTAAAAGAAAAACAGGTCTATATACATGTATTAATGCTCCTCAATGAACCTTATTACTGAAATCTGGAGGTAACAAATGACTAATTTCCCATCCATAAGGGCTTCTCACATTCTTAGCACTATGTCAGGGAGAGTGAGGTATAAGAAGAAATTTTTCAATAAATAGCCTCGATCCAGATAAAAATGGTAAATTAGATACCCACAGAAGAAGGGTGTTCAGAGAGCATCTACCAAGTAGTTAGGGAGAAAACCCTCTACTCTTTTGCTATTTATTGCTTTTTTTCTCTTCTTTTTAATTTCTCTCTTTCTGGAATCTCTGTCACGTCCACTGTGTCAACTATCTCAAAGTAATTCACCCGAAAATCTATAATGTTTCTGAGCTGCTTGTGAATCACAGATTCTTAGAACTAGATGGGGCCTCAGAGGTCCTTCTCATACAGATGAGGAAACCAAAATCATTGACTTGTCCTAGTTCATGTAGTTAGTTAGTGGTAGAACTGGAATTGGACCCAACTCTGTTACTTCTAGTGTCATACTCTTTTCTATTCCCCTGAATTCACACAAATCAAGCAAAGACTTTCAAAGAGTGAAAGTATTATTAATGATCCTTCTGAGTGCAAATTCCTGAATCTGAAACAACAGTGAGAAGTTAAAAAAAAAAAACAAACCTAACTTGCTATCAAGAAAAATGCTTGCCATGAGCAAGTATGGAATACAAAATTGGAAAAAAAAGAAAATTTTTACATATAAAAATCACTTTTTCATTCAACACTACACCAAAACAGATGTTCAAAGAGTCTAATTGAGCCATCATCACAATGTACAACACCCAAAAAAAGTTCGGGGACTTTTTTTTTTAACTTCCTGAGGATTTAGAAGTCATAACCCCATGAATGGAATGATGAACTCTGATAAATATATTGATACGCTGAGAAGTAAAAATGTTCTAGAATTACAGAAATACCTGAATGGAGACAGAATGCAAAACAAGGTCTTAGAATCATCCTCACTTTAAAGGAAAGTTAAGTAATTTATCCAAAAGATGGAGATAAAAAGGCTTCATTGAATTGAAAAAAATCACTTGATTTAAACCTCACTGAAAAACTATGAACTATAATCAACCCTAGACTTTTGGAAATGAACTATTTGTCAAAGGTACGTTTAATATCTAAAGAGATAAATTATGATTTCATGATAAACAATTAAAGAATGTGTCAAATCTTGTGACACCAAATCCAAATTGTATAAAACAAGTGATTATAGGGAAAGGATATTACTGCATATGAAATTGTAGTTTACTAAGTCAACATAATTATTTTACTTGCCACTTAATTTTCATACCATTATAAATCTCTAATCCTCAGACTTTCCCACAAAGTGCAGAATTTCTAGTTGCCAGTTGTCTCCAGCTGGAAATTCCGCAGATATCTCCAACTCAACACTTCAGCTACGTGGCACAGTCGATAGAAAGCTCCGACTGAGTCAGGAAGAGCTGAGTTAAAATCCAACCTCAGACACTTAAGAGCTGTTGGATCATTGGCCAAGTTACTTAATCATCTGTAAAAAGGGGATGATAACAGCACCTACTTCACAGGGTTGTTTCGTTGGGAGGACCACATGAGACTCCTGTAGAGCATTCTGCACACTACATGGCACACAGAGGTGCTTAATAAATGTTTCTCTTCCTTTCTAAAACTGAAATAAAAACTGTACCCAAAAATCTTCTCCTTCACCTATCTTTCCTATTTTGGAGGGGTCAGGGGAGTGGTGGCGATGGTGGTGCTCAACCTAAACCAAAATGTTGTTAAGGAGAAAAGTACTTTACAAACCTTAGGCACTACAATGAGAGCCATTAATAGTAAAGAATTGTAACTTTAAATATCGGCCTCATATTTCAATAAATGCTCAATCTCATTGATGAGACTCATTCAAAAGCAGATGAATCACAACCAAACTATGTATTCCAATCCTCTGGGATTCTAGCCGAGATCCTTCCAAAAGTTCTTGACGCATGATCTACTCAACACCCTATGGATCATACCTACATCCTGCCCCTCCTTGACTTTTATTTATTGTTATTCTCCATATATTAATATGTACATGTTACATCCTCCATCAGCATGCAAAGCTTCTTGAGAGGAGGGGCTACTTCTTCCTTGTAATTAAACTCTTGGTGCCTGGCACAGTGACTGACACACAATAGGTACTTAAGAAACACTTGCTGATGAGTTGCTTTGACATTTTGTTGGCTGCAGGGCTTCCCCTGTTGGTTGTCATTTTTGCAGCATGACCAATAAAAACAAGTAGTTAGAAAAATACAGGAGGATGTTCCAGATTTTGCCTGCTGTCCTTTTTCTAACTTCACCAACAAACACTCAGGATGATTTAGTTTAGCTGGACATCAAGCCCCAAGCTTTCTGCAGACTCATTTTTCACAGAATCGTAGATTCAGAGCTGGGAGAGTCCTTAGAGATCATTTGGTCTGACCCATTCATTTTACAGACAAGGAAACTGAGGGAGAGAAAGTAGAAGTAACTTTCCCAAGGTCACACAGGCAGTGTCAGAGCCAAGATGTTCCTTTCAATGTTCTTTCCTGTTTTGTGAAGTGATATTGCTCAGGTTCCAATCTCTAAATGAGCTTGTATTTTAAACTGGTATGGTCCTTAGGTGCTATGTCTCTGCTTGAAAAAGGGAAGTATTTTGCTAGCTAAGTTGATTTTTTAAGTTCAGTTTGACCTGTTTGTGTTAACTTCAAAAAAAAAAATTGTATTGGTGTTTTCTTTTAAGAAAATACTATTGTCACTTACTAATGACTCCCCCATGAGAAATTAATATTATGCCATTATATTAATAAGGAATTATTAATTGGTTTTTCACTCTTTTCTTTTTGTTCTGTTAAAACCCAACTCCTGAAAAAGGTCCTTCAACCTCAGAGGAATGTAGCTGAGCTATGCGATTTGCTCCTAGCCCTCAAGGCATGTGCTTCTTAGTTGGGTGACACACTGGGAAATCTACTTTCTAGAGTATAAACAGAATCCAGTCAAGTCAGGGTGAGCTTCTGACCTTGTGAGTCATCCTTCCATTATGAGGCAATATTCCATGCTTCTTATCTGAATTTATAGGATGAATGCCAATGCTGTTATGAATTGGTTGCTCTAATATGTCAATCAGTTGGTTTTTGGAACAGTTCACATTTAGAGTACTTACCAAAAATAAATGATTACAGATAGGCTAAAAACTATGTGACAATACCTTCAGTCCTCTTTTCCAACATCTGGCTACCATTATTATAGAGGGAAAAGAGAGATACAAAGGAGTGAGAATAATTTTCTATTTTTTGTTTGTTTCATGGGTTACTGTAGCTACTGTAAGATACATAATGTAATTATACATAATCAACCAATCCATCTATCTACTTATTTATCACCACGTAGTGGTAAATCTATTGCTGGAAAACCTCTCTGTATTTAACCAGTTTTATTGTCAGAGTGACAGTCTATTATCAGAACTGTATTTAAAGCCATGATCACTTCTACCAACAGCTGGCCATCAGAGTAGGTAACTTTGCTAGGAATGGCCATAAACGAATCAAAATTTCTTTAGATTTTATTTTACATAGTTTTTTCAGACTTGGTTCTAAACTTCCCCCCAGGAAAGTCCACATTTCCTTACAGGCATAAACATAAAATCAGACAGAGTTTCAATTTAGCAATGGTGCTTTTCTACTCCAGATAGTGACCTTTGTCTTAGCCTCAATGCAGCTATAAAGTCACGAGAAGCAAAAATGACCATTTATAGCATTTAATATCATAGGTATATAGTAGTCATTTCAGTTGTTTTGTAGATAACACATTTCTTTAATAGCAAAGAATTATAGAGCAGGAAGAGACCTAGAATTCATCTAACTTCTTCATTTTATAAATGTAACTGAAACTCAAGAGAGTTAAGGTAGGCAGTTAAAATAGTATTTATCAACATTTTCAAGATAAGAACATAGTTTCACTAAATGTACAAGCAATAGTTTCTATTTTAAGGTGATGCTTATTGGAAGGAAAAGTTACTCCAATTTCTTTAAGTAGGTAGCATTTGTTTGGGTAATCTCCCTCTTTGTGATTGCTGTCATATAACTCACAAAATCAAGCATGAGCAATATGTTGTTTTGGGATCCCTTTAGCCCAATACCTGTGAAAAACAAGTGCCTTTTTGTGGTTTCTTTTCTCTTCTCTAAACAGGGATTCAAAAGGCGAAGAAGCTGTAAAACCCGCTCTTCTCTTCGAGACTCTGTTAGGCAAGCGTCATTCATGACAAGATATGGGTAAATCTTCCCATTATGCCCGCGGATATACAATCTCCTGGCTGCAGTGTTGTGCTTCTGTACTATTTCTACCCGTGGCATAAATCTACCAAAAGAAAAGAAAAGTACATGAATTTCCCAATGCTGAATTTCATTTCTTCCTCACTGACGAGAAAGCAGGATTTATGATATAGGTAGTACTAAGAGCTTCTATACCATTAACAAAGGCAATAAATTTTGAGATATAGGGACAAAAACCAGTTAGATGGGGGGCAGAAATAACAAAAGCATTAAAGATTCTCTGATTCTTGGCTGGGTAATCCTGATACAAAGGAAAATCTCTAGGATAAACCAAGAATATCTCCTTTCATTTCAACCTAAACACAGTTGAGAAAAGCTATCCTTCATTAAACTACCACAGCATTAGAAGTGGAAAGATAAAGTTAAAAGGAAGGATTATTTTAGGACAGATAGCAATGTCAATGACTCTAGGTATTCTCTGATTAATCCTAAACTGAAGGGGTTCAGCTGTGACCACAGCTGTACCTGAATGAGAAATAACCTGTTTTAGCTCAGGGTGAAAGGGAACTATGAGAGTCTGTGCTTGACCACAGTACATAATTCCAAAGACAGAATTTACTGATTAGAAAACAATAGCTACCATGGAGGGGATGGGGTGGTGGGGCTGGAACATCACTTTTCCCACTCACACCCTCCAAAACAGTCTGGTGTAGAAAATGTATGTTAGGAGGAGTGAGATAATCAAGGTATCTGGAGGAAAGGTAGGGAAGAAGAGTGAATTTTTATGTACACAACATAGTGGATAAGTAAAGACTCCTCCAATTATCACACTTAAAATTAGATGCAAAGTAAAGAATCATCTAAGTAATTTTTAAATTTAAAATATATTGATATAATTTAAAAGTACAGACTGGAAAATACTACTACATAACTAAATATACATAAATATATCTTATCTATTTCTACATGTTATAGTGTCATAATATTCCTAGTTTTGGCCTTACCTTGCAATTTTGATATAGTAATGTGTTGGCTTTGGCATCAGGAACTCTCCAGGGATTTCTACTTCAGCAGTTTGTGCAGAGAAATTACTTAGAAAACGACACTTTTCTTCTATGAGAAAGAACTTGGGAAGCTGCTTGGTTTTAGCCTCCAATATTTTGATCCATTTTTTCAATTTAGAGATCAGATTGTGAAGCTTCGTTGATCCTGGAACACTGAAGTCAAAATCTTCAAAAATAAATGACATAATTAAAAACATTTTAAATTTTCTATGAAAGAATGAAGCTAGTACTTGTTTCCAAAAAGAAAGAATCATTAAGTCACCACCTAAGGGCTTAGGATCACAGACTTTTCTAATTCTGAAACCTGAAAGATCAACTAGACTAACAACTCTCTTCATTTAAAAGATCAAGAAAAAGTGAAGGTCTAAGAAATCAAATTATTAATACAAAATTATACAGTTGTGTCAAGGTGCAGAGTAACGCTCAGTATCCTGAAAAGAAATATTTATATCTCCCTTAACAAAAAAAAAAAAGTAAATATTTAAAAGAAGATAGAAAAATGGTGGCTTATGACATCAGATTTGACGAAAGACAACACTACACATATATAAGAATTATCTTTTCTCTATACTATGATAAAAAATGTTTGAAACTATAAATTAATATAAGAAAATAGAAAAACCTGAGAAGTATTCCTATTAAAAAAAAATTTGTGTCTCAATGGGACGTCCATTCTCATTACTTCTATTTAACAAAGTGTTATGACACACAACAGGCACGTAATAAATGTTCACTGACTGACTTTATAAATCTTAGCCATAAAAATAAGGCAAACTGACAGAGAAGTTGAAATATTTCTATTTGTACATGGCATGACTATAAACCTAGAATGTACAAGGCAGTAAACAATAAATAAATGGACTCAACAACTATAATAAAGTAGGATATAAAATTGACAAAAACCACCTGCTTTTGATCACCAACAATCAAGATAAGACTGATAAACACTCATTATTTTCAATAATGACAAACTATATCAAATACCTGGGCAATAATCTATCAAGACACAAAGGAAATCTACAAAAAGAAAATTTCAAAAAAAGAACTGAAATAAATAGAAAGATATTCCTCCTCATAATGAGATTGAGTGAATATAGAAAAGTTAGTATTTCTCAATTTAAAAAAATTTAATAATATGGAAACTTAAATATCTATAGGTTATTCCACTGATTGGGGGGGTGGGGGGGAAGGAACGATGACCAGGGAAGAGGAACAGACCTATGTGTCTACTGGTACAAAGGGCTTCTAGGTAAGAACTTCCTCTACTGATACAAAGAATTCTCTGTAATTAACTACTTTTAAGAAAACATCTAAGAGCAATGAGAGGTTCTAAGCGATTTGCCCAAAGTCAAATATCCAGAAAACTTCTACTGTGTCAAAAGCAGGGCATTAGACACCAAGAACTATGAAAAGGAAACAACGGAGAATACAAAATACTTAAATATATGACAAGATGTAGATAAAGAGTTACATCATAAAGAAATTGGAAAAGCATGGAAGAAATTAGCTATCATATTTATAGTTTGGGGAAGAGTTCATGATCAAATAAGAGACAGAAGAGAGTTAAGATTGACAATTTTGACAACATAAAATTAAAAAGTTTTTGCATAAATCCAATGTAGATAAAATATCATAGAAGAGAAGCGGAAAATTTGGAAAAATTTTTCATCAAGTTTCTTAGATAAAAGATCTCATTTCCATATAGGAAATAGATTCTAGCAAGAAACATTACTCAATTGATAAATGGCTAAAGGATATGAATAGGCATTTTTCAGAGAGAGAAAACAAAGTTTTCAATAGCCATATGAAAAAAATTTCTAGATCACTAGTAATTACAGAAATACAAATTAAAACAACTCTGAGGTACTACCTCATAGCCATCAGATTATCAAAGCTGATATAAAAGGAGAATGGCAAATGCTTCAGAGGCTGTGGGGAAACAAATGCACTACGGCACTATTGGTGAGGCTGTGAATTCATTCAGTCATTCTGGAAAGCAATTTAGAACTACGCAGTATTCTCCCCCCAACCCTCTCAAATGAAGCCCTGACATCCAGAATCTATAGGGACATACAAGACTAATAACAAACTGACCAACTGAACAATGGTCAAAGGATTTGAATAGGAACTACTAATAGCCTAGGAAACGGTGATATGCAAACTCTCTAATAGTCTTGAGAAATGCACATTATAAAATAACTTGGAGATACCAACTACATTCACAAAAAGCATAAAAATAATGGTGGTTTTTTAAAAAAAGAATAGCACTGGCAAACCTATGGTTTAACAAGTCACCATAATAAGCTGTTCTTGGGACGACTGACTATTAGCAAATATTTTTGAGAACACCAAAACAATAAACAACAGGAGTCACAAAAATGAACAAATTTTGAACCTAATGACTAAATTGCTAAAGACTATTCCCAAAACAAGATAAAATTGGAAAAAAAAAACCTATCAGTAAAAAATATTCATTTATACTTTAATTGTAAGTAAAAAACTGAAAGCAAGCAAAATAATTAGAGAATGACTGAAAAAATAATGGTATATTAATGTAAAGGAATATGATTGGGTTGTAAAAAAAACAATTTTGACATGTACAAGAAAATATAGAAAGATATATGAGATATTGAGTGAAACCAAAAAAACTGGGAGAAAAGGAAAAAGAGTAGAGAAGTGAGGGAGAAAGCAGAGCTAGTGGTGGTGGGCTTTGGGAAGATCTGTAAAGTGTACTACAGGAAAAAAAAATTTTTTTCCTTTCTTTTAATTCATTTGGTTATGTAATAATTTAGCAATGTGAGAAATAGTGTGGTATAGTATGCCAGCAAAACCTCCGTAGCCAAGTCCCAACCCTGACATACGCTTGGCAGTAAGACAATGGGCAAATCATTTAACCTCTCAATGTCACAGGAAACTCTCTGAGATTATAAATTGTACAACAGATGCCTATCTGCATTGGTAACAGGAATTTTCCTCAGTGCAAGCTTTCTACACCAATGAAATCAAAGGTCCGATTTCAATCTAATTCATTTATGCTGAGATAAAATTACACCCACAGCAAACAATTAAAAAAAGTATGCACTGAGGTTTTCAGTACCAGGTTTCTGTTAAATGGACTCTAAAAAGCAAGTGACAAGTCAATGTTGATATTTGTCTTTCATTATTAAGACACACCACACACTATCCATAAAACTGCATAATTATCTGTGACTTTTATTAGTGAATATGAAAACCACATGGAGTATATTTAGTCCTTATTTGACTGTCTAGAATATAAGAGCACCCATACATTTTAGTTCTAAAAATCTCTCCAGCTGTAATGAAAATAAACTTCTATATGCCCAACTAATTTGATAATTTAAGATATCAGAGAATTTTACAAATGCTTAAATATGAAAGGCTGTGCAAAAGGACGCACTGATTTCAAGTTAAAATTTTATTTCTCATCTTCCTTTCAACTAAACTTCTCAAAATAGTGATTCTTAAGGGCTCATTCCATTCTTGTAATCTGGATAATATTGTTACCACTCTGGAGACTGTCAAGTACAGAGAATCAGTAAAGACTTGTTCTGAGTCCCCACCATACTTAAACACTTTAGCGTTTGACTGTAGTGACCACATTCTGTTTAAAAACTCTCTCCTCTTGTGGCTCAATTTTTTTCCTTTCTTTATCCACTTTGACCAACGCTTCTTTGCAGATGATGCCAAAAACCATTATTTCTGGTCCTCTCTGCTCTTCTAAAGTCTAATTCACTGTCTATAGAATACTTTCACTTGGATGTCTTGGTTAACACCTCAACTCAATAGATTTAAAAGCAATCTTCCCCTCAAAATCTAATTCTCTAATTTGACATTCCAATATTGTTACTAATAACCAACTAAATAAAGATAAAAAACTAAGTCTTTGACTCTCACCTCTCTCAATCTCCATTTTTATCACTATTTATTTTAATTAAATCTTACTGATTCTTTCAGTGTCCCTAGAAATTCTTTCTTTTCTATTTCGTAGCCAACACCCAGATACAGTTTCTTATACTGGCTTATTGCAGTAACTTCTTAATTAATTCCTTGGACTCATCTCTCCCCTTCCTCTGAACCATATACATATTAGATTAACTTACTAAATAACTATTCTGTCCTATCACTTTGCTGCTCAGAGCTCTCCATACCACCACCAAAACTGAGGCTTGGTACTGACTGCAATGTAGCCCAACACAACAACAAAATCCTCACACCACTATTTCCTAATATGGAAATAGCATTTAGCTTTTTCAAGTCTTATGCAACGTGGCCACATGTGTCTTCAAGGCCTTGCTTGTCAGTGACACTGCCTCCCTGCCTGTGCGCTGGCCCTCCTACACACCTGGAATGCCTGCTTGTCTTCACCACAGAGGCCCCCCCTCTTCCTCTAAGATGGAGCCCAGGCCCCATTTTCTGCATGACTCTATTTCCTGTTCTCCATAACTGCTAATGTCCTATCTCTTTTAATTATTTTTATAGACTTTTATTTTACTAACTTTATTATTTTGCTATGTATTTTCTATCTAGTTGTTTCCTATATTAGAATGTAAAAGTCACTGTGAGCACAGATTCTTTGACTGATTCTTTGTATCCTCAGCACCTAATATAGCTGCTGGCACATTAAAGGCACTTAATAAATTAATTGCCCCCTCAAAACCACCCTACCTCAGAATGGTTTTATTTCCAGAGAGGACCACTCCCCTTCCACATACCCAGCTTCCTAGCTTCAGAGTCACCCTGGACCCATTGCATCATGACCCCTCAGATTTCGAGTCTTGCCTGCTCTATCACTACTGTTCTCCATTCATAAGACCTCCACAATAATGCACTTTTATTACCTCTCACCCAGAGAGCCTACAATAAACAGCCTCTTAATTAATCTTCCTGCCTCAAGTCATTCTACAAAAAGTACTAAAATTGTTTTCCACAAGTACAGATCTGACCATGCCAGTACCTGACTAAACTCCAACAGCTTCTACTTCTTCAAGGGTCAAATACAAAACCTCTTTGTCTGACATGCCAAGACCTTCATAATCTAGCTCTAAATAATCTTTCTAGCCTTACTACACATTACTCCCCTTTGATGAAGTCTTTGGCTCAGCAACTCAGGACCGTTTGGTGCTCCTCACATACAATTTTCCATCTTCTGTCTCTATGTCTTTGCAAAGGCTGTCCCTGATACCTGGAGTGCCCTTCTCTTTCCCTTTGCTTCTTGGAACCTTGAATTTCATTCAGGTTTCAGTTCAAATACAACTTTCTACAATAAATCTTTTCTAATTCCTCCTCCAACAGCAAATTCCTTCCCACTCAAATTATCTTGCATTACACACACACAAAATATGTGTGCATAAAATTGTGTGTGCAAAATGTATTATACTACACACATATTCTTGTTATCTCCCCTAATTTTTAGAACATAAGCTTCTAGAGAGGACATTTAATTTTTTAATTACATTGCTTTTAAAAATTTTTGTTGAGACTTTTATTGATCAATGGACCAGAGACTATATTCTTCCTTTGAATTATTATTCATAGCACTTTAAATACAGCAGGCTTATTTTACTTAAAATGTAGTATTAATTCAAAAGATATTTACTATGTTCTAATTCATTTCAGTTTTAAGAAGTAATCGGAAAAGCATAGCGTATTTTTCTATTCCTTCCTTACTTGACCTAGTTCATTTAATATAATCACATTATCTCTCAATGTTTACTGTAGGACAAGAGAAAAATGTAAGATGTGAAGATAACAGCTGTGATCAGTTTTTTGCAAAAGTATGGCTGTCATGAGATCTCAATGAAATACTCCTAAATGCAGAAATGAACAAAGCAAAGGGTCAGAGGCCAGAAGAATAATCTTTACAATATCCAATAAATTTAGAAACTAACTAGAAGTCCTTTAAATAGAAGTTTGCCCTGGCATTCATTTAAGCAAGGGGCAATAGTGTGAAACAATAAAGGGATGGCTAGATTAAAAATAAAAGTTCTTTTATCCAGGGAAAAGAAAACATAAATCAAGTAAAGTGTTCAAAAACTAGTAAATGTTATAACTTAAAAAAATGCATATAATTGTTCTCTGCCATGTCTTCTTCAGTTCACAGTTTATACACAGTTATTGAGAAAGTTAAAAAAGATAAAATAATGTATCCCTTTAAGAAATTTTTATTTTGAGGTTAAAAAGTCTCAAGTCAGTTCTTAAGATGTTAACTACTCATCTTTATGCCTTCTTTTCTTTTTCCAAAGGAAATAAGAAACGTGAATGTGGAAAACAATCACCTGTTGTGAATTGTCCTTTCAGCTTCTGAAAGACAGGATCCTGAGCTGTTGCTTGTGCTCTTCTAGCCAAAGACTCAGAGGCAGCGCTGGAAAACATGGTAGAGACATTAGACACGTTTTCCAGGCCCACTCCAAAGGTGCTGACCAATTTCTTAACAAAATTGAGAGTGTGTGGCGTGATTTTGGCATCCGAAACTGTTCCATTTTTCTCAAAAGCTACAGAGTAACATTTTGCCAGGCCCTGCTGAAGCTGTCTGAGAACCTAAAGGAAAAGAGATGAAAGCTGTATTATAATAATGGCGCCCTTTCAATCAACAAACATTTATATAGAGTACCTCAGTACCTGGCACTGTGAGTTTATGTAAATTAATTCAATGGAAATGTAGTCTAGAATTAAAAACAAGCTTCACAACCATCTCTTGCTGATCTAAGTGCTGTATTCCAATTCACACTATTCAAAAGTTATAATTATGTAAAATATGGTAACTGGTCCCACCCCAACAGAATATGTAGTGCAAATTCAAATAATGCAATCACTTCAGGGGATTCATTATTCACACTAAGCAGGACTAAGCTATATTATCAATTCAATTAGAGTAACTACAGAAAATAACCTAATCCTTTCTTCAGCTGGTTTTTCTTTTTACTGTCCAGCTTACATTCAGAGTTACCTTTCCTTCCTCTACCCATCTGGCAAATGGTAAAAATAAGACTGGAAATTAAAATATATTTTAATATTGAATTAAGGAATATAAACTATGAATGTAAATTGGCTGCTAAAAATATTGGAGAACTGGATTATCTATGAAACTGTTTTCTTCCATTAATGTAGCTAGTTCAAATTCAGTAATAATTCATTAAGCAATTATCATATGCAAAACACTTTGGATAGCGTAAGGGATACAAAGCAGTCAATCAAATAGCATTTAATAAGTACCTACTATATGTCAGGCACTATGGTTGAGTGCTGGACAAAAAGGACAAAAAACAATCTTTGCTCTCAAGAAAGCTCACAGTTTAATGGAACATACACCATGAAAACAACTATATATAAACTAGGTTCATACAGAATAAATTGAGGGTGGTTTCAGAGGGAAAGCATGAAGGTTAAGAAGGACTGAGAAAGGCTGCCTGCAGAAAGTTACAGACTTCCATTTACAATTAGACAAAACCAAGCAGTCTGTGCCCTTTTGTGGAGCTTACATTCTATCATCTCACTAGCTATATTAAGAATTCACATAGGAAGCAATTAAGCTCACAGAAACAACCATCAAGGAAGAAATAACCATCAAACCTTTCAAGGAAGATTTCTTAAAGGCTGAAAATTTCTTTTTTTAAAAACTACAATTTTTAATAAAAAGGTAACTAGGATATGAAAAATATATATAAAGTTCATATTTATTAAATAGAACCATAGTAATTCACAAAACAACCAATTCTATAGAGTAGACATTAGGTAATACACATGCAAATTACATCAATATATACAATTTCCAAACTCATAACCAAATACCTCTTCATGCCAATTTTCTCTGAACCAGACCATCTGATCAACGATGCCTTCCAGAGAAGACAGAAGAGTTGGATGCAATTCTCTCTGCATATGCATAATTCTGCTGCAGCGCCACATTGGTGCTGTGGCTCTGATCGGTCCAGGATCTGATGCAGAATGGGACTGATTGCCTACTGAACTTGGCTGCTGCTGTCCTGAATCTGAGAATACACACAAAAAACTGTAAATTGTAAAATAGAGTGTGATGTCTCACTGATGTGAAAGCTAGACTTGGTTTTAAAAATTCTCTAGGGGAACATCAATCAACGGAAAAAGGGACAACGTAGCATAACGTAAAGATCATTGGGCTAAGAGTCAGGAAAACAACCATGCTCCAGTGTTGCCCTTCATTAACTACAGAATCACAGGTTCAGATATGGAAGGTACCTTAGCAATCCATATAGTCCAACCATCTCATTTTGCAAATGAGGAAAGTGAGTCTTCAAGACGGGGAGAGACTTGTTTGAGGTCACACAAGTATTAAGTGGCAGAGTCAGAATGTGGACCTGGTTCGTCTAACTTCAAAGTCAGCATCCTTTCCTCTGTAACCCAGCAAGTGGATCTTCTGAGCAGAAGTTCCCTTGGTTATAAAATACAGATGGGATATGCCCTTCCTACCTCACAATGTGGCTGTGAAGATCAAGTAAATGACACATCAAGATGGTCCCATGAAAGTTGCCAAATACTCCAAATGGGAAGTGGGGGAGTAGTGTTATTCTTATCTTATACTGCATACATGTCATAATATAACAAGGACCTAAAAATAATCTATAAATAATTCTGAAACATATACAATCTATGCTCCAGGTAAATAATTTTTGTATTAAAAAAAAGATAAAACTTATACAACTCTGGAAATAGTGAGTCTATAGTAATTGTTTTTCCAGATCTATCTTTGATCTTAAAATACAAAAATACCAAATCTTAAAAATTAATTTACTACAGTATTTGTAAAGAACAGCATTTACAAAGAGTCTTAATTTATAATTTTCTCAAAATAGAAACATATGTTTAATGTTTACTGTCACAGTTACCAGTGAATCCAATAGTGCTGGAGTCTACCTTGGTAATATGATTCTAATATGACCCATTTGTTGACTGGAAGTGTGGCCCTACTAATAAATGTTATTTTGCTTGGAGGACTGCCTCAGCTTACCCTTTCGTTAAACTCCACTTGCAACAATTCTAACTTGAACAAGTTACTTGCCACTTGGGGCAAATTCCAAATTCTACTTATCACAAGTGCTCAGCATTTCTAACTGGCCATATTCACAGCACACAAAATACTGAATAAACCAAAATGGAGAACAAAGTTCGAAAGACTATTTTCTAGCTAATGACAATTCTTTATTTTAATATTATTAACTCACAAACCAGGCCAGTGTAATATTAAATTAAATACAGTTTCAATTCTGAGCAATGAGGAAGTTTTCTTTGTGCTCTTTTCAGGACAAGTGAAATCAAAAGGCATTTATTAAGCTTCTATATGGACTAGGTACAGTGCTGGGCATACAAAGAAAGGCAAAACTAGCCTCTGCCCTCAAGGAGGTTCAAAATTTTAATAAAAGGGAAAAGTTACAGGATAAAGACAGAGATAACCACATACCAATTTTGGTATACACCTTAGAAAAAGGAGTAGATACAGTAAAAATACAAGTGATCTAGAGTAGATTTAAAGAGTACATAAAATTTTTATGTCCTTGATATACAGCAGAAGCATAAGATACACTAAACACTGATACTTCCCTTCCCATCTTTTCATCCTTCTCAATTCTTGCCAAATTTCTCATGAAAAAGAAAAAAAACGCACCACTTTTGTAACGTTCTCGTTGCTCAATTTTCAATGTCAAATATAGAGTTCTTATGGGAAAGTAAACAGCTTGAGGATATACTCTTCCAACCTATTAAAAATATAGAGAAAATATCATTCATTCATCACTGTTATTGAAAATCAGACTTAAATAAGGAAAACAAATTTGTTTACCATACTTTATAAATGAAGATCTAATTAGCACTGAATATACTTAACTATATTCAACAAAGTGTATACTTTACTAGTCATCATGTTGTATGAGTCACATTAAATTCCTGTTTCACTGAAAAACAATTAGTATTCTATAGTTTAACTTTGCCCTTTCCCCCCAAAAAACATCCAAGCTAGGCTAAAATGGTGTGTTTCCGCACATTCCATCAGGGACTATTAATGAGGAGCCTCACTATCATATTGCCTAATAAATCTGAAGACAGCAAAATGTAAGGGTACCCGAATCAGCAAAAGATCTGATTCATGCATATAACCCAAGAAAAACAGATATAATGACACCACTTAGTCTTTAAATTAGGCCACAATTCCCAGTGAGCCCAACACTGTCTGAGAGTTGAGCCCTTTACAATGTAACCTTACTCCACATAACTGCAGTACTGACGCTGAAAAAAACAGCCACTTCATGTAAAGAGATACCATTTTTACCAAATGGAGGTTTTATAGTTCCTCTAAAAAGGCTGAGTAGACATTATCATGTAACTTTGGCCTTATAAATCTATTAATCACACGTTCTATTAAATGAGGGAAATAAATGCATTTAACTCACTTGCAAGATAAGGGCTTACTAAACTACAGCATATTTGTTCAGTGTTGAAGAATGTTAAAACATGTGACTTGTATCCCAAAATCTTGCAATAATTTGTACCTCATTAATTAAATAGTCAATTTTTGAACGATCACAAAACATATGTACATTTATGGAAGTTGGACACAAAAATAAACATGAAACAGTCCATGAAAAATAAATTACACTTATGGTGATTTTCACAATATTACCAATGGTATATCCTATTTTTTATTTCATTTTATATTTCATTGTGCAACAATATGTACACGTTGCTTAAATCAATGAGACTGCAGTAGCAATGTTATAAAGGTTCTAATAGCTATTATCAAAGTTCCTATTAAAATGATCAGAAAGTTATTAAAAGCACACTTTCTATCACTACTATGTTGAAATTAAATCTGATTTGATACAGTGAACAAAAACTTTGCTTTCTGAAAAGAATGTAAAAGATTTAAGGTAAGAAATCAATCAATAAAAATACTTTAATCAAACCTACCTGACTTATGAGGTTCAAAAGAAGTTTGCCTTCAGAACCAACTAAACAAGTTAATAGCTGTGGAATCCAAGCCAACCACTGAATAGGAGGCACTCCAATGCAATATTTATCCACTGCATCTGCCAGTGTATTTTTGTCATCATCAAAACTCAAGAGCCATAATACCTAAAGAAAAGACAGTTTTAAAATTTTGAGAGAGAGAGAGAGAGAGAGAGAGAGAGAGAGAGAGTGTGTGTGTGTGTGTGTGTGTGTGTGTATGGGGAATGACATTTTATATAGTATTTATTATATACCAGGCAATGCGCTAAGCATTTTGTATTTGATCCTTACAACCCTACTATTTTTATCTTCATTTTAAAATTAAGGAAACTGAAGTAAACAGAGGTTAAGTGACATGTCAAAGGTCACAAAGCTAGCAAACACCGGAGGCAAAGATATGAACTCAGCTCTTCCTGACTCCAGGTCTAGTGTTTGATCCACTGAACCACCAACTGCCTCCATATAAATATAAATTTAAGTATAGTTCTCTAATTATAAAATACCACAAAGATAACACTGGCATCACTAATTCTTAGACATTGTCTAAGTCCAAATGATAAGCTAATTTTACTAAATAGCAAGGAAAAAAGAAACAAGATCACTAGTCTTATCATTATATAACTTGAAACAAGTGACTGTAAATCATGTTAAAATATGGGAAACAAAATTATCTTTTAGATGACACCTTTCCAGGTAACTTTTAGAAAGCAGTTTTTAGCATAAAGATACCCAAGTTTTTCATCAATCACATATGGTACTAACAGTATGAGGTATGAAATTTTATGATCAGATCTTAATTGACTTGATCATTCATGTTAGGGAAAAACCAAGGGTTCGGAAAAAAAATCATCACACCAAAAAATTCAAAATGTTTTTAAAACTTCATTTAAAGAAACTTACTGGGACAACTAGGTGGGCACAGTGGATAGAGAACTGGCTTTAGAGCCAAGAAGACTTAAATTCAAATCTGTCCTCAGGCACTTAGTAGCTATGCGAACCTGGGCAAGTCACTTAACCCCGAATGCCTCCTTCCTCCACACCCCCCAAAAGAGATAGAAAGTTATAGATGATTTTTGTTTATTCTTTAGTGATTTTTTTGTTATAACGCACAACATTTTACTTTGACAATTTCATGCTATTTTTCACGTGCTAGGTGGCACAGTGAATAGTACTACCTACTTCATCCCATCCACATTCACCTCTCTAGCAAAATGGTACTACTATTGCCAGGTTCTGATTACAACTGTTTGTTCAGAAAAACACAAAATCATATAGTTCCTACAATGGAGCATTAAAAAACTCAACCAAAAATAGCACTAGACTCAAAAGATTAATTTAAAGCTCGGAATTGACCAATGCTGATATCTCTCTTTCCTCTCTTTTTTCGGTCTCAGTATGAATCTCCAACCAGCAATGCAGTTTAGCAGTGAGAGCACTGGACGCGCAGTTAAGGTAGATGTGTTTACACAGACACCAGCTGTATAATCATGAAAAAATCACTTATACTTTCTCAGAACTTCAGTTTTCTCACCTACAAAATAGAGAGGCACTTTACAAACCTTCAAGACTATACAGCTGTCAATAATCACGGCAGTAATAAATCAAGTTATTAGTTTTGTTGTTGTTACAGCAATTTTTAAATATCAAGGAAAGCCGCCACGATGGAGTCACACAGAAAACAATTTCTTTCCACTGAAAGACGAGTGGTACCATTCAGTAATGGTCAGAAAGCTTTGAGGCCAGGAAGACTTGAATGTGAATTCTGAAAGTCACAACTTCTCAGTCAGTGCTCTAGGTTAACTGCCTAAGACTGCTGCAGAGAAGGTGCAGATTTGCACTGGTGAAGAGACCTTCCTCCCCTGGAAATTCCCCATACCAAAGAAATCACAGGCCCAGTCTGTGTCCCTATTCTTAAAAATTAATTAAAATAAAATTAAAAGTTAGTAAAAGTATGTAAGTTCCTAACATAAAAACACAATTTCATAACACTCTTTAAAGACGCAAAGAATGATGAAAAATTGAAATATTCATTGTTTATTGGCTATGCCAATATAACAAAAATGAAGATAAGATATTACTTAAATCACAAAATTAGATCTCTATCAAACTACCAACAGAATATTTCATAAAGCTAGGGGAAAAAAACCACTTTGAAATTCATTTGGAGGAATGAAAGATATAGAACCTCTAGGGAAATAATGAAAAAAAAATTTAGAATGGAGGAAAAGCACTTCTATAACTAATTACATTACAAAGCAGAAATCAAAACTATTTGTTACAATTTAAAAATTAGAAAATCAGATTAGTAGAACATTCTACATAAGAAAGCATCAGAGATACCAGAATTCAATAAGCCAAAGTTCAATAAATCTGAGAATTGCCACATAGTATAAAAAAGTTCAAAATGGTTAAGTGAACTAAATAGAAGAGGTCAAAGGGAAGATTAGACAAACGAGATGAAGTCACCTTTCCTAGGCTGGGAAAGAATTCTTAAAAGAACCAATCATATAATAGATAATTTCAAATACATGAAATTGAAAAGCCTTTATAGGAAAAAATCAATAAGAAGGGAAATAGTCAATTGGGAAAAAAATCTTTCCAACAAATATCTTTCAAAGGACCTGATACGTAAGATACATAATTTTATAAAACTGACAAGACCAAAGACCATTCCTCAGAAGTCAAAGGATATGAACTGTTTTCCAGAAAATTGTACAGGGGTAATAACCATAAGACAAAACTATTAGTATAATAAGAGGAGTACGAATCAAAACAACTCTGAGGTTCCATCTCACACTCAGCAAATTGGCAATCATGTAAACAGCCCACTGCAGGAGGGACAGTGAAAAGACAGGCATATCAATATATTATTCAAATGTGACATCAGTACAAAGTGCCCTGCATACAGCAGGCATTCTATAAATGCTACAAATTCCCTTTTCCTTAATATTAATAAATCCAACCATTCCCCTAAAGAAATCCAGAACTACGCTAACAGAGTAAAGTTCACACCCTTAGACCCAGAGAGCCCACTGCTGGACAAATACCCCAAGGGCAAACAAATAATACACCAACATATTTCTAATAGCACTTTTGTGCTAGTAACGATCTGGAAAAAAAAGAAGGTGCCCAATGTCAGGGAAGGACTAAACAAACTGTGGTACATACATGTAATGGGTTGCTATTGTCATTTAAAAAAAGAACATCAAAAATGAAGAATTTTAAGTACAGAAGACTTACATGAACTGATACACAGTAAAATAAGCAGAAGCAGGAAAGAAGAAACTAACGAACACAGAAACAACAATGTAAATAAAAAAGAGCAAGAAAATACAAAACACAAAAACCCATTAACATTGAATGGTATGTAACTATAATGACCAAGAATGTTTGTATCTGGTAGAAGATTTAAGGAACAAATCATATCTTCTTCGTTTCTTTTGTATTAGTGGGAAAACTATGAGCATGAAATATTGCTTAAGTTGTCAGTAGATTTTACTGAACTTTTTCTCTCTTTTTAAAAATGTCTCTATTATAAAAACATCTCAACATGTAGGGAAAAGCAGAAAGACACCTTTTAAAATGAAGATAACATAAAAAACAAAAGATAAAAGTGAAATAAAAAAACTATTTCTGAAAAAGCTACAGTGATAAACTAAAAGGATTATGTAATTATGGTGTGATTATCAAACCTAGTTTTATAACATTCTACATTTTCCCCCAAGTATTTTAATGGGGTGAAGGGAACCATTTTTAATTATTTTGTACATATTATATAAATAAGCATCATACTGCACTTTCAGAAGAAAAACTATTACAAAACAGGGAAGTAGTAGTTAAGCAAAAATATTGGACTAGGAGTCAGAAAAATTGGACTGGAGACCCACCACCATATGTCATCTGTAACCCTAAGAAAGTCATTTCGCTTCTCAGGGCCTCAATTTCCTGATATATATACAATGGAAATATTACTTGTTTTATCTATCTCATGTGGTTGTGGTGAGGATTAAGTGTGTAAAACACTTTGTAAAAATTAAGCCTATATAAATGTAAGTTATAATTTTTATATTTAATATGTAAGCTATTGTTTCATCGTGTATTTCTTCTTCTACTGAGACAGATCAGTACCCTTATTATTTATTAGATGAACTTTGGGAGTTGTGGCTAGAACCTTGGGCATCCTACAGACAATCTAATAATGAGCTCTCCTCCTTAGGCTGGTCTTCAAATAAACATAGATAGCCCATCTCAGACTGAAAGTCTAACTTTAGCTCCCTATATCTCATGCTCCACTGGCAAAACCTTGAGAACTCAGAAGTACCTTCATGCCATTATGGGTCATTAGAGATGGGCTTATATTTAACATTGAACTTCATATTATATAAAAAATTATCACCAGGGAATGAAATCAATAAAAACTGACTTATAATAGAAGTGCTATCATGAAGCCTCACTGAGTTTTAGAAGACTATCACCAGAACACAAATTCTGCTAAATGTGTCAATATGGAATGTCTGCCCTCTGACTACCATCCTGGCTAAATTCAGAGAGGGGTATTCTTAAAAGAAGTGCTCAGCCTTTTTGGCACTGTAATTCATAAAACTGGCTACTGTAATCACTGGCAGCCAAGGAAATATTCACAATTTGAATCACAGATGCTTGAAGAATAGAAGTAAATAATAATTAAGCCATAATTCTAAAAACCTTGGGAATAAGAAATTTAGAAGCATAAATTTAAAATGATTCCTCAGGTGCATTCCAAATCCAAGTTTCTGGCCTTTCATAAGGGCTAGATTAGTAATTATCTAGCAATAGTAATTAGCTCATTTTTAAAAAGCACCAACAGGTACAATTATTAAAATGAGTTAATTCTAAATAAAAGAAACCACTTTTGGGGTAAAGTGGAGTCAATAAATTTTAAACCCACCACATAAATAACAAAACTCATCTAAAAAATTAAGAATTAGAAGTTAAGAAAAATCTAAAGAATCACATGGGAAGTGATAAAGGTAAGTTAAATTTGGTTTAAACTTTTTTGTCATAGGTAATTAAACAACAATTTCTGCTAAAGTAACAATACATAGTACACCCTTTTCTCAAAGTTTGGAATTAGTTCAGATAAGAGATTTAAACCAAATTTGAGACAGAAGAAAAGTTTCTAGACTAAAGGACTGGATATGCATTTTTCTGGAAGCAATTGTATAGTTAGTTACAAGCTTTGTTTTATTTATTGAAAACTGAACCAAAATGAAATATTCTGAAGTATTAAATCAAGCTCTAGGTAAAAGTACAAATCATCAACACTGACAACAGCAAAGATAGCCTGATTCTAATACTATTTTTGTGTAAGAAACAATTACATGTTTTACTTATTGCTTTCTTAGAAGATACCAAAGGCTGCACTAGCATGAGTCCTATCCTACTGGAGCTTACAACAATGATTCTAAATCTAAAACGCTATTTCAACATACCTGACCAGGTAATACAGGTCAGTAGTAGTAGTAGTATTATTATTAAAGGGTAAAGATTAGAAATTAAGTTCAATCTCCATTTTATCCATGGACCTAAAGGGATTCTGCTGCAATGACATAAAGCTTAATCAATTAACCAGCAAGTTATTTTTAAATATGTTATGCAGTTCTCCAGTCTTACCTTGGCTAAGTATTTTCTTGACTTGCTCTCATTCTGATGTCGACATGCATGTAAATAGCAAGTGATGGCAGATACACCCAGGTGAAGCTGCCGCTCCTTCACAAATATGTTCTCCAGGTAATCTCCCCACATTGCCCAGGCCTTCACCAACACATCATGCATTTGTACAGCTGCTGAGAAAGCTTTGTTTGCCTCCTCAGACCTATCAGAATGCAAAAGATTAAAATATGAATTCAAACATTTTAAAACTTGGTCAAATGTCCAAGTGAGTAAAACTCCAAATAACTCAAAACAGAACATGTCCAAAAAGTAGTGGAATTACTCCTTTTAAACTAACAGGTTAGATATAATTCCAGAATCTAAATTTATCATTTTAATGACTAGATATATTTACTGAGAAGCAGAAAGAGAAATGAGTTGGGATAAATCAGTTTCAGTTCCTTTATCTGTAAGATGAGAGGATTTTAAGATCCATAACAACTGTCATTATTTTTCTCAAGTTAAGCTATACCTTTTTACTATGAGATCCTTCCGGAGAATTTGGCTCACAACTCTTGGCTGCATTAACTGCAAATTCTGTAACACTTAACTGCTCGCTAGCCACCTTCATTTTTATCTCAAGCAAGTTTAATCCACTTCCTTACTGGTCAAATGTCCCCTGGTGGCCTTGACTAATAATAAGCATGTTAATACTTTAATGAGCAAGCGATTCAAGCCCACCCTAGCAAGGATTATAGGAATGTATTTCTAAACCACCAAAGGCATAAACAGTTTATTCAAGTCCCCAAATGGGAAGATTTACATTTTGAGACAGTACTAAAATAATTTTAATCAGAAAAATAAAAAAGACCAAATAGCTTGGGGGAAAAAAAGAGAAATATATCAGAGATTGCACCTAGACTGGCAGATAAAACATTCCAACTTAATGGATGGCATTGAAATCACTCTGATACAGAGCTAAGGCTATACTAGAATAAATTGTCTT
The DNA here is from genome assembly GCA_028658325.1 of Potorous gilbertii. Taxonomy (NCBI): domain Eukaryota; kingdom Metazoa; phylum Chordata; class Mammalia; order Diprotodontia; family Potoroidae; genus Potorous; species Potorous gilbertii. The sequence continues at coordinate 78,378,947 of CM053772.1, read as the reverse complement.
TGCAAAGGTGTAAAGGATTAATTTTCAAATTTTTCTTTTATATTTTATAGAAAACGTGATGAAATGTCTATTAAAAAATACTTCTGTTCCAAATTTTATAATGTTGGAATTTTAATTTCGTAAAACACACTTAATTACATGCCAAGCTAAAAAACTAGACAATATAATTCTCAGAAAATGTAATTTGACTAAAATACTTTTCAACAGAAATCTCAATTCTTGTTTAAAAAATTGTTCTTTCAAATAATCGTCTAAACTTCGTTAGTAAAAGTGAACCTAAGAACATTTTAAATTCACTGTATTCTAAATATTCCCCCATGTCTTTCCATTAAAAAAAAATTAAGGACAACAACAGCACTGGTAGGATATATAACAAAATTGCACTATAGAAATGACTGCAGAAAAATCAGTGTTTTGTACTCCATCTGCTGGATGCACAGGAGTACATAACTGGATAACAATCACAGAGATTAAACGTTAGTTTCAATTAAAACAAATCATATAGCTTAAGTTACCTGCTGCTAACTGACTGTATAGGGAGACAGATTTTGTTTTCAAGACATAAAAAAAAAAAGGCTACATTATGCACCATGATAAAATGTCAACACTTGTAAAGAAATTCCAATATGATCAATTAAATATGCAGTATTAAAAAGGCAAAAAGTTTCAACTTTTTATAAAATTTCTACGATCTTCCTTTAAGGACCTCGAAATCCTTAAACAAAGTTATTGAGTTCTTTTTTCCACTTATCCTACCATTGCCTCATCACAAATCACAGGAGATGACCTGTGTCCCAGATGGCTACCACAGTAGAACCCAGGTTCTGGTAGGGGCTATCAAGAAGGAACTACTTGATTCTAAACAGTATGGATGTCTATCATTGGTGAACCTGGCCTGGAGTCAAGAAGAACTGAGTTTGTATATGAGCTCAGACACTTAGATGTGTGACATTGTGCAGATCACTCTGTCTTAATTTTCTCATCTGTAAAATAGAGATTATGATCAAAGGAACAATGTTATAATAAATATAAAATCACCTGGATATTTTTAATGAATATCTTTATAGGCATCATTAATTTTTAGAACTTTGTATACTCAGAATTTTGGGGGGGAAAGTAATCTTGGCATTTAGAAACTGATTCTTCATGTCTCTGCTTTTCACTGTTGTGAGAAAGAGGCAGCAGTGGAAGTGAATTAGTTTAATTAAGATTAAAGTGCATAAATCACCCAGGGAAGGGGAGAAAGGCTAGAACCAACGGGCCTAGAGCAGACTAGGGAATGAGATAGGTATGGTAAGTGGGGCAGACAATGGAACCTAGCATCATTTCAAGTAAGTAGAAGTAAGACTGGGGCAGAATCTTAAGCCTTTGTGGAACAGGGTAATCTGGGGATCCAAATGGGCAACAACTACTTAATCAAGATGTCACTGTTCTCTTACACTACTTTTAAAACTATAATGTTCTACTTATGATTATAAGAAGAATGCTTATAAGCTCAGTTTTTTAGTGTCATTTGGCTCTGGTCAAATATCTTTGTATCTCTATAATGAATAGCTCTCAGAAGGATTTCAAAAAAAGTTTGTTTAGCGTTAGTAATACCTCATTTGCTTCAGTACTTTGATTTTATCTGTGTCGCACACAGATGCGAATTAAAATCTCTACATGCCACACTATGTACTGTTTTATGAGTTGGTATGATCAGAAAATTTATCTGGTTACCAGAACTGATGATAAGCTTTTTTCTGAGAGGAATGCTTCTACTATCCATTTTTATTACTTATGTTTTAACTCATCAGGCAGAAAGGTGAAATGCCATTTGGTACAGGGGAAAGTGCAGGGGATTTGTAGCCAAATGGTACAAATATTAACCTTCTACTGATTATGCACGTGCCCTTGGTCAAGTCACTGAATGAGTCTGTTACTTACATAATGAAAGGGACAGAATAGTTGATTATGATAAGATAACAATTAGCTAGCATTTTTATAGCTCTTTAAGGTTTATAAAGTGCTTTACAAATAGTTCCTTTGATCATAATCTCTATTTTACAGATGAGGAAATTAAGACAGTGATCTGCACAATGTCACATCTAAGTGTCTAAGCTCATATACAAACTCAGTTCTTCTTGACTCCAGGCCCAGGGCTCTACCCATTGTGCTACCATATCTCTACGGTTAATTTCAGCTCTGAGATCTACATACTTTTCAAAAGGTGGGGCATGAATTATTAAGGAAAAAGACAGAAGGAAAATAATAGAAAACAAATATTAATTTAAATTACTAGGTAAAACTGGTTGTCAGTCAAAATAAAATCAGAAATAAACATCTCTCTTAAAAGGTTTTCAGAAACACAACAGTATTAGTTCCCCTAGTTTGTGGATTAACCAGTATGTCCTCCCTAGCCTTTGTCTTGGCTCCTCTCCTTGCTCTTAATACTTCCATCAAGTGGCATTCCAAGATATATTCTGATTCACAGGAGATTGTGGGGTTTTGTCAGTGAGAAGGCACAAGATGCTAGTTAAACTAGACCACAGAGAGATTTTTTTTATTCAGCCGTGCTTTCCCTGAATCTCATTACTACAGGCTGAGTTAAGTGTGTTTTCAAAAAACATCTGACTGGAATGATATAAAAAGAGTGGAGAAGAAAACAGGAAGGGAACAAATTATTCCAACATTACCAAAAAGTTAAAATCTCACACAAATATCACGAAAGCTAACGCCACTTAACGATTAAAAAAATTTATAAAAACTCATCATCTACTCTATACCAAGTGTATCTTTTCATATTTATATAAAATCATCAAGAAGAGAAATTAACACTTTCAAGAAATCTTAGGTTAATAGTACTTTAAAAAAAGCATTTTCCTTTAATGGAAAAATTTTTTTAATATCAAAAATTGAGAGAAAACTTAGCATATTTAAGAAATCCAATATACTTAAGTTTTAAGAATTATTTAGGGTTTTGAAAAAAAGAACTCTGAATACTGGTTCAATGGGAGACCACATAGCTGTGTAATTATGATCATTGGAAATGAAGACATTAAAATGACCAGCATTATGGAAAACATGATGCAAATGCAAGTAACCTTGTCTGTCAAACAGCTTATTAAAAAGCTAATTAGCCTCTATATTATACAGCCTCTTTATTTCCCTGAGCAGCTTTCTATGTCCTTGGTTAGACTGCTCTGGCACAGAACACTACGGGAGTAGCCTGATAAAGGACTCACTTGACCACTGTTTTCCATTTCTAACAACAGTATCTGTCACCACTGTTATGACCCTCTTATCTTCTACAAGTTTCCTGTCACCTCTGACAACTCTGGGTTACTTTTCAACAGGAGACAGAGAAACAAACATATATTTATGTGAGCTTTAATTTCTATCACAGTACATATTTTGGAAGTTATTAAAAATTGGTGGGGACTCCAGGACTCCAGCAGTCTTTTCATTTTCTCACTCATATTACAACATATCAAGAACTGACGGACAGTGCTTCCACCAACGCTCATCCAAAACCCATCGATGCCTCAGTAGAGAGTATTCATGAACTGCTGCAGTCAAAGTATTCACTGTCTAATGGTTTACCTTGTGGTAATGAGTCCAAAAGGCACAACTGACCACACTAACATCACACCCTGTAGAGTAGGCTCAGATTAGCCAAAATATGAACACAATGATGAATAATTAATAACAGCAATTCATATTTATACAGCACAGTCAAGTGTTTACAGCACTTTCTTCATAACTTAAATGATATAAGAATTATCATTTTTCTCTTACAGAAGAGACTGCCAACCAAAGAGGTTAGGTCATCTGCCAAAAGTTAAAAAGTAAAAGAGCTGGGATAAAAACCATGCTGACTATAGCACATTATTTTCTCTTTAAGAATGAAGCATCACATTATTATTTAATATTATACTAGACATTCTAGCTGAAACAGTAAGATGAGAAAAAAGAAAATGAAGAAATAGAGGCAGAGAGGAGGAAAAATTCTCCACTGCAGATAATCCACTAAGACAATATTGCCCTCCCCATCAAGACTCAAAGGAAAATTCATTATAACAATTGCTTCTGTAAAGCAGGATAAAAAAGGAATTCTCATGGTCCTGAGAAACTGAGAAAAAAAATTCATCAGAAGGAACAAAGAGAAATTCTATTCAGAGTAATTTGAAATAAATAATACATCTGTGTGCAACAGTAAATTTAAGCTGTTATAGCAAATTTGAGTGCAAATATTTGGCAGTGGTTTGAATGATGGATTCGAGTAGAAATATGAGGCAGAGAGAAACATTGACTGAATTAGTCCCCAGAACAGAAGATAAAACCTTTACCTAGAGCAGTTTGCAATACAAAGAAAGAATAGGGTACAACCACAAAGAGCTGGATCCAGCAAGATTTGGTATCGAGTACAGAGTGAGAAAATACGAAGGCTGAAGGGCAATGCCCAGGCTTTGGATTCTGGGATACACCAAGGCACAGACCAATAAGAACTAACAACACAGCAATGTCACGAGAAGTCAGGGAAAAGAGAGTACCAGAGAGGAGAGAGGTAACGAAGGATGAGGCTTGAGAAAAGACCACTGGACTTAACAAAGAGATCACTGGTGGCCTCCACAGGATCAAGGAGAAAGGGGAGGTTAAGAAAGCATGTAGACAATAAGTTCACAGATTTTCCTACGAGTCTGAATATACACCCCTTGACAGTAAAGAGTATTTTTGCTTTTCTGAAAACACGAGGCTCTGAGCAAAGCAAAAGAGCCTGAGAAGCGGTACTGAGTTAAGAAAACAAAAGCGACAGCATATGCAATGACAACATACAATATGAATTTATAAAGCAATCACAGTCATCTAAACTCAGATTAATTGTAAAGAACAAACTTGGCTGCAGAGAACACAGGATAATAGATATCCCTCTTCTCAGGAGAAAGGATATGGATTATGGGTGAAAAATGTTACATATGCCGTCAGTGGTAGCTATGGAATGGTTTGAAGGAAATTTTTTGTTTTAAAGAGAGTTCAGTGCAGGAGGGCATATTAGCAAATAACTATGATACAAAAAGGCCACAATTAATTTTTTCAAAAAATAACAAAATTTTAAAATTTAAATAAAAAATTTTCTTAATTAAAATTTTTAATGTGCCAATAAACCAGGGGTGGGGGAGGAAAAGAAGGAGAGTGGAATAAAAGGACCAAGAGTCACCCCTATGAATGACAAAGCACTAGGGCAGACCTTCGGTGAAGTACCCACACACCAATTAAACATTTCTTCTATTAATTTATTAGTGCCAGTATTTTAAAGATTTTTTTTCCCATGCCCTGGTAGGAATCTTAAGATAATTATAAATATTTACTCATATTCATTTTTTAAACCATTTAGTCCACTGACAATAGAGGACAACTTTTAGTCAGTATAACTCATGCATCTACATAATATTAATCAAACATTTTCAGCTTTTACATGAATATATGTTAAAAGGCTGGGTTTTTGTTTTTGTCCTGACTTTTGACACTAATCCGCTATATAGCACTGGAAAAAATTACGTGAATCCTTAAGGGCCTCAAGTTCTTCAGCTTGAAAAGTGACAAGGCTGGACAAAAAGATCCCTAGGCTCATACAGCGTCTGAAATCCTGTGATTATCGTAAACCCAAACGCAAACACGTTCCATTACAGCCAAAAAAGAATGTTAACATACACTATGACTTATACAAACAAAATCATCTTCTTAAACTGAGCAAAGACACTATACACCTAAATCACTGTCATCTTGTTTTATTTATAACTCCAGTTATTTTCTTTTAAGGAATATTTTATTTGAACTGTATTTCTCCAAAATATGAAATCTTCAGTAAAACCTTCTCCACCTGCTGGATTCAATAGGAACTGAATCAACGTTATAGAAGTTTTAAGGGTTCACCCGACCAGTTTCTGAAAAGCTTTTTCCTATTAATCTCCTGTTGAAAGTGCCTATCTTGCTATGAGGTACTGCATCTGACACTATACAAGAAAAGCAATTTTGTGCTTGAACTTGGTACTGGCTTTACCTCCTGAAGGACATCCTGCTAAAACATTTGGATGCATTATTTCTGTTACTCCTGTCTTATATGGAGTTCATTTGCCTAATATACATACTTGTTAATCTGTGCCAAGAACATTCCCTTTAAAGCATAAAATTCAGCCGTCATCTCCTTTGTGAAATACTTCAAGTTTGTGGATTCAATGACTTCAAGACCCTGTTAAGAGAATTTGTGTGTGTGTGGGGGAAAAGTATTGAAAATTAATTCCCAGATCAATAATGTAATAGACAACATAAAATATCAATGGAAGTAATGACCTCCTTGAGAGCCTCCTCCTAACCCACCCTTTACTAGAGTACAATAACATGGTAATATTTCCTTGCCTTGCCTGTCAACTTTCTAACCGTAAAAGATTTTAACTGAGTCACTAATTGACAAATTTCAGTCTTAGAAACTTTAACTCTCCATCATTAATATTTTTTGAGTCCAGTTTCATTTACGCATTCTAATATTCCCCTTCATCAAATAAATTCAAAGCAAAATCCTAACTCTGAAGTTTCTGTAATACAGTTAAGGAAAAAATAGGCAAATAGTGGAACTTAAATTGTAAATCACAATTAAATGACTAATTGGTTTTTTCCTCCTAGGAACTATCTCCCTCTCCTATAATTACACTATTCTTTTCAACACACACACACGCACACACACGCACACACACACGCACACACACACACGCGCGCGCACGCACACACGCACACACACACGCACACACACGCGCACGCACACGCGCGCGCACGCACACACGCACACACACGGCTCCTTGAACATGATTGCTTTTAACTATAACCCTCAAATTTCTTACTCCCTTGTTTAATTCACAATTGGAGATTAAAGTCAAAAGGAAGCCATCCCATTAGCACTCTACCTGCATACATTCATTTTTGCCCATGACTCCAGCCAACTGGAGGTAGCATTTGACTTGTTGTCGAATCTTCTGAAAACAATCCACAATAGGTACAGTAGGAATAGTATGAATACGGCTCAATATATCCAGCGCTACATTGACCAGTCCTTGTTTTCGAGCAATTTTTCCATACTGGATGATGGCTGAAGCTGATGCATGAACCCCAAGCATAGCATTATTGGAACTGGGATCATGCTGCGAGCTATTTTCATAAGCAGTTACAATAGCTAGAAAACAAAGAAATAAACTATTAGTATGAGTTAAACCAAGATAGTAAAAAAGTGTCATAATAAGATTTGTTAAAAATACAAAATGAACATATGGCTTATGAAAATGGGAGATCTGTGATGAACCCAAGCTACTTTTGTTGTGCATTATACTTATATTTTTTCATTAAAAAACAAATATACTTACACATTACACTTAACATCACCACCTTAGCTAATTACATCATGAAGGCTGCCCTGTAAACCTTGACCACAAGAGCCAAACAACAGATTCTCAAGAGTAGACAAAAGGGGGAAGGAGAAACGGGGCAAGGTGAGGGCAACATCATGGCTGTTCTAGTTCTCCCTCAGTGACTCATTCTGAGAAAAGTGACCTGCCCCCACATGGTCCTCACCACATGGCAAGTTGGTGTCCCCGGTCTGACTCGGTTCTAGTAACAAAAGGTGGAAAACACCATCCCCTCCCTCCATCTCCCCCCACATAACAACAAAAACAGTGGGTTGTCTGGAAAATTACATGATGAATGCATGCCGGACCAGGTAGGTTTACCCTGGTAATGATGTTGTCTCCACATGAAAATGCTGCTCCAGTGAGATAAATCATCTGATACAATGGGTAACCTATTCCTCCAGGTCTTCACTACAGTCTTCATGTCATGGAGGCTGTTGTTCCTTCCCAAGTTAGTTGGCTGTAAACCCGCATTTATCTGTGCAGCTTCCTGAAGTTCAATGATTTGCTGAGCTGCCTAAATGAAAGAAATATTCATTCCTAATACATAAGTTATTTCCAAAGAATAAAACGGGTCAAGTATGCACCTGTGATGCCGATTATTTAACCAATTACCTTCAACTATACATTATCATCTTTAAATAACAATGTAAAATTTATATAAACACTTCAAGGTGTTTCCTCACAACTATCCTATGAAGAAGGGAGCACCTTTATCACTCTCATTTTATAGCTGAGGAAACTGAAGAACAGAAGAAGTAAATAACTTATCCAGGCATACAGCTAACAAGTTCCAGAAGACAGAATTAAGCTCAAGAACACCTTGAGGAAAAGCATGCAATTTTCTGTCTATAGACCCTAAAAAATATTCTGGGCTGAGGCATAAAGGCACCATCTGATTTAGGTGACTCATATAAAATATTCACTACTCTCTCAATAAAGCGGACATACTTATCTAACAGAAATACTTCCAAAATAGAGCAAGAAGATCAGAGAGATAAGAGTCAAAAACTTAGCATCCATAAAGCAGGAAGAGTTGGACAGAACCATACAATTCACCAATTCAGACAACACTTATTAATGTCTATTTTCAATATACTGCCCTGAACACTTGGGATAACAATGATTATGAGGACAAGGACCAAAACACAAATACCAAAGAGGTCGGCATTGAGACTGTATTCCCACCTGAAACTTCAGAAGGGAATATGGTCTGGTCTGAAGCACAAAGAGCATTCTTGGAAGAGCTCTGGAAGAATTTTAAAACCCAAATTAGAGAAATAGAAGAAAAACTGGCCAACAATTTTAAAAATATGAAAAAGGAATTCACTGAAGAGAACGGCTCCTTAAAAAGGAAAATTGGACAAATGGAAAAGGAAGTACAAAACCTAACCGGCGAAAATAACTCCTTAAAAGGAACAATTAGACAGATGGTAAAGGAGATGCGAAAGTTAACTGAAGAAAGGAATTTGATAAAAAATAGAATCAGGCAAGTAAAAGCTAATGAATCTATGAGACATCAAGACTCAAGTCAAACAGAATCTAAAGAATGAAAAGATAGAAGGAAAAGTAAACTATCTAACTTGAAAAACAACTGACCTGGAAAACAGATCTAGGAGAGAAAATCTAAGGATTACTGGTCTACCACAAAGCCATGATGAAAAAAAGAGCCTAGACAATATCATCCAAGAAATCAAGGACAATTGCCCCAAAGTCCTAGACCTAGAGGGCAAAAGAGTCATCAAAGAATCCACTGTTCACCTCCTGAAAGGGACCCCAAACTAAAAACACCAAGGAATATTGTTGCCAAATTCCAGAACTATCAAGTGAAGGAGAAAATACTGCAAGCGGCCAGAAAGAAACAATTCAGTATTATGGAAATAAAATCAGGATAACACAAGATCTAGCAGCTTCTACATTAAGGAATCAAAGGGCGTGGAATAGGACATTCCAAAAGTCAAAGGAACTAGGACTAAAACCAAGAATCACCTACCCAGCAAAACTGAGTATAATACTTCAGGGGGAAAAATGGTGATTCAATGAAATAGAGAACTTTTAAGCATTCTTGATGAAAAGACCAGAGCTGAAAAGAAAATTTGACTTTCAAACACAAGAATCAAGAGAAGCATGAAAAGGTAATGAGGAAAGAGAAATCATAAGAGACTTACTAAAGGTGAACTGTTTACATTCCTACATGGAAAGGTAATATTTGTAACTCTTGAAACTGCTCTCAGTAGTTGGAGGTTTTTCAATGGAGGGGAAAAGGAAGGCTCACTCTTATCACCTTTGGCTCAAGCAAGGAACAATATGCACACTCAATTTGGTATGAAAACCTAGCTTACACTACAGGAAAGCAGGGGAGAAGGCGATAAGCAGGGTGGGGGGAATGATGGAAGAGAGGACAAATGGGAGGAGGGAGATATTAGAAAGCAAACATTGGGGGAGGAGGGACAAGGTCAAAAGACAGAAGAAAGGGGAGGCAGGATAGGATGGAGGGAAATATAGTTAGTCCTACACAACATGACTATTATGGAAGTCATTTGCCAAACTACACATATACAGCCTATATTGAATTGCTTGCCTTCTCAGTAGGGATGGGTGAGGAAGGAGGAAGGAAGAGAAGTTGAAACTCAAAGTTTTAGGAACAAATGTTGAGAATTGTTTTTGCATTCAAGTGGGAAATAAGAAATACAGGTGATGGGGTATAGAATTTTATCGTGCCCTACTAGACAAGAAAGAAGATGGGAATAAGGTAAGGGAGGGGTGTTAGAAGGAAGGGCAGATTGGTGAATGGGGTAATCAGAATGCTCAGCATTTTAGGGTGGGGGGAGGAGAAAGGGAGAAAATTTGGAACTCAAAATTTTGTGGAAATGAATGTTGAAAACTAAGAATACATAAGTAAATACTAAAGAAAAAAAAGTTTTTTTCCTTCATCTTACCTGAAGAAGGGGAGTGTGAACATGGGAAACTACATGAGGAAGTCTTCGCCATTCCCGAATGGCCAGACTACTAGCCATCTCCACAAGACGTTCAATGAAGTTAAGCTGCTGTTCTTCAGGGTGGCAAATAGCTAAGTATCCTCGATACATATTGACTTTCCATGCCATCTCTTTTGGGCAACTAAGTTCCACCTAGTAGAAGAAAAAAGATTAAGAACATCTTTCTTCAAATTACCACTGAGGAAAATGAAAACTACCCTGTCCACTTAGTAAAAAAAAGCAGCAAGTGGCATAAATGAAAATCACTTTGCTTTGATGCAAAACATCACCTGGTGAACATAGGCTCCCATTTTAGCTGTTTTCTCCTTGTCCCTTTATAATACTATAGAGAAGGATCAGATAAATTCCAACCAGGAAGCCATGCTAGGAGTTCCTTCCAACAAAGCCACCTTGGGCTTTAGGAGAATTAAGCTGCTTTTTTATAGTTCAATCACGACAGCCCAGATACCAACAAGCATGTGGACTGCAAGAGCAGCTTCTTAGATCGCAGGTTCCAATGGTCTGGGCCTCCTACTGTTACAGTGACTTAATGTGACTAATGTCATTTAAAATAATAGAACTTTTTAAAAAGGACAAGTGTGTTTCATATCAAATTTTGTTTTTTATTAACTCCAATGTTTAGAAATTAATTTATTTTTCTGGTCTCAAAATAGTCTTTGTTTTTAAAAGCAGGGGGTAAAAAAAGCATTAACAAAGAAATTCCAACTTTAGTTTTATAAATCTTACTATGCTATGTTCAGTAATTAAATATAATTTTTTTAAAATAAAAATTAGTTCAATTCAAAAGCCATGGTATTTTTGTGCTTAATTTTTAAGTGGACGATGAAACATTTTGTAAAAACTTAAAATACATCTAAAAAGCATGTTCTACTCAAAATATATGATGTTTAACATTATCAAAGTAAAAAGTATGACAGCTGATTTAGAAAACACAAAGGAAAATATAAAATAACACTGGCACATTCTACTAAGAGTACTACAACTAACAGTTTTACATGCAATCTGCAACTGAAATTAAAATGTTTAGCCTTGTCTCTATCGTACAATATAAATTTTTCATTACTAAAAAACTTCTGACTAAAACAAACACGTAATTACTGATAGCTGACAATTTTCATATTATAAATAATTAAAATTATTGCCGGTCAGAAGTAATAAATTCACTCATTTTCAGCATACAGGCAGGAAAAACAAAACAAAAAAACCCATATTCCACTCTCTATTTCAAGGTTTGAGATACCTAGTCACTTATTTACATGGTATAAACATTTATGCTATACATACTTATAAGAAAAAGATTTTTAACTTAGAATCTGTGAACTTAAAAAATTTTTTGATAACTACATTTAAATAATTGATTTCTTTTATGATCCTATGTATTTTATGTACTCAGAAACATGTTTGTAAGAAGGGCTCCTGCAGTCTTCCCCTTTGTTCCCTCCTCACATGGAAACAGTTTAGAACCTCCTACATTAAAATGTAAGCTTCTTGAGAAGGAGAATTGTTTTAGCCTTCTTTTGTTCCCCTAGCATTTAGCACAGTGCCGAGCACATAGTACACTCTTAAATAAAGTACCTGCTATTCAACTTGTTGACCAGAGTAACATGTTCCATGAACATAAAAATAAGTTTATCAATTCAAGTAATTTCTTCAATTTTAATTGAGGACAAAGCTTCCCTAGTCATTACACACTTTAATTATTCAATTAAGCTAGGATTCAAGGGAAAGAAGTCATCTTTTGAGAACTGTCTTAATCAGGCCATGGTTGTTAGTAATACTGTAATATTTTAAATTATAATAATATAATTAAAATAGTTAATGACTATAACTATTAACATTAATAATACTTAATTATTTTTAATAGTTAATAATTAAAATAGTTAATGCTAAATTTTATAATTTAGCACTTTAAAAATGAGCAGTTTGGTAGGAAAATTTTTTACAAGTTTTTCTACAAATTTTTCTAATAATGGTCCTTTCTTTCAAATACATAGAGAACTGAGTCAAATCTACAAGAATATGAGTCATTCCCCACTTGATAGTCAAAGTATATGAATAGGCAGTTCTCAAAAAAAATAAAATCTATCTATAATTATATGAAAAAATGCTCAATCATTAGTGCTTAGAGATACAAATTAAAACAACTCTGAGGTACCATCTCACACCTATCAAATTGGTTATTATAACAGAAAAGGAGAACAATAAATGTTGAAGGGGATGTGGAAAAACTATGCCCAAAGAGCTATAAAACTGTGTACATTTTTTGACCCAGAAATTATCACTACTAGATCTGTATCCCAAAGAGATTTTAAATAAGATTTTAAAAAGAAAAAGGAAAAGAACCCATTTGTTCAAAAACATTTATAGTAGGTCTCTGTGTTGAGGCAAGAAGTGGAAATTGAGGGGATATTCATCAATTGCAGAAAGACTGAACAAGTTGTAGTATACAATTGTTGCTATTACTATTAAATTGTGCTATAAGAAATAATGAACAGGTAGATTTCAGGAAAACCTGGAAAGACTTACATGAACTGATGCAAAGCGAAGTGAGCAAAATCAGAACAGTGTGGACAACAAAAGCAATACTGTACAAGAATCAACTAAGAATGACTGCTATTCTCAGCAATACCATGAACCAAGATGATTCTGAAGGACTTAAGATGAAAAATGCCACCCACCTTCAGAGAAAGAATTGATGGAGTCTGAATGCAGACTGAACATACTTCTTATTACTTTCTCTTATTTTTCTTGGGTTTGGGGTTTTTTTTGTCTGTGTTTTCTTTCACAACATGGCTAATACGGAAATATATTTTGCGTGACTCTACACACGTAGCCTGTAAGTTTCTTGCCTTCTCAAGATGGAGAGAGGTGAGGGAAGAAGAGAATTTGCAACTCAAAATTTTTTTTAAAGAATATTAAAAATTGTTTTTACATGAAATTTTATTATATATATATATATGTATATGTTTTAAATGAACAGTTTTTATTTCCTGGCATTTCTAAAGATGAAGAAAAAAAGCTAGAAACAATTCAACCAGTGTTTAACTTACCAATGTCATAGCAATGAAAGGAAAGTTAAAGTTTTCTTTTAGGTCTTGGTCTGCTATGGACCAAACTTAATTACACCTATCTAAATATAACTATATCTAAAGGAATAAGACAGAGAGAATTAAAAGGTTTGTCCTAGGGTCAAAGTTATTCCCAGATGGTTTCTTTTCTTTTCTGGCTTTACTACTAACCTTGCTTCTATAGTGTCAATTACCTGCCAGAGTTCAGGCCAAAGTTCAGAACCCAGTCTCATTATCCAACTCTCTGCCCATGAACTGTATTATCTTATAAGTGTTTCGGATATTAATCTTATGGTGCATCCAAATATAATTATAGCATATAATGATAAATATCAAAAGAGTATCTTCTTTAAACCAACTGACACATGGCACAAGAAATGGTAAAGAGAGTCATTAAATCAGTATTTTCCTTTAATACTGTAACTAGATCGACAATATTAACAGGTCAACTGCTGGGAGGCAAAAACAATCACGTTATAGAAACCTTCATATCATAACAGCATTCCTCAAAATGAGATAAGGAAATGCCTTACGTTTAACAATTTATATAACAATATTTGTAAAGACAGTAACTTTAGATGAACCAATGATCAGACACGACCACCACCTACTCCTGATAGCGGTAGGACTCTACCTACTATATTTCATCCTGATGATGGACTCGATGCAAAAAAAGACAAAGAGAGATCTAGAGCAATAACTAGCAATGGTAGAATCTTATGAGGGTTTTGTTGTTTTTTTAAAAGAATATATATTTTTAGGGGAAACAGAAGGTGTCAGGAGACAGGCAGAGATTGAAAATTAAGGAGTGAAATAATTCTGGAGCAACCTTCTTGCAAAGAGAAGGGGATAGGTCAAGGGTGCATGGAGAGGGGATGGCCTTGGCAAGCAGAAGGGCCTCCTCATAAGGACTGGAGTAAAAGAGGGAATAGTAGGAGAAAATGTCAGAAGAATGTGAAATTAGGAGGAGGGGTGAATGAGAGCTCTTGGCAAATGGCCAAGGTGGAGGAAAAGGGGGAGGCAAGGAAGGCAGATCAGAAGCTATCTATGAATCCCAAATCTAGATTTCTCTCCACGATCTCTTAGGTTCCAGGACTCCAGTGTTCAGCAGCATAGTAGACAGAGTACCAGGCCTGGAGTCAGAAAGACTTGAGTTCAAGTGGTACCTCAAATACTCCGTATGTGCAAATGGGTAAGGCACATAACCTATTTGCATCAGTTTCCTCAACTGTAAAATGGGGACAATAACAGCCCCTAACTCACAAGCTTGTTGTAAGGATCAAATGAGATGATACTTTTAAGTGCTTACACAGTTTCTGACACAAGTTCCTTCTTCCCTCCAGCTCTGCCCAGAATTATCACTGACAACTTATGTTTAAAAGTAAACCTGAACCTCCTTTTGACTTCATTTTTGTCAAGCTAGTCTCCAACATCTGATACTTTAACTTTTATATTCAACTTTCCCCTTTCTTTATATCCAAGCAGTTATCAAGTTCTATAGAACCTCCATAATATCTCCTGTATCTACCAGCTGTTATCTGCTCCCATGGTCATGGATCCTACTACAGGCTCTTCATTACCACCCATCTGGATTACTGCAATAGCCTCCTAACAAGTTTTTCCTACATCTTTTCCTTCAGTCCAGTCTTCACATATGGCATATTCTGCATATTTATCACTTCTTTGTTCAAAAATTTTCAGTGGTTCCTTATCAATAAGAGTACAAATTCCTTGCCTTGGCACTCCAGGCTTTCTATGCTCTGGTGCCACCCTACTTTCTCTGTCATCTCACACTACTCCCCAAGTAATGCTTTGTTTACTGAATATGTTCCTACATCTTTGTTCATACTGTTGCTATGCCTTAAATACCTTTCTTCTTTCCATCCACTGAATGGTGACCCATACTTTTAAAGCCCAGCTCAAATGATTTAAAAAGCAGTGGTTCTCCAAGTACAGACAGATGAGATTTCTGATTCCTAGGACGTTTTGTCAGGGGGAAGGGGGCGATTTCTTAAGTAATATTTTATTTTCCTGTTAAAAAACAGTCTTCCTTTTTCCAATTACATAAGTGATAGAGGTCAGATTTCTTTTTTATAAACACTTCACTAAAACAACTTGCTGCAAAAGATGAAATGAAGAAGCAGATGAGATCAAGTATATGATTTATTCCTGACCATCATGCACCTAAAGTTCAGAGTTTTCTAACAAAATATTTTTTCCAAGTGACAAATATCTGTAAAGTACTGGTCTACCAATGTCACTCTCTTGATCAAAATAATCTTCAATGGCTCCCCATCGCCTACTAAATAAAACAGAAATATCAGTTTGTCATTCAAGACCTTTCATAATTTGACCCTAATCTACCTTTTCTAGTCTTATGGTAGCCCAACTATCTCGTCTCTAAGCTTTTCCCACATTATCTATCACAAATAGATTTCTCTCTTAGGGGAGGAAGGAGTACATTTAAGGCATGAGTGACAGCCACTTCAAAGGTATAAAAAAGAGACAGTTACGTGTAAGAAAAGCAAGACAGTCTGGATGGACTGTAGAATTCATAAAAGATGTACAAGACTGAAAAAGTGGTTTGGAGCTAGAGGGCTTAAAGCTAGACTGAGGAGCTTATCTCTCATCCCAGCAGCAACAGGGAATCACTGAAATTCACTGAGTAGAGGAATGGTGTTGTTAGATCTGTGATTTAGAAAATTTGAGGCAGGAAGGCCCATTAGGAACTTATGGCAATAGTCCAGGTGAGAGGGGATAGGACTTGAACCAGGATGTTTGACTAAATATGTACAAAGAAAGCGATATTATTTAAGAAATTACAAAATCTGTCAACAAATTGATATATGGTATGAAGAAGAGTGTGGAAGTGAGGATGAAGCCAAGGATGAGAGAATCCGAGTGCCTAGAAGGATGGTGGTATTCTCCAAACAGACTGGGGCATTTGGAGAGAAGTAAGGAGAGGTCTAAGGGAAAGATAAGTTCAATTTTGGATATGCTGATTTTGAGAGGTCTATGAGCCATCTAATTTGAACTAATAGAAGATGCAGAACTGGAACTCAAGAGAGATTAGGACTGGATGTGTACACATACATACAAAGACATAGATATGAGAGCCATCTGCATAGAGATGACTTAGATCCAAAGAAGCTGATGAGGTCACCAAGTAAAAGAGGGAGAAGAGAGTTCAGATCAGAACCTTGGAGTAAATCCAATCAATGGAAACGAGAGATGGCAGTGTCACAAAAACCCAGAGAAAAAGAGTATACTCAAGTAGGTCAGCATCATTAAATGCTACAGAGAGATAAAAAGAAGGATGAGGGTTGAGAAAAGGCCATAAAGTACGGCAATCAAGAGTTCCATGACGACTGAAGAAAGGAGTTTCAGTTGAATAATGAGGTGGAAGTCAGACTGCAAAAGGTTGAGGAGTGAAAGAAGGGAAAGTGGAGGAATCCTGGCTGTGAAAGAAAAGGGAAATATACAACAGTGGCTTGAGGGGATGGCTGGGTAGAATCTGTTCCAAGACTGGGAAAGGAAGACTTGGGAATGTTTATAAGCAACAGGAAGAAAAGGAGAAACTAAAATACTGGGATGGGGTAGGTGATTCTGGGGGGCAATCGGAGGGAAAAGACAATAGGGAATGATATCAATGGTCTATGGAGGATTTGGCTCTGATGAGAAGAGTCATCTCTTCATCAGAAATAGGAAGAAAAGAGGAGAGAATAAGGGATAATACCAAGACTTAATATGGAGAGAAAAGGGAGCTCACTCCGAATGGTCTATTTTCTTCGAAAAGGATGAAGTAAGATTCTCAGTTGAGAGGAAAAAGAGAGGAAGAAGGGAGAAAGGGAAAAGGTTTAAAAATTCTCTGTGAGTACCACGACAGAGAATGAAAAGGCAAATGAAGGAGAAAGAGAATATGCTGCACACAACAGGTTCTTAATACATGCTTGATGCCTATTCAAAACCATTTCTATAGCCGAACTGAGAGAATAAACACATTTAAAGCAGTTATTATACAAGTCCTAAAATATCAAGTGAAGAAGATAAATTATTTTAAATCTGGATGTACTGCACTTCAAGATAGGAATCAAATCAAAACAATCTATCCAATTTCAATTCTGGAAAAATATTTGTATCCCCAAGTCTGCCAGGTAGTAGCAATTACTAGAGTTAGGATGAGGTATCATCAAACTCATTATAATAGTACAAGTGACAGAATAATTTATGCATAAACTATCATGGAGTTTCATTTAAATATGAGGAGGACAGCGGTTAAAAGTCAGTTGAAAAGAAAAAAAATAGGAAAACGGTCAAATGTTTTCCTTGCTTCCCCCTTTGTAAAATATTAAATGACAAGCTCAGAAAAGTTCTGATGAATAAAAAAATTCTGGAAACAGTCAGTGCCAACTCCTTTGCGTCGTGTTACTCTAAGTCCTGCCCTCACCTCCCCAAGCCTCCTGCAGGCTTGTGGCCTATGTGTGTCTTCTTGCTTTCTGTCAGTTGCAACTGAAGATAAAATGGGCACATAGAAAATGCACTGTTTTATACTCACTGATGTTATATCAGATAGAAGTCATCTGAAGAATGTAGTTTTTGTCTCCTCAGGCTTAGCAGTGTTGCTCATGAATAAAGAAATCATAGAATTAACACTTCCCATGGAACATGGACAAAAATGTATTCCCTTACAAAACTAGGAGATATTTGCTAATTGTTACAAGAACTCAGACATCCTTTTTCCTAAAAATCTCCAAACCCCTAACTAATATTTTTCTTCAGCTATTAAAGTGATCTCAACTGGAAACACATTAATATATTAAAAAAAATGTTATCTATAAAGCAGCAATTACTTGGTGTGATTTAAGGACCAAATACTCCTTTCAAAGACAATACAACAATCAAGATGCATGAGTTTAACACTATGGAAAAATATGCATAAATCATAATTAACATTTACCTGCCTGGTAGATGGCAACAGTTTTAAGATGCCAGCTCACTCATTAACCATTTTTATGAAACTAAGAGAACAAGACGATTATTTTGTGATTGTGTACTCAGTCCACAATGTCTCATTACTAATTTCTTTTAAAAGCCTGTAGTCTTGGTGTCAACACTGTACATTTTTAATTAATTGCCTAAACAAACTTTGCTGTGAAATGCTCATGCTTGAAGTTATTGGCATAATTACCACTTTAAGCCCAGAATGAGTTCACTGAAGTCTCTTAAATCACTCTTTATGCATGGTAAATAAAACTTCAGCTCACTGCTCAGTCACATCTTTCTTGCCCTTTCCCATTAGCAATATGGTAAACCAACACAGAGAAGGTAACTAATGGTGCCCTATTACTGTTTATAATCAACTAACTGGTTTTTTTGAAAGTAATGCTTAATTATTTCTTTGAATTTCATCCTCGATCTCAAACCACTCAGTCGTATTTTGCCACCATAGAACTTCAACACTTGAACTTTTTTAATGTGGCCATGTTTTAGGGGATTGTCCCAGGGCTACCACCTTAATTAAGAGTTAACACCTTTACAATTCTGAGCTCTGGTTGATACACCATGTGCATGCTGCCAGCCAGAAGCAAAGGAGAGTCTACCATTTTTAACTCCTAATATATAAAAAATATATAATTTTCTAGTCTAAGAGGTAGGACGACCATCAAAAGAAACTATCCAAACTTGAAAGAGAATTCTTACAAATTTGCCCTGGAGACTCAATAAAAACAAACATTATTGCTTTGTGAAAACTCCTCTGAGTAACTGAGATAAAGCTTAAATATATCACTGTTGCAGCTTCTCATTTACTTTATCCCATAATAATTTCTATTCTACATAATTTACTTTTCTGAAGTTTACTGTATTAATATAATTCATATTGGTTTTTACTTTGAAAGTACAGAATTGTGTCAACAAAATCTACTGACAAGAAATCTTTTCTTCTAACTTTTCCCACATGTAACAGTTAAAAGAACCATAAACCTCTTGTTTCTCACATTTCTTCATATGGTCCAAGTTTTTTAGCTAGGTAATTAATTATCAACTAATTTTTAATTTTGATTCTTAGGAAAGGAGTAAAAACAATGAGATGGGAAAACAATTCTTGTTCCTTAAAAGATATATTTCATTTTGACAATCAAAAAATTGGGCGATGTTCTAAGTCCATACAGAACTTCAGAGAGGCATTTTGGGCTTTTGTTAATACTATCAGTAACGGGCGGAGAAATAAACAATACCTTGCAGAATGAGATTCGTAAGGGTCCTAAGAAGTGATTTAGTGCAAGTTCCAATTAAACCATGAAACTCTAGTTACAACATCTCTGACAAATGGTTAGCTAATGTCTGTTTGAAGAAAAGCACAACCCTCAAACATAGTTCCTTTCCTTCTGGGACAGCTTTAAGTGTAAGGAAGATTTTCATTACTCGAAGCAGAAATTGATCTCCCCATATCTTCCACCCACTGTCCAGTTCTACCTTCTAAGGTCAAGCAGAACATAACTAATTCCCCTTTAAAATGATACACCTTCAAATATTTGCATACCTTAATGTAGTTCCCATTCTACTAAGTCTTCTCCATTGATTCCCAATTACTTCAACCATTTTTCATACAGAATAATTGTGAGTCCTTTAACTATCTAGGATCCTTCTCTCCTATATATACTCCAGCTTTATAATTTACCTCAAAAACACAATACCCAGAATTAATCATTAACTCTATGGTAAAATACAGATAGTTGACTGTCTTCTTCCCTCTGAATTCTGGACTCTAAGCCTGCATCGGTTTCTTTGGCTCCCACATGCCACTGAGGGTTCACATTGAGTTCTCTCACTGGCTTCTAAAATGTGGAAGTCATGTTAGAGGAAGTGATTTCTAAAAACAACCCCTTCCTCCAAAGGTAAGATAGTTGATTTTTTTCTTAACATAAGTGAAAGATGTTTATTCCCTAAAAAGCTTCATCCTGTTATATTCTGCCCACATTCTTCCCTAATCCAGATCTTTCTTGGATCTCAATTCCGTCAGTCAGAGCATTATGTCTCCCTTCCAACTACTCATCCACAAACTGATGAGGGTGCTATGGTTTCATTCACAATTTTTTTCCCAAGTGTTGAATGGCAGAAGGCCAAGATAGAGCTGGGTGGCACAATGATAGAGACTTCAAATCAATGAGAACCTATTAAGCTCTTATTTTTGGAATGCATTACAAAATACAATGTCTGGCAAATAAGCACTAAATATTCAAAGGCAAAACTGGAAAAAGTCGTAGACCTCACAAGGAGGAAGGAGAAGAACGGAAGACTTCAATGTCAATATATAAAATGAGAACAAGGAAATTTTGAGAGGGAGGTACTAGCAGGAGGAGGTGGTACTTGAACTGAGCTCTGAAGGAAATCAAGGATTCCCAGAAGCCCTGTGGTTCCCGGCATGGGAGACAGACAGTACAAAGGCACGGAGACATATCATAGCATCATAGGATCATAGATTGAGAGCTAGAAAAAAATCTCAGAGGCTTTAAATCCACACCCATTATTCTACAAATAAGGAGACTGAGAAGGTTAAGTGCCCTGTCAGAGGGACAGTTAGGAGGTTACTACACGTGGACTGCAGAGCACATGAAGGGAATGTGAAAGAAGATCAGAAGGTAGGAAAGGGTCAGGTTGTAAGAGCTTTAAATGCCCCATCAGTTTTTATTTGCTCCCAAAGGTAACCAAGAAGACACCTATAGTTTACTGGGTCAGAGAAGGATATGGTCAGACATATACTTTAGAAAACACAATTTAACACCTAAAAGGAGGATGGATTAGAGTGGAGAGAGACCTGTGGTAGACTTATTAGAAAACTACCACAATAATCCAGACAAGAAGTGATAAAAGCCTGAGTGACTCTATTAATAGAAAGAAGATGCAAAATACGTTTTGGGAAAAAACAGTATCTGTCAAATGACTTTATGTGAGGTGAGCAAAAGAGAAGTTAAGAGTAACACCAAGACTGAAAATCTGGGTGACTCAAAGAATGAAAATTCTGTCCCTCCACCCCAAAAGTAATAGGCAAATTTAGAAGAGAAGTTATTAGAGTGATAAGTGGGACACAGAGCAAGTTATGTTTTGAACATCTGGAGTCTGATATGCTTCTGGGGCAGCCAGTTCTAAACGTTTGATAGTCAATGATGATATAGGACTGGCGTTCAAGGAGGAGAACAGCTCTGAGAGTTATTTGCTTAGAAACTATAATTAAAACCATAGGGAGCTGATGAGGTCACCAAGATTAAATGTTGAAAAAGAAAAAAAAAAAAAAGAAGAGCAAGCCTGAAACAGGATTTTGGGCAACAACCACAGATAGGGGGTATGGTAAGGCTGATGATCCTGCAAAGGAAATTAAGAAGGGAAGACAGAAAGGAATGGCCAGGAGATAAAAGTGTCACAAAAACTCAAGAGTATTCAGGAGGACAGTATATGTAATGTCAAATGCTGCAGAAAGGTCTTTTAAGAAGAATGCTGAGAAAAGGCTAAGGTCCATGATGACAATTGAGAGAGGAACATCAAATAAATAATAAGGTTTGAAACCAGATTACAAAGATTGAGAAATGAGAGCAAATAAAGGAAGCAAAGGCAGAAAGTGTACACAGCTTTTTCTAGGAATTTGAATGAGAAATGGAGAAGACATCCAGGATAACAGGTTAAGAAAATGACAGTCTTCCCCTCTACCCCTATCCCAACCCTGGGATTGATGTGTTTGTAAGCAGCAAAGGAGTTAGTAGAATGGGAGCCTGAAGACTGGAGAGGATAGGTGATTGTGGCTGACAATCATTGACAGTTCAGTCAATAAACCAATCACGAACCCACCTAACTATATTACCATCTAGCCTACAACCTGCCATCCTATTCAGTCACAACTCAAAAGATTGTGCCAGATGGCACATTGAAACCCAGAGAGATGATGTCAGCTGCATTCTCTAATACAGTAACTTGATCCAAAAAAGGGAAATGATGTAACTATGACATAACTCTTTCTTAATAGATCTCTGCAGAATGAAAGTGAGTATCTTTTTACCCTCCAAAGAGACACAATGGGAAGCAAGGAGAAAAACAGCTCACCTGAACCAATGCTTCCTTCATTGCAGTCCAGTTGGATACTCTCCAAGCACACTCCAGAACAAGGTAAGGATTTATATGCCCTTTTGACTGGCCATATTCTGTCAAAGCTTCCCACTGGTTCAACTCCTTAGAGCAGCTATTAAAAAGAATTCAATGGTTTTATTAATTTCACAGACCAA
This sequence comes from Potorous gilbertii, assembly GCA_028658325.1. Classification (NCBI taxonomy): domain Eukaryota; kingdom Metazoa; phylum Chordata; class Mammalia; order Diprotodontia; family Potoroidae; genus Potorous; species Potorous gilbertii. The sequence continues at coordinate 78,356,175 of CM053772.1, read as the reverse complement.
TTCAATCAACATTAAGACAAAATTATTTTAAAGTATTTTATACTTTCCAAAGCTGCAAGGTATGGGAGGATGAGGAGAGAAAAACTACAAAAACAAATAGGCATTCCTTATTAGAATTAAATATCTACAAACGAGAAATAAATTTTTCACCTTTTGAAAGTGAATCTACTTCCCACAGGTAATTAACCACATGCTATCCTGAAACAGTTATGAACAAACAAAGTTATACTTCAAATTGTCTATATCACAAATATCCAAAGAAAGTTTCCATCAATTATCCGAAAGCTAATTAGGCTGGACTTAGGGAGTTCCTCCTCATGTCCCCTTTTATGGTCCGTTTCAAGGAGTAGCCAGTCCCCCATTCAGAATTCAAAATTTTCACTTTAAATCTTTCCTGCTTGTGCCTGCCAGGACTTCCAGATACCCAATACCCAGCAACATTACCTGCCAAAACGTTGGACAGAACCTACTACTCTCCTGCCTTCTCCTTATCCACTGAACTTGGCCTGGACTCATTCCCCTATAATTGAGAGAATAATCCAACTTCCTCTTACTCTACCCAACCTAGGGATTCTGAACCCTGGCTACTGAAGAGCAAACATCTAACCTCCTGAAGTCAACTACCTGCTCCCTATTTTCCGTTCCCATTCTCACCTCAACCCTAGCGCCACAGTGCTCCCCTCCAGACATACCTGCCTGACCTTTCCACTGCAACAAATTTTCCCTTCCATAATTAAAAAACTTCCTTTCAATTTGTTCACAATTTGTCATAGATGACAGAAAGCCAGCTTGAGGCCACCTAACCTGGATTGAAGTTGTGCTTGTGACATGTACCAGTCAGAAGCTATAGGCCAATCACTCAACCATCCAAAGCCCTTGGCAACTCTGAGACTTTAAGTTTCAGAGACACCATCAACCTGCAATAGTAGAGGAATTTCCTCACCTAGGACTTCTATATCCCAGTGAAATCTCAGATTCAGTCTCTATCCCTTTCCTTCTCTTGCTCCTTCTTCCATATCTTGGCACACACTGAAATTGTGCCTCACTCCTACTCCCAGAAGACACTAAGGTTACTTGGGCCTTTTCTCATACCCACTTAACTCATAGGTCCTGATGGGCAAATCAGAATAATTACTGTTTGCTGTCGCCATTTCCAGACCCTTCCTCTATTTCCATCACTCAGAAACTTCTCTGCCTCTCCCTCTTTAAGATTAATATTATTTAGATTTATCACTCAATTCAGAACCTGCTTATTATCTACTGGCCACCCCCAATCTCAATAATGACAGTGACTAGCTCAGTATCTCCCCTCTTCACTCCAACTCCTACCCTAATACTATGAAACTTCTACTTCTAGTTTCCCAGTTCCTCATCTATTCAGTTCAAGGTCATACCCTTGACCCTGCCATCACTAGAAGGGTTCAACTTCCATGTTCAAGAATTCCAAAACTCCTTTATCCACACTTTCTTTCTTGCCTTACCACACTTAACCTTACTCTGCATGTTCATCTTGACCTGCAGTACATAGCTTTCACAGTTTTCCAGGCTATCACTCCTGCTCTGGCTACATCTACTCTCCTCTCAATCTCTGCTTCTTAGTGAACCAGTTAACTTTACACAATCTAATACACTTAAATTTCATGTACTCTTATCCTACAATTGAACATGACTTGCCATACCTCAACCCTACATGATATCCACCACTGTCCTTCTTAGTTCCCACTAAATAAAGCTGAAGGAAGTCATAAAACCTTACTAACTAGGTCTACTTAACTTCTCACTAACTACTTATTACAGAGGGAGAACAGCACAGTACCTATTCCAAAACTTCTCTCCTCTCCTTAAACATCTGGCCCTCTCTTCACCACTCTGTTAAAGCTTCAACTCATACATACAGAAAAACAAAAACCTGAGGCTATGTGCTGAAACTAGAGAGGTCCCTCTTTTTTTCTTTTTCATCTCATATCCCTCTGACATCTCCCACTATCTCCTCCTTCATTTCAGTGTCCAACAATAAGGTGGCCCTTCTCTTTGCCAAAGTTAATGCCTTTACAAATACTCTTGATCTCATCCTGTTCTCTCCAGCAGATTGTACCCATTATAATCTCTATACTGTCAGTAATCTTCAATCTCTCCCAATCTACTGTTTCCTTCCTTGCTGCCTATAAACCTGTCCAATTCTTCCCCATTCTTAAAAAAATCCTCACTAGCTCCTACCACATCCACTGGCTCATAATACAAATCTCATCTGTTGTCCTCTACTAAACTCAAAAAAGTCACCTTCCTCACAGCTGGAAAAAAAAATTTCATTAAGCTCCCTGCTACTTTGAGGATCAAATATAGATTCTTCCATTTGGCAGGTGTAAGACTTCACTATCTGCTTCCTTTCTATATTTCCCATCATCACACAGGCACACTCCACTGCACAACCACACAAGCCTGCTTGCTGCTTCTCACAAGAGACATTCTAATTTCCTGGAATTTTGCACTGACTGCTGTCCAGGTCTGAAATGCTTTTCCTTCCTCTACTTAGAATTCCTGGCTTCTTTCAAGACTCACCTCAAATGCAACCTTCTATAAAAGGCTTTCCCAGGCATTCCAGCTACTCATATACTCCCTCCATGGATACTTTCCAGCTACTCTATCTGTAACATGTATATACATCTATTTATGTTTAAGTCATCTCCTCTATAAGAACAGTATTTTCTTGAGGACTTAGTTCATTTTTGCTTTTTCCTTTAAATGTTTAGTGCTTATTATTACAGATCCTGTCACAGAGTAAGAGTTTAATAAATGTTTTCTGATTGACTGATAGGATCTCAAACAGTTCTAGTAACTAGTATTTTTTAAGGAATTAAATTGTTGAATGACACCAATCTCAGAAGCTTACCGAATCCAGTGGTCTTCCCAAAGCTGGTATTCTGGGAAGATAGCAGGAGAAGCATTATTCCTCTCATGTTCTTTCTTGGCCTTTTCCATTGCTTTTTCATATGATTCTTGTGCCTTAAAAACAAAAAGTTCTAATAGTTTTAGTATATGACCTAATTCCAACCCTGATTTGAATGAATGGAAAGACTTCAGTCAATTCAATTATTCTGAAACAACAAAAACATGGCTTCACTCCTCCCTTCTCATTAATCTAGCGCCTCTCTTTTCAATACTATTCATAGAGAGCCTTCTAAAGAATATAAAAATGGTCAGGGAGAGAGTAAGACAGTGGAACACAAGGGAAAAGAAAGACAAATTATTAAAGTTCTCTATTTTATTACAATGAAAGAAGGCAGAATTTCCCTAAGTAAATTCCTTGCATTGTTCTATTAAGGTTATCTTGAGCAGTCTAGGGGAAGTTTTCTTGATACCACTCTCTCCTGGTTCTTTTCCTACCCTATCTGAACATTTCTTTTCTGTTTTCTTTGCTGGATCTTCACCCACATCACACCTGCTAAGAGTAAGGGACCCCAAGACTCTGTCCATCACCTACCCCCCACCCCCTCTATACTATTTCACTTAGTGATTTCATCAGCTTCCATGGTTTCAATTATCTCTAGGTAGATGAATTTCAGATCGACTTGACCAGCCCTAACAACTCTCCTATCCCCCAATATAGTATATCCAACTGCTTTTTAAAAAGCTTGAGCTATTGTTCTGTAGACGTCTTAAACTAAACCATGTCCTGAACTGAATTCTTTATCTTTCCCAAAAAATTCTCCCTCCTTCCTCTGTGCTCCAAACTTCCCTATTATTGCTGAATGCATCATCACCCTCCCAGTTACCCAGGCTCACAACTTCAGCATCACTCTTACTCCCCATATCCAATTTGTTACTCACAAATCGTCATGTCTCTGCTCTGATGCTGACAGTATCTTGTTGCAGACCCTTACCACCTGGACTACTACAATGGACTCCTGGCTGGGCTCCCTGCCTCCAGTCTCTCCTCCCCCTGATCTTCCTAAAATGCAGGTCTTGACCTTATCACCTCTGACTAAATAACCTCCAGTGGCTCTCTATCACCTCTACAAACAAACATAAAAACATCTGTTGGGTGTTTAAAGCCCCTACATACCACCTTTCTTATTACTGCCCTTCTTTCCCAACCTATTATTCCCTCTCCTCCCCACCATGTACTCTGTGATCCAATAATATTGGCCTAGTCCTCCTCAGTGTCTTCCCTCTGAGATCACCTCCAATTTATTCTGCATATATATCCGGTTTGGACATAGTTATATGCATGTCGACTCCCCCATTAGAGACTGTGAGCCGCTTGGGAGAAGAGACTGTTAGTGCTTTATTTTTGTCTGTCTTTCCATCCCCAGCACTTAGCAAGTGCCTGTCATATAATTGGTGCTTAATAAATGCTAAGTGACTGAGCATAAAACTGTGACTACGTTAAAACAATTTTAAGCTCAAGCCTTAGGTAAGTAAATATAAATGTGCAAGTAAAAATAAAACGAAAAGGTGGAGCCCAACTGGAATTCCGTATGACTCAGTAATGATTTCAGACAAAACTATCTCTAGATCAGTGTCTGATCACAGCAAAGACAACTGTATTTTAGAAGAATTCATCCTACAAATGTGTTTCTCTCACACCAAAATTCCATTTAAAAGGGTCCTTTCGTACAGGTTCTGTTATCTTTAAAATAAATATGCTATGGACATGCTATGCCCATAAATCACCTGTCAACTACAAAACATTAATTCTGTCAAATAGTGGTTACCTGCTCAAAGAATCCGTGCTGCTCATATGCTATAGCTGTTGCTGTCTCAGGAAATTTGCACCGTTTTTGCCATAAACCTGCCCACATATCTTCCTCTTGTAACAGAGAATAAAGTTCAGCAAGGGAATCCAAAATTTCCTGAAAACACACCAAGTAATCAATAAATAGCTAAAAACTTAGTCAGTTTTTATGAGAATATTTTGAAAATACAGCAATTTCATGGCAATTTAAGATGAAAACATTTTTAGAAATTTAGTTTAACTGTGAATATCCAATGGAAAAAAAGGTTACTTACTTGTTGAGGTGGAGTTATACTCTCCTGCTCATAAAATTCAGTTGTCTGTTTGGGTTTAATTTGAAGACTGAGACCTTTTTCAAAAGCCTGGTGCTCTAGCATTAATGTAGAACGGAACCAGAGATTATGGGTTTTTCCCAAGTATTTCAGCACACAGGGTCTGATAGGAATTGGAGGGACGCACTGTGACATGGCTTCCACAAAACAGTTCAGAGCACTTGGCTGGCAATCCCTTTGGACTTGGTGACTACCACTGCATAAGAACGGGCTTATTTCACCTGCAAGAGCCTGAAATAAAGGCATGGTTTTTAGATCTTCTCTTAAAAAAAAACAACATACTGCAATATCTCTTCTTTCACAAAGCCCAGCAATATTTTTGATCCTTTGCTGCACTGACAAGATTTTTAAAAAATCTACCATCTTTTTTTCTTTCAGGAATTATTAGCAATGTAAATGCTGAAGAAAAAAATTTAAAAACAAGAGCTAATGTTTCAGTTTCCTGAAATACCAATATCTAGTCAAAAAGTATTGAAAAAAAAACTCACATGTTGCTGTCGATCCGAAAGAATTTTCCACAATCTTGCAAAAAGCTGGATCCAGGTCTTTTCTGCTAATGTTGTTGAAATATGGCACAGCTGAACAAAGGCACTGAGCAATGCACCAGTCTATAGAAGGAAAAATCCCGATAACAATTAACTGTTGGCCAACAGTTCACATCATGCACACCACTGAATATAACAAATTTTCATACTAGTAAAACAATCTGTATCAGATGTATTTCTAAAAAAATTAGCAAAATCTTATGAAAATAAAATGTTCCAGATACTGAATATTTTGAAAATAAATTAAATTTGAATGAATTCAACAAAGATCACCTCAACACTTACTTTTTATAAAGTGACTTCAATAGGAAAATTTTCCTTCCATGACTAAGATACTTAAACAAGCTTTAATATATATTAATGTATCTATCATACCTTTTCATATACAGTGTGTGTATATACACATACACATAATTATTTCTGTTAAACTCATTTTAAATGCTTTATCATATTTTCCTTTCTATTTCACTCCAAACTCAAAAGCTATGCTGGAGAAATATAAACTCTGGAAAGTCTAACACTAAAATGAAAGGCTATATCTGTCCTTTGTTGACCAGTTAGCAAACATGAAGAAGGAGGCTCATCACCAAATTAACCACAGGGTAATGAATATTTTTAACCACAACAAGCCTACAAGACCTATTTCATTCACTGCAATAAATACCCACACTGATAAATTCAAAGAGGAATTACAGATGTAGATTCTACCTAACCTAAAAAAAAATTTTACAGTATACTTTGCCCTGGTGATAATATTACTAAAAAAAAAAAAAAAGTAACATGGTATCAGTACACCAAACTTATTATGTGCCCAGCAAAAAAAAAAAAAGAGAGAGAAAGGCAATAATAGTCCCTACCCTCAAGAAGCATCCATTCTAATGCAGGGGTTCTTAACCTTTTTGTGTAGCAGACCTGCTAGGCACTCTGATGAAATCTATGCCTCTCTTCTGAAAATAATGCTTTTAAATACATAAAATATATAGGATTACAAAGAAACTACAATGAAATCCAATTATTACAATATTAAGAAAATAACCTCACAGATCCCAGGTTAAGAACTGTTATTCTAATGGGGGAGATAGCAGGTAAATAATTAGGCATACAGAAGATTAAAAGTAGATTTTAAAAAGTAGATAAAGAGTAGATTATGGTAATTTGAAAAGGGAAAGCCATTATCAACCAGGGAGAGGAGGAGGGACTGAGAAAGGCTGCCTATAGAATGTGGAATTTTAGGTGATTCTTGGAGGAAGTCAGGAAAACTAAGAGGCAAAGGTAAAGGCCAAGTATAGCATTCTAAGTATGAGACAGGAGACAAGAATGTTAGGTTTTAGGAATTGCAAGTTTTCCAGAGGAGCTGGACTTTAAGAGTGCATAGAGGAATGTAAAGCATAAGAAAAAAAGAAGAGGTCAAGTTCTGATGGGCTTTAAATATCAAAGAGAAGATTTGATCCCATGCTGAATTAGATGGCTTCTGAGGTTCCCTCCAATTCTGAGATTCTATAACCAAAATTTCCCCTATTTTATATGAAAATATTATGTAGTGTAAAGGGTAATACAAATGTACTCACATATATTGAACACACATTCTCTCCTAATTCTTACCTACAAACATAAATAATTTATGGCTCTCATCAGGTCAAATCTCATACTGGAAAGGCTTTTAAAAAAATTTAGCATTCTGATCAATCTCACTTTTATCAATCATTTTTTTCTTACACTTAAAAATAGCATATGTACCACATTAGGTATTATTATTAGAAAATTTTTCCGTTTCCTACCACAATAGGAATTGAGGAAATGATAAGGTTAGTTAACCTTTCTTGTAAGAATGTGTCCTCTCCTCCCATCAAGAGACAACATAACTTCTTATTACCTTCTACATTATTTGAATAAGATGATCGCCTGAGAGTTTTCCAGGACTGCAAGAGTAAGTTAGGCAATTAAATGTGAAACTTAAGAAAAATCGAATTTATAACGGGATGATTAGGATTTTACAGGTTCTCAAACAAGAAGTTGCCATTCCAATATACAAACCTTAACTTCCCGAAGAGAGTCCAGGAATTTATCATGTCTGTTTGTCAACATGTGCAACTGGTTACCAATGTCTTTTTCCGAAAGTTCTTTGGTTTTAGGTGTGCTAGTCTGATCTCCAGGAGCTAATTCAATATCTATCTCCACATCCTAAATCAAATAAAATTTTAAATTAGATTAATTCCAGTGGACAGACAGTATGCTTTTGTACTAGTGAAGTCTTGGCACTCAAAAATTCTTTGTCAACTTCTTCAAGTTTATAATCATAATTTCATTGAGTAGGACTTGGCTCCATAAAAATATATTCTTCGTTTTTCTAAAACAGACAGGAACACTAATGTATTAAAAACAAGTCACCAAAATTTTTTTTAAAAAGCAGAAACTAAAGTGGATAATAAGCAGTCCTATCAGGAGTCAGAACATTGCTCTTTCAAGTTCAACACAGAAGAGTGAACTGACTTTCTAAAAGAAGAAGCATTTTTCAGCCTCCCTAGCCAAAGTTTTCTGGTGCCATAAAAAGTTCAATTTCCAAAAAGTGATTCTGCCAAAAACAAAAAACTTTTCTTCCTTTCACCTGCATTACTATCTTAACCCTAATGTTACTATACTAGTTACCAATCTAAGTTGGAACCACTTTTTATCTTAAAGGTCTTACAGAATTACAGGATTCTTAAAACACTTCTTAAAGGCTATTTTACACATGGAAATTATTTTAAAAAGCTAAGATTCACTAATATTCACAGATATTGGAAAAAAGTTTGAATACTCCTGCTTCTCCTGCAAATGCACAAATGTCCTAGATATAAAAGTTAGGGGAAAGACTGACTCACATCTCAGAAATAAAAGTGTCCCTTTAATAGGAAAAAGACAAAATATACATATTAATCAACCACTTTAAAAAATTAGTTATTCAGTACTAACTAGATTGCTTCCCCCCAAAATATTTATGGCTCTAAATCTATGACGCAAAGATTCAAAAACTTCAGTATGTCTGGTTATGTTTCAATGAAGCTATACACTATCAAATGCCTCACAGCAAGGCCTAAGGAAACTGCAAAGTGAATCATCACAGCAATAACTGACATAGTGCTTTAAGAGTTGCAGAATGCCTTTGTGAGTTACGCTATTTACTCGTCACAACCACCCCGTGAAGGAGGGTGCTATAATTACCCCCCTTTCCACAAATGAGGAAACCAGATGGGAGAAGTCAATGGCCTTGCCAGCTTGTGTCTAAGGCAGAATTAGAATTCAGGTCTTCCTGACTGAGTCTGCCCTCTCTTCATCTATGAAACAAGCAGTGAAATGGTGTCAAGGATCTCAAAGCCAAATAGAAAAAATGCTCAAAAACTGAAGGGAAAAAGAAGAAAAAAACTATCATGCCGGGGTGAAATGTGTGTATCTCTGACCTAAAAATTATATGATTGCCAAAATTTTCTATTTCATTGTCTTCAAAAATATAAATGAATACGATGAATCTTACCTCTTCTTTGGATTCACTGTTCTCTCTCTCTCGCGGCTCCTGTTTGACATGCGTCACCATGGCGAATGCTGCCCGATCGTGACTATCAGCGAGGTTGATAACGTTAGTGATGGATGGGAGCATAGCTCCTTGACAGCTCGTACCAATCGTGGTGTTTCTCTCACACACTGCCAACAGGAGCTAAAAAAAACCAGATTTTTGGTAAGAAAAAAGAAAATAATTTTCATTTTAAATGGCATTTTCGGATGTATAAATCAGTTGTCCTACCCATCCTTTAAGGCTCAAATTGAACACCACCTAGGGGAAGGCTTCCCAGTTCCTGATTACTCATGACCTTCCTTCTCCAACCTCACTTGTTATCTAGTAAAGCATTCTGCTCTTACGTGGCCATCTCTAGTCATTCTGCTCCATATCTGGCCACTGGACCCAGAGAGCTCCGCAGGATAAAATGAGGCTGGTAACTTGACGCAGCCCTCCCTCACTCAAATCAAATTCACTTGCAAGTCGTGGCATCTTCTTCTTGATGTCATGGTCTTCTTCCAGGATGAAGGACAAAGAGCAGCAGCTGTTATGTATACTGGCATCTTATTCCCCAAGACTGTAAACTCTAGGAAGGGACCATGTCTTATCTATCTTCTCTCTCACCCCTACCACCTAAAGTAGTGCTCTATACACTTTTATAATAAAAGAATAACACTGGGGGTGGCGAGGAAATCACCAAGACAATTAAAAATACGGGATTTTTTTTTTTTTACAAAACCAAACAGTATAATGATATGCCACGTTACTTTGCTACACAAACCACTTCAGTGTTACTAAGACATAACAGAGAGCTTTGACCTTCTGCTGTCTTTTACCAGGCTAAATATTTACTTAAAATTAACATTCTTTTACTCAATACAGATAAGGAGACAAGTAGAAATCAGCTTTCCTAAGAGTCTCAGCAATTTTCAAAAGGAGAAACTGAGGCAAAGATAAGTTATCCAAATTGTCCAAAGGATAATATTACTAACCAAAAATGCATGTGGATTTTCCTATCTCACATTAACAGGTAAATCTGAAGTATTATCTATAACCTTAATGGGAACGTCAAGGAACCCACTTTTGTTAGTAAGTTTCTTATAAGTTCAATAAAGAGAGTTAAATTAACATCCATTGAAACTCCTACCAAGGACCTGTGGGCTGGATGTTGTACATTTTTCCCTGCAGCTTCCAGCAGCCCTTGGTTATGTAGGTTTGCCCTAGGGGAACTTTGCTTAGTTAGTTTTGCTGAGGGACTTGATCTTCAAGCGCTGCCCAAAAACCTGTGGCAGGGCAGGCTACAAGCAGCTTACGAAGCTGTGCTGGCCTGTCCTACCCTACACTTATTTTAGACTTGACCTCTAAAAACTGAACCATTTCAAATAGTCTGTAATACATATTCCTTTGTTCAACAGTATCCTAAGAGTTGAAAAGGGAAGACCCCAGACATTGGCAGGATTATGGCACTAAAGGATACAGGGATTAACTAGCTCAGTGAGACTTTGAGAGTTTAAGGGCTGAATGAAATAATGTTCAAATTCCCAATACTAGAATAATTTTTCTTAAAAAGATAATTTTCATACTCAAGACTCAATAAAGTTTTGGCTATATAGTGAAGAAAATTATGGAACATTGTAAAAGAATCACAATTTAGAAGAAAAGCTTTTTGATATTACCTGAAAGTGGTGATTTAAAAATGTGTTTGACAAGCTACTGCAGGAATCCTAAAATGGTTTTTGAAAGTATTCAAAGAATAAATACACTTGGACATCGATTGTTGAAAAATGTGTCTTAGATCTCTATTTCATTTACCACAGCCATTCTGGAGTAAATCATCAACAGATCATCAACAGGATTTAAGCAGAGATTTTTTTTTTCTACAATCTGTTTTTGCTGTACAAGGGTAATTTGAGTTGGCACTCTTAAGATTTCACCATCAAATGTATTCATGGTGGTGTATTTTAAGAATACCACGAAAAGCATTTTATAGTACTATCTACATTCAAAACACTGGCAAAATTTGGCTTGAAACTTTCTTTATAATTTCTCTATTTAAATATGGCTGTAAGTGCTACCTTTCAACTATGCCCCAGTAACAGCACAGTTAAGTTTTTTGGGTTTTTTTATTAATTTGTTTTCAGTTTTCTACAATCACTTCCTTAAGTCTTAGATTTTTTCCCCCCCTTTCTCCTCCCTCCCTCTCTGAGATGGCATGCAATCTTATATGAGTTCTACATATACATTCTTATTATACACATTTTCATAGTGGTCATGTTGCACAGAAGAATTAAAATGAGAAAAATCATGAGAAAAACCCAAACAAAACAACACAAGAGAATATATTCTGCTTCATTCTGAAAAGTTTTTTTTCTAACAGCTTATAAAGTATAATTCAGCAGCTAAAATCTAAGCACCATCACGCAACAGCACAAATTCTCACAATTTTAGAGCACACAGTCAGTTGCAAGGTATGTCACAGAGTTCACTCAATCGTACCTCAATGCACTGCTTGATCCAAAAGTGGTTTCCCATGGCTTCCCAGTTCTGAGAACAAGTCACATAAAGCAAGCGCTCATAAACACGACGCTTCATGGAATTGTCAAACACTTCAAAAAATTTTGCTCGGATAAGTGGCTGAGCACAACGTAAGCCAGAGAGGAAGGCAGGCTCTAGTTTAGCAGTGAGTTCACTTCCAGAAAGGTTCTCATCTCTACAATGAAAGAAAACATAAAGGTAGACTTTCTTTTTTAGGATTTTATTATTTCATTTTATTTTTTTTATTCATTACTTTCTGAGGACTTCTGTTATTCCTTGGTCTATAAGCAAACAAGCAGCAAATTTACCTACTCTCAAATACAAATAATCAAAGTTCACTCACTTAAATGGCTCATGTGGCAGTTAGATATTGCATTCATTAATTATCCCCACAATAAATTATTTGATTTGGCCCTTTAAAATATTCTTTTAAATTTACTCAGTGAAAGAAGATGAATGGATAGGAACCAAACAGCTACAATATTTGATTAATTGATGTAATTACCTATAGACATAGTTAACAAGGTCTAAAAATTGGGCATTTAATTCAAGGTCTTCTGGAAAACGTTTTTCAATGTAAGTCATCATTTTCACCAACAAAATGGACTTCTCACGGAGTGTAGGTGTCTGCGAATTTTTAAAAAGAGAATTAATTTTCTCAATTTGAAAAATAACATTCAACAGTATTTCAACTATATGCTTTTTATAAGCTTTCACACAACTGTCAAGTACAATGGGACACGGTCATTTTCCTATAAAGAAAAACTTCTTAAGAAGGCCCTTGTAACAATGGTTTTCAAATATGGATGCTTAAAATGTTCTAAATGCTATATTCATTTTGACATAGGATGCATCTAACTACACACACACACACTTTGACAGATGACTTAAGTCAATCTAAAAGCTAGTTATTTAGAAATGACCTAAAGAAATGTTTAAAAAAAAAACTAATTACTAATAGGCACACATATGTCAGTAACCAACTGAATCATTCAGCTTCAAATCCACAATAGACATCCTTTGAAGAGAATAATTTTCTTTTCCATGCAAGGCCACCACTGAAATTTTAGGAGCTGCTTCTACTATGCTGTCCCCTAAACTTTCACCAATAGGAACAACAAGAAGCCTCATTTTAACAGAAATAAATATTACACTGAAGAGAGCAGTAAGATTCAGACCAGCTAAGGTCTTGTTTTCAACATGGTTCCAACATGGACAATTCTATGGAAAATCTTGACTCCTCTAAAAAATAAATTATGTGAAGCTAAAACACACAATAATTCTAACTTTAAATCTTGGTTCAGGATAAGAGGTGAGGAATCTTCCTCCTCTCAGTATAGAGGTTAGGTGATCCACAGGTGTGGAATACTACATAAGCTACATTACAGTCACTATGATTAAACTTAATTGACCGATTTTTTGGTTGAAGTGCTTGAGTATGGGGAGTGGGCTGGAGTAAGATATCATGAGATGACCGATGCAAAAAAAAAAAAAGAAATCAATAAAACTTATGATCTTAGTTTCTAAGAGAAAAAGAATCAAGAATATAAAGATACTATATTTAAAGACCTCTCTGGAAGGACTGTGAGTGAAAATCTTGCAATGAAGTCCATTGCATTGACAGAAAGCAATTTTATAAGAATAGATCACAAAGTTAACAGTAATGCCACCATTTTATTTCAATAGCTTACCTGATTAGCGGCCATGGGAGAATTATTTTTAACCCATTCTTCTACAGTTTTAACCACAGCACGAAGAATTTTGGCATCAGTTGATTTTTCAATTAGTGATGTTAAAATAGCCTGAATAAAGTTTTTCCTCATCTCCATGCTCATCACAGCAAGACGAGTTTTCACAAGATCCAAACTCAACATAACCAGCTCACTTGTCCCTGCTTACAAACAGAAACAGATTATAAAATAGTATAATTTTACAGTTATAAATAACTAGTTATCGTGACAAGGAAACTTGTGCCTAAAACACGTATTTCTCCCCAACCCCTCCTCCAACCAAGCAGCTACATTTAAAACTGGAAGAAACCTATTAAAATTTTCACTTCTTCCAAAGTTTATAACTGTCTTACTCCTCCCTCCTCCAATTCTTTACAAGAGCTGAACCATAGCTAGTAGAAGGTTAGCGGAGCTATGAAATGAAGTCTACATTGGGGAAAGGAATATGATTAGAGGACGGTGCAGAAAGTGGGGAGGTGTAGAGGTAGAAAAAAGGTTGATCTTATACATGAGGTTGTGAGCCACATTACATAGATCCTAAAGTATTCAAAAGGGCTTCCACAAATTGTATTGAAAAATGAGAATCAAAGTTGAAGAGCACAAGTCATATACTCCCAGATCTTCATTGTATAGAGGAGCAAAAAGAGTTACAGAGAAGGGACTTGCCCAAAATCACACGTAAGATACCACATGAGGATCTGAACTCAGGCCCTCTGCCTCCAAAGTAAGTGTTCTTCCCCCTGTACTCCTCTGCCCAGCTACACTTGAAGGCTCAGCTATAAATGATCTTCTTTGCACAAACCACACACCCAAATGCATAATATCTATTTAAATATCTGTGGGTGATGCTTTCATTAACAATAATGTCATTTTAGATATGGTTTCATATATTCTACGTCAGAAGGTTGAAGCTACACATAATATCTAGTGGTGAATTTTCTTGAGACACTCTAAGTTGCTGTAATTTTCAATTCCCCAATTATCGAAGGATCATATATGAAAAAGCTGACTTTTTGAAATAACTTAAATTATGGTTTTTACTAGATATTTGGAACCCAGTGCTTAATATGTAATATATTTTCATCAGTTTTTTTTTTTAATAATCAATAAAAATTTATAAACCCTATTATTATTGAGGGGCCACTCATTCTCATTTTTTTTTGTGACATTACTAAAAAGAATAAGGTACCAAATGTGTCACCTGTGTTAGCTTCAGCAGTTCCTGATGCCGCCTGTGGGTTTAGATGTTCTCTAACCATCTTCTGTAGAGAACGCATGAAAACTGAAATCAATCTGTCTATGTAGCTAGGGTTATTACTGCAAGCAGACTTTAGAATCATCAAGGTACCTAAAAAAAATCATAAAATATCCCCATTTTAAGTTAAGAGAAAAATACACAATAAGTAATATGTCTACCACAAAGAATTCAGCAAGAATAGACAAATTCTACAATAAATGACATTCTACAATCTAAATTTAAAATATCAATTATTCTTTCATGCATTAAAATTTTCACAAAACTAATTTTACAAGATGCATAGTAATAACTACTTTCTTCTCCAATCATATCAGTAAGCTAAGAGCAGAGATTATATGTTATTAAATATTTGAACCTCCTCTAACTGCTCCACTCTAAAAAAGTTTGTTAAATTGAATAAAATTTCAAGTATCCAAAATGGTATGAGATTTTTCATAATATACAGTAATATGTACAACATTATATCAAAAGATCTTTATTTTTCCTCCATTTCAAACCTAACAAATATTTCTCCAGTTCTGGCCCTTTGTACAAAGCACTGTGTTAGGTACTGAGGAAGAGACAAAGATCAATAAATATGCTCTCTAACCTTAAGAGAGGAATTAGGGAGTTTCACATCTGAGCTAGTTTATAAAATCTGGTTAGGATTTCAACACGTCAAGTTAGAAAGGAGGACATGCCATGTATAGGGGAAAATAAAGTGAGGTAATAGGGGGGAGAAAGGGAAACTCAAGATGATTTCAGAGAATGGCAAGGATCCAGTATGACTGAAGCACTGAGTACACAAAGGAAATGACGTGAGAATAAGCTTGAAAGGTCATCTGGTGACAGCACCTTGGAGGTCATATTAAGGAGCTGAGACTTCGTGGGCAATGATGATTCATTACACATCTTGGAGCAGTGGAATGACAGGATCAGATGATTAATCAGAGAGATTAACCTAGCAGGAGACTGTAGAGGATATCGGACATGGAAATATTTAAGGGAGAGTTCAGGAGAGCAGTACTGGCTTGTCTTCAAAAGACATTTCTGGTCATAGAAAGTAGGTGACACATGCAAAAAATATTCCGGGGACAAATGACAAAATGTGTCGACTAAACTTGGGAGATGGCAAACATAGGAAAGGCAAGAAGACGAAGATCTGAATGCCAGTGACTCAAAAAATCATCAAAAGCATAAATCAGGAGGAGGAACAATTTCTGGGAGAAAGGTATTAATACTGGACCACTTGCAGTTTCTTTCACATTGGGGCAAGAGTCCCTGAAAACGATCCCTATTCAGGATCCTTATCCCCTGCAAAATCAATCAAATTTTACTAATTTGGTCACCAGGAAATTGCAAAGGAACTCCAAGGCAATGAAATTACAAAGACAACAACCTGTATAAAAATCTGAGAGGGGGAAAGAATGGTGGTAAACATTTATTTAAGAATCAAAAAAAGAATAAATTAGATATTGTGGTCCAAATATACCAGCTTGCCAAACAAGATGGAGGAATCTGACAGCAGAGGGGCAAAAATGAAACTATTATAATTCTCTATCACACTCTCCCCAGAGCAGATATTTCAAAGCTTCTCTTCTCTCAATCTTCTCACACAAACATTTCCTCCTAATCACTCAAGACTTCACTTTGTCATTTACTGAAAAAAGGCTGTTCCCCTTATTCTTCCTTGTCTCCGCTACACTGCATCCCAAAATCACCTGACATCATTCACTGTTCTCTTGACCACCCCTTCTACTCACTCCCATCTTCAACAATAGCCTGTCTTTTTGATCATTTCTTTTTTCTCTTTTGGCATTCACTCCCCAGTTACCTCCCATGCCCCCAAAACTGGTCATTTGACCCTACCAACCCCCAAAGACAAATTCCTAGAAAAACTGTCTATGATGAATCCCACTTCCCCTCTTCTTACATACTTCTCAACCCTTTGAAATCTGACTTTCCAACGTAACCACTCAACTAAAATACCTTTGTTCAAATTTAGCAATGATCTCATGATTGCCAAATCCCATAGTCAGCTCTTAATCCTAATTTTTATTTTTCTCCCCCAACATCTGAGACCATATACACTTTAGCATACATCGCCAAGAGATTATCAGCTTTAAAAAGGTACATGTGGCAAAGTAGCTTAGAATCATTCTACTCCAATTTATAATTACAGCTCTTGACCAAGGTATATGTAAAACGGACAATTTAATGGGCTATGCCTCCCTGGCTTACGACTCCCTCGTCGAGAATTAAGCAAATTGCGAACGACGTTATCTCTGTGGTCTTGTCATAGCAATTTCAACATATGCATGGCACACACCCTACTCATTTAGATCTAATAAGCCAAATGCTTTTTGGCACTCTTCATCAGCTATGTGACTAGAAAATTATCTGTAAAAACCTGACTGTTCCTTTTTGGTGTTTTCATCAAGGACACCCTCACTGTGCATACAAAGACAATTTTGATAAATATTTTATAAAAACTATAAAGGAAACACATGGATCAATAATAACTTTTTCCATCACTTTATTTTAGAAAAAATATCAGGGCAGTAAAATTTTACAGATAGAGCACCAGCTCTGGAGTCAGGAGGACCTGAATTCAAATCCAGCCTCAGACACTTAACACTTACTAGTTGTGTGACCCTGGGCAAGTCACTTAACCCCAACTGCCTTGCAAAAAAAAAAAAAGTATCACTTGTGATTTCCGTTCTTTTGAATCTTTCCTCCTTTTGAGATAGCTTGAAAATCAATACCTGGGTAACCAAAATTGTTACCTCTAGCACTGGTGGTACCTTTGGTAACAAGTAACTTCCAGCACAGTAAAATGCAGTTGGCATCATTATTTGTGGTGCCACTCAATCACCACATCTTCCAACTCTCTTCTTGCAAGTATTCACAATGTCCATGTGTCAGATTCCTGACTAATTTAACGCATTTGGGCTCATTCAATACTTGATTCTAGACAACGTAAGTTCTAACATAATAGGATTCAGAACAAAATGAGACCCTCAAAGGTCACCTTGTCACAACCCCTCCATTTTATATGTTACATTATTGCTGGGTTTTTTCCATATTCCCCATACTCAACTTTGACCCAAAATAAACGGTATAATATGCTAGAAATTCTTAAGGCTTTCTCTTCTACTTCATCCTCTATAATACATCTTCTGGCACATAAGCCACATGGTGACCTATTTGCTCATGCTCATAATGAACACTACAACAAATGGCCAAATGTTCCACTAAATCATGTTGCCTTTGGGAACGCAACGAAAAAATGTCTCCAACTCCTTTACTGACTACTTTGAGGAGAATCCATAGAAGGCAATGTCACCAAGTTAAGCCTGTCAAGCTACTCTATAGACTCTCCTCCACAGGCTTTTGTGACCCCATCCTTGGGCAGACCACTCTCCTCTGCTCACCCACTAAAAGTAGGTGCCACTCAAAACTCTTCTATAGCCCTCTACTCTTTATTCTCCACATGCTCCCTCAAAGTGATTTCATCAGATCTCATGGGTCAAATCAAAATTTTTATGCAGATTACTCCAAAAGCTACATATCAGGCCGTAACCACCCTCCCAAAGTCTTAGCTCCTCTTGAAACTACTTCACATTTACTTACTTATGTCCAGTTCTCTTCTAGGAGAATATAGACTCCTCAAAGGCAGAGACCATTTCCTTTTGTATCCATTATACCTAGCACAGTGCCTTGTAAACAATAGGCAATTAATTAAACTTCCTTTGGTTATCTGGTCTTGTTTCATGTTTACTTGCATATTAGTAAATGGGTTATTAACAAATAATCGTACTATGAATTAAAGTTTACAGACAGTGTTAAGATTTATATAGTTCTTACTGACCTATCAGCAATACCACAGCACCAAAAGCAAAAAAAAAAAAAAAAAAAGGACTGTATAGGACAAAGTGCCATCTTATATTTTTATCTGCTTCATCACTTAACTTGTGCCTCTTGATCTTTAAAATGGGAATATTAACACCTGTCTCCCAAGTTTGTAGTAAAGATAAATGAGACTGTACTTCTAAACTGCTTTATAAACATAAAAAAGGCTAGCTATCTTTTGATATCTAAGTGGAATATTGCCATTCCTGGAGCCAGAGTTCAAACCTAATTTTAGGCAGTTACCAACTGTGTGACTCTGAACAAGTCTAGACCTCTGTCAGACTTGGTGTCCTTAATTATAAAATGGGAATGATAAAAGTACCTGCCTCCCAGGGCTGTTGTGAAGAACACAATATTAGTAAATCCCTTAGCACAGTGTCTATCACATAGTAGGTGCTTAATAAATGCTTCTTTTCTTTCCTTCCTTCCAAAATATTTTTTCTTCATAGTTAACAGCTGTTTTCCTAACTAGTCTCTCACTATCCTTCCTGCCTCAAAAAAACCTTTGTCAAAAAGAATTAATAACAATCTCTTCAACTACTATGTCCTTTTGAAGGTTTCTGCTTTATTTCTGAGATCAATTAGGCTGTTTGTCATTTCTTTGTATGTGTGTCCAACTACACTTTTTTGTACTGGTTTACTGAATTTGTTTCATTGTGGAGTTGAATGGTGCTTGAAATGTTTGATTTTTTCCTCATTAATAATTGCTGTGATACCTCTAATAGTTACTGAAATGTGCTATAACTATTGCACTTATCTGTGGAGATACAATCACTCTTAAAAACCACAGAATTAAAAACACAACAAAAGAGCAATTAAACTTGTGTATGTCACAAAATCCAACACTCAATTGGCAGAGCTAAATTTAAGTTAAAAAGAAACCAGTCCAATTCAGTTTCAACTGGTGAAGTCAGCCTAGTGTCAGGAGGGAGACACACCAAAGGATCAATGATGTCACAATGTGAAACCACATTAAAATTACTTTCTATGCTAGGGAATTTGATTACTGCTATGCTTCATCAGTAACTTAAGATGTTTATATTCTGGTCATCATGGTGAAAAATGTAATCACTGGGAGGAAGGTTATTATTTCCATTTTACAGTTGAGAAAACTGCAGCAGAGTCTAGAGGTGACTTGTTCAGTTACAGAGCTGGTTAAGTGATTGAAGCTGGATTTAAACACAAGTCTCCCTAAAATTCCAGGTCCAGTACTCTATCCATTGTGCCACTAGATGCCTCTAAACATACAATACAAAACCTGTAGTATTAAAGATTGGAAAAAGATAATTTTTACTGATAAAATAAATGAAACTCACTTTGTCATTCAATATCTTACAAAACAATTGTCAGCATTAGTCCAAGTGAGTTTGTGAGATGTAGGCATCTTAATCAGGCCATAAAACATCAACCTCCTGAAAAATGTTTGAAGGATTTTCTTTCTATTTCAAATGGATCTAGAAATCTTATCCCCAACGAAGGAAGGATTAACTCTGAATAAACATTATGATATACTAAAAGGCAGAACTGTTCCAGAATTATAGAAATTCCCATATGAAAATGAAATACTACAACAAGGTCTTATAATATGGAAGATGTCATGAAAAGTTAAGAAACTTATGTGAAAGATAGAGATAAACACTCTTCAGTGGCCTGGGATCTCACTAGATTTAAAAACCTATGGATTATAATTAAGTTTGTACTATGTACCAAGCACCACACTAAGCAGTAGGAATCCAAATACAAAAAAATGTGACAGTCCTTATCTCATGGCGCTTACATTCTAAAAGGTGGAAACAACACATAAGATGATGTCCTTTGGAGAAGTGGACAAGGAGGGGAATTTAGACTAGGGAATCACAGGTACAGTAAGCTGATCCATAGATAAGTCAACTGAAACACGTTTTCCAGAAACAAGCAATGGTAACATTTATTGATCACTGTGTCTAAAGCAGGGAGTAGAAAATTGGAAGGTGTATTTGAGTGGGGGGCAGAATACTACAAAACACAGATGGCAAGATACCCTGAATGGACAAATGAAAAATAATGGTTTGCTGAGAAATGGTTACATAAAGTAGGCTAGATGAGTTTGTACTCTGTCATCACTAGGGTTAAAGTTCCAAAGTTAAGTCAATTAAAGTCCTCAGGCACTTGGGGAGGAAGGAGAAAGGGGAAGGACAGGTGCAGCAAGGCAAATGACAAAATGGCTTGGATGTATGGCCAGATGGGATGCGAAGGAAGAAAATAAACAGATCTCCTATCTTCTGGCTTCTGGGAACAAAACAATGCAGCTGGCTCTAAGAGTGAACTCGGCAAGACTCTTGGAGTTGTGATCATCAGATATTTATTAACCAGATGTCCTGCCCAAACTCTCTCCTGCTTCCAGATTCTGTTCAGGTTACCACATCTTCCCAGTCTGGTCCTTAACTCAGTAATTGTCTTTGACTCCTCCCATTGTCGTGTACGGATCCAAACAAGTGTCAAATTTTGTTAATTTGACCTCCATAATAGTTCTCTCATCTTTGCTCTTTTCTCTAGCATGGTCACTTTAATCCAGGCCTACATTAATGCTCACCAAGTCTCCTAAATTTCTTTATCTACTTTCCCAGCTCCCCTCTTTTCAATCTACTCCCCTGTAGCTGGCTAAAACAATCTTCCTAAAGGCACAGGTTAACAATGTAGCCTATCCTGCTAAAAAACCCTCCTGAGCTTCCTAACACTTTTAGTTGTATCATATGCAAACTATTCAGAGGTCACTCTGTAAAGTTCTATCTGGCTTCCACTTATCTCTCCAGCCTTATTTCACATTTTCTTCTGCATGAATAACAAATTCCAGCTAACTAGGACTAGGTGCCTCTATGTATTCATCACCCATCCTGGGAACTGGCATGTACTTCTTCCTGATCTGTCTCTTGGAATACTTATCATCTTTCCATGTTCAGCTCAGCTCAAAGCCCCCTCATAAGACTAATTAACATTCTATGTTTTATTACCTTTACTCCTAAGCTCTAGATTTCTATTTTTATTTCAGTGCCATTCATCCTCAACGCAACTGTTCCAAGAGAAACTGACTTTTGATCTTCTAATAAATAATTTAATGACAGTAACTTTTGCGTCTTTATCCAGTGTTAACCACAGCATATTATCTTATCTCAGGTTTAACAATGGGATCTATGGCTAGATAAATAAGGGGCCCTAAAGTTCATGAGTGACTTCACCAAAATCATACAGTTAATTAATGGCAAACAGAGAAGCAAGAACACCCAGGTCTTCTGATTCTGTATTCGGGGCTCTTTACATTATCTATAATATTAATTACAATTAACAAGCCAGTGCTTATCAGCAGGTAGTAAATAAAAAGGTTGCATTTAAAGAGAAAACTGTTTTTTGCTTATTTTTAAAATGTCATGAAAGTTGTCAGCTAATATTTATAGTGTGGACTTGTATTTTTACTGTATTTTTTAGACTACTGACATTTACTTCTATTCTGCAATTACAGAACAAACCTCCAAACTAGCACAAAGAATAAAAATATAAACAGAAACAATTACCTGACAAATTACTCTTTCCAGCTGTAAATGTAATCTCCTATTCAGTCTTGAGAAGTAATGCATTCATTAATAGGACACCAAGTAAATTTTAAACCAGTTTCTAACCATTTGAGATAAATAGGGGTAAATTAGGGTGACATGATTAAAAAACTGGCATATATTTATTCCCAACTTTCAAGAAATTTCCAGCTTCTGTTGCTCCTATAATTTCTTGAATATTGATCATTTTGGTCCAGTCTAGTGATTTTTCCCATGCAGCATATTCCTAGTATCTCCCCAAACATATAGAACTTTGCTACAGTACTAATGCTATTAGAGCAACCTGCGGTACTAAGAAGTTACATGACTTAGAATCACACTGTTAATAAGCTGTAACAGACTAAAGCAACAACGTATCTAGCCAGTCAAACCATCACCATGACCTTGATCACCACCCTACCCTATCCTTCCTATGTCAGTGAAAACAGCCCAGAACTCAGAGACTGCAGTATCTCTTTCTCCCCAAACCACCAGGACTCCTTCCAGCATGGCCCTCCACAGGCTTCAACAAGAAAAACCTTCAAGGAAAACAAGCCCACCATTCCAATCACAAACACCAGTCATGGCTAATAGGTAAATAAGCTCAAGAAGCTTAAAAATAAGTAGTGCTTACCAGACCAACAGCTGCCCCCTCTGTCCCCTGCCATTATCCAGGAGAGATACCCATGTGGAAATGCATCCTACAATAGCCACAGTACTGATAACCTGGAAAAAAGTTCTTACCACTGAAGTCCTTAGCACTGTTATATGGTTCAACATCAAAACAGATGAGATTTTATCAATGGAAATGACACTGAAGATGCAATACTATCTACTTTGCTGTCATACCCTAAGGACCAAGGGGCTTTGCCATCTGACTTGCCACCGAAACCTGCTAAATACATTGTATTCCCCCATAAGAATGTGAATCCCTTGAGAGCTCCCATTTCTTGTTTTCCTATTTGTATCTCCAGTGCTTATTATGTAGTAAGTGATTAGTAAATGCCAATCATTCATTGTACCATGCCACTTGTCATTAAAAAACAAAACAAAAAACCCAAGCACTTTACATAATTATCCAGTTTGATTTTTTCACAATCACCCTGTAGACAAGGTGCTATTATCAGTCCCATTTTGCAGCTGAGGTAACTAAAGCTCAGAAGTGAGGCAGATTGCCCATGATCAAGCTATTAAGGGTCAGGGGGCAAGATCTGAACCAAGGACTCTCCTGACTCTTACATCTAATAATCCTGCCACTATAACATACTGCCTCTTAAGAGAAAACATTACGTCAACATTTAAACTAGCCCAAATTAAATTTAAACTTAATACTTCTTTGTTGATTTAGAGGCATTTTAGGTGGTTCCCCAAGTGTCTTGCAGTCATTGTGAATATTCACTGCCACTATACTGAAGAGTACAGATCAAAACAATATCTAAATTTGCATGCTTCTCAGACATGTACAAAGTATAGGAAAAATCATGAGCCTCACTTTTCTTATTGAGAATTCAAGTCTAATGACAAAGAACTTAATAACGAACAAATATGTTAGTCAGTGCAAACAAAGAACACTTACCAAAGAGCTGGGAAGGATTGGCATTTGTAGCCTTTTCATAATTAGTAAGTCCTTCATAAATAACTTTCCCCACTGCTGCATATAAGCATTCAAGCTCTTCATATTTTGAAGCTACACTTGAAGTACCTGAAATCAGAGTTTAAAATCAGAGTAATAATGAAATTTGGGCCCTCAAAAATACCACTACATATACCTACTGTTACCAATAACAAATGCATTAATGACAGTTAATGGATGGAGCTATTGAGAATGGGCCCTCTCTCCAAACCACTTTTTTCTGTGGATAAAGTGATTTCTACCCACTGCAACTGAGGTATAACTCTCCTCACATTTCTACATTACTCATTGAAATAAGTTATCCGGATCTCCCTGAAATTTTCTTATTAGTGTGTTCTAAATAAATTTATTCAATAACACATCAGAATTTATTCTTGTTAACTGTGTAACATTAGAGTACTTTTTACACTTAATTTCCCTTTCATGTCTTAGTAAAACAGTAATGTTCAACGAATGAATAATTGCACTTCCAAAGCAGAAAAAAAGATAATTGCCAAAGACATTAAATTTATAGCAGACATTTCTTGAGCCAAAGCAATGACTGCCACAGGTTATTAAGTTTTTATGTCTAAAGATAATGATGTATTCCACATGATTACTTATTTCAACTTTTTCTTATAGGGGTGGAAAGTGCAAACTAAAATGGAACAATAAAATATAAAACACATAAAAACAGAAGATCAGTACACTGGAAAGACATGACTCCCTTCCCCTTTTACTTAATCACTTCAATTGCTATAGAGATAAAAGAAAAACACTGAAGAAAATAATCATACTTGGTTCTGTAGGGAAAATGCTCATTAGGCGTGAGAGAAGACTATGAACTGCTCGCAAAACTTTGGTATTTCCACATGTCATACAAGCAGCTACCCCTCGCTGCAAAGGTTTAAAACTACTGAGAATTGCTGGAGACTGGAGGACAGTTAGCAAGAAACTTAAGACTTCCAATCCAGTGCAAATGTTTGCAAAATTTGCTTGGTTAGGTTGTTCCTAGAAAAGGAGAAAAAAGAATAAACTTAAAAAAAAGAAATATTATTTTAAAACAGTCTAAAGAAAGGTAGCCTCAAGCAAAGCTTTAAAAGACACCCAAGGAATTATCTGGTAACAGGACTCCAGCTAAGTAAAGGGGGATTTAAAGATAGAGAAAACTAGGAAAACCAGGCAAGGAGGAATACTGTGTCTAAAAAGACCACTATTTTAAATTTCTAACATGTTTTCATGTGACAAGAGAACATTAAAAGTATGTTTTTAAACTATTCTTTTAAAAAGGACTTAAACCCACCCCAAAAAGGTCATTGATAAAAAAGCAATTTTCCATATATATCAACATATTTATAGGAGCAAGAATTGGAAACAAAGTAGAAGTTTTCTAATTGCAGAAGCTAAATAGGGTTAAGTGAATACAAAAGAATATTAATGTACAGTCAGCAAATGACAAATATGATGAATATAGGGGAGCATGGAAAGATTTATACAATCTGACAGAACCAAATAATCAGAGTCAAGCAAACAATATACACAATGATTAGAGCGATGTAAACATAAAGGAAAAAACACAAAACAATCAAAAGTGAAGGCTTTAAAATTACAAAGAATGAACATGACTCAAATTAGATAAATGAGAACACCCCCTTGACTCCTTTGCAGAAGTGGGAAGTCCATGGGTGCACTATACTGCACAACGTTTCAGACTTTTTTGACGTATTAATCAGTTTTACTTAATTTTTTCCTCTTCTATTCTTTTTATTAAAAATTATTGTTGCAGGAAATGTAATTATTATAACAATGACAAATATCATGTTATAAAATATTATTTGTTAAAATACTGTAAATATTATTTCACTTGATCTCCACAGCCCTGTAAGTGCTGCTCTTATCTCCATTTTACAATTGAGGAAAAGAGGCTGACTGAGATGAAGTTATTTGCACAGTCATACAGTTAGCAAGTATCAGTGGCTGGACATGAACTCAGGTCTTCTTGACTCCAGGCACATCTCTACCCACTGAGTCATCAGCTGCTTCAAAAGGAAGATATTAATTTTTAAAAGAATTTTAAGGGGGCAGCTAGGTAGTGCAGTGAATAGAGAACTGGCCCTAGAGACAGGAGGACCTAAATTCAAATCTGGCCTCAGACACTTGACACTTACTAGCTATGTGACCTTGGGCAAGTCATTTAACCCCAACTGCCTTGCCTTCCCCCTTCACAACCCCCACAAAAAAATTTTAACTTCAGAATTTTTATATGCAGAACCCTTACTCAGATGTCAATAACATATTCGATTCCCCTGGACTGTATTGCTTCTTTCAATTTTAAGTAAGTTACCTTTCATGGCAAGAGGAAGAATTCTTAATAAGCAATGTAAAAAGGAAATAGCAAAAGACAAAATAGATCATTTTGATCTATGCAAAACTGAAAAGCTTTTGCACAAGCAAAATTAATGCAAAGAGAACAAGGAAACTGCCAATTGGGGGAAATTCCAAATCAAAATAAATGACAACAAATCTGCTATTTAAGATGTATGGCACCCGACATGAATCTCTAAGGCCAAGGGCCATTCCCAAAGGGATAAGTGATGAAAGGATGTAAAAATCATTCTCAAAAGAATGCGAATCTAAAAGATTACTCCAAATCACTAACAAGCAAAACAAATGCAAATAACAATGTCAGACCAAGCAAACTGGCAAAGATAAAAAAATGGAAATAGTGCTCAGAGAGACGAGTTATGGAAAGTCACGCACACTAACACAACGTTGAACTGGAAAATGATCCAACAGTTTTGAAAGCAATCTGAAATCATGGGAAGAAAATGAGTAAATTGTCCATGCTCTCTGACTCAAGAGATTCTACTGCTAGACATATACAAGAAACCCTAAGATATAAAGAAGTATCCCATACTTTTTATGTACCAAAGAAATAAAAGTAAAGCAGGTACCCCTCACAATTGGGGAATGGTTAAAGGGGTACACAAATATGATGGAATAATACTGCATTACAAGAAATGATAAATATGAAGATGATAGAGAAGCATAAAATATGTGAATCAATGTAAAATGAAGAGTAACATATATATATATATATATATATATATATATATATATGACAACAACAAAAAAACGTAATGAACTCTTTCTCACCCCCAGACAAAAACAAAACCCTGAATCCTGCATAATTATAATGTTCAAGCTTGGCCCCAAAGAAAAAAAATATATAACTTCCCCAATTTTTTGCACAGATGGAAGACCATGATAATGGAATATGTACTCAGATACGTCAATGTGTTGATGAATTCAGTTAAAATACTTCACCTGTTATTCCTTCCTCTTTTTATTTTGTCACAAAACATAGCCCTCTGAAAGGGAGATGAGGAAAGGATATATGTGGAGACTAAGTGATACAAAACCAAATAAGATTATCAATAAAAACTGTCCACACATAAAATAAGCTCAGTAAACACTATCAACTTTTTTCCTCTGAAAATCCTTCTTTGATGTAGTCACAAAACAATGCTTTCAAATGAGAAATTACTGCTAGATAAAAGTGACCAACATTGTAATAGTATTGAAGTTTAACATATAACAGCATCCTGCCACAGTAAATGATCACATTTTTTAAGCATGAGCTATCTATTGTGGAGCTTTTTAAAAATTATTTTTTTTCTCCAATTAAATGTAAAAACAATTCTAACATTCAAAATTCTTGAGTTCCAAATTCCCTCTCTTCCCTTTCCCCTTCCTTGAGAAAGCAAGGATTTTGATGTAGATAAATACATGTGCAGTCATACAAAACATACTTTTATATTAGTCATGTTGCAAAAGAGAACACAGACAAAAAAAACTCCAACAAAAATAAAGGAAAAGTATGATCGAATCTGCATTCAGACTCTACCAGTTCTTTCTCTAGAAGTGGGCAGCATTTTTGATCACAAGTTCTTTGGAATTGTCTTGTATCGCTGTCTTGCTAAGAACAGCTGAGTCATTCACAATTGACCATCTTATAATATTGCTGTTACTATGTACAATGATTCACTTCACTTTGTATCAGTCCATATAGGTCTTCCCAGGTTTTTCTGAAATTATCCTGATGAGCTTTAAATTATGACCATTTCCCAAGAAAGCAGTAGCCACTTTGCTCCAGAAAAAGAGAAACATCAACTGATACATGGTCTTTCAAACAAACAGAAGAAAAGAAATCCTCAGACAAGTCAAATAGTAAATTATAGATAGACCCAAACTCAAAACAAATTATGTGCTGCAGATTTGTAGGACCTATTCATCACATTATTCTGTATGGAAGGTACTAAATTCTGTAGTCTTTCAAAAAAGTAAGTGGCTTCAGCTCAAGCATGACATCAAGCCTCCACAATAGATCTGACAGCTTAATTATCATCAAGCTATAGAACAACAAATTGAATCCCATGATGTCAAAAAAAAAAAAAAAGTAAAAACATATAGTTTAACTTTTGCAGGAAAAAATTGTAGGGTCATGAGTTTGGTAAATTTAACAATTATACAATGCCCCTGGGATGTTACAATGTCTTGTGTTTTTTTGGTCTGATGTTACACCATAAGATATCCACCAAGGATTAAGTTCAGAATTCTACATTAGCCACCGAAATGTGTATTTTTATGAAAATATGAGATTGGTTTTATGTTTTTAATAGTACTACATTAATTAAAATTTTAGTCCAGTCAAATGAGGTCTTCTATTAAAAAGTGTATTTGCAAAATATAAGGGATTATCACAGGTTTCAAAATTTGTACATAATTATTATTAACAGGTAACAACAAATAGGAAACGGTCTCTAAAATTTTTTTGCTTAGTGATATCCCTCTCTAATGATCAGGCAGTGTGGCAGAAGAGAACTTGATCCCATTAAATCCCAAGGAGCAGGGGAAAGAGCTATCTCTACCTAGAAGTCTAACAAATGAAAATCTTTTTAAAGATATTTACAATAACTGGAAGTACCAAAGCCCTCATTTGAGAAACAAAATTATAGAGTATAATAATTGCTTCTGTTAAAATAATTGCATTTGATCTAATTGGCTTGTGAACCTACCACAGTCATCAGAAGCTTATCAAACCATTGTAGTTTGAGTTCTGATTTTGGCCACATATCTGGTCGTAGAGCAGTCTTTAGGAGATTAACACAACGTCGTGATAACAACTCTCCAGGAGACCCTGCAGTATTGGAGTTGTCATTAACCTAAAAATTCAAAATAATAACGCATTTTTTAGTAACCACATACTTGCAATATATTTCATCATTAAATACTAAAAAACTATAATAGATTTTAAGTCCATTCCTAACACTTTCCAATTCAACCTACTTGCTTTTCATTACTATGAAACTAATTCTACAAAGTCCCAAATATGCAAATGGGTTCTCTAAAACTGTGAAATTGATGTTCGAAGTTTTTAATGTCTAGAAAGAAAGTAGCTTCCAAAAATGAAAAGTTCATAAACATTTTCAGTTCAATGCCACTATTTAAAAATAAATCTCTACTTTATTTTAAAATACATCTATATATACACACACATATATATATATACACACACACACACCACAAATGGGGGGATTACTAAGTAACATTTGACTCAAAGAATTAGTGTCACAAATTTGCAATCATACCTGACAAGCAATTCTAATCAAAAAGTTCACCACTGTATCCGTATGCTGCTTATCAATAGGTTTGGCAAGTAAAGCATCAACCCCAGGTAATGACTGGCTCCTTCCAAAGACCTAAAAATATATAGAGAATGAAATTTTATCCATGTTTATATAATTATTAAAAGACTACATAAAAGTTAACTTCAATCTTATGATTTTAATCAACGCAAACTCCTCTAACATCCCACCAACCTGGTCACAGACAGCATTCTGATAGAATGCATAAAAAAACAAACATTCAGCTAAATAAGAGGTAGGGAGTGAGGAGGAAAAATCTCTATTCAGACTAACACTGTTGTCCCATTTTTTTGCTATCCTAGACACACACAGGCACGCACACACATACACGTGTGATTAAAGAACCAAAATACATAACACCTAACATTATAAATAAAATAATAAATAAAATCAAACCCATACCATATCCCAAATTTCAAAGGAGATTTTTCACTGTAACTACACAAGTACTTAAACGTCATTCACAGAACTATCCAGATACTAAATAAGAATACTAAATGAACCAAAACAGCTTCAACGATAGTACAAACAGAGGAAAGAGTGTTATCTTTAACTAAACACAAAAAAAAGCCATTCCTAAAATGAACACAGGTCAAATGTCATGTATGTATGGGTGTCTGTGTAGAACATGACTCTCCCAAGAAGGGACAGCACCAATAAAGGGAGAACATAAGCAAGAGTTGCTAGGAGTAACAGAAGACAGTTCCTTACTGCACCCATCGCTCCAGTGGTACTCCTAAATCGCTTCACTTCTTGGCCAGAATCAACTGACAGTCCTCTTTTAATAGCAGATGAGGCACAACTGGCACTTTCTCCACTTAAATTTGGATCTATATCAGAATCCGGCTAAAATAACAGAGTAAATTAAAGTTTATGTTTTCTAAGGATAATTATTTAAAAAAAAAAAAACAGCTACAGGGAATATAAAAAATTGTCATTCTTACCTGCTGATCCTTAATCCTTTGCAATTCCCACTTAATGACAACTTCTGCCAGATCCACAGCCAGTTTTCTTTGTTCAATGGTAACACTGGGAGTGAAGCCTAATCTCTGCATGGCACTCACCATATGCTGCACCAAATTGTGCCTCACTGGGTAATAAACCTATGGAAAGTTTCCAATGTTAATAAAAATACATTTAATCCCATATTTTACAAAACACAGTAAGCAGCCATTTCATTCTTTTCAGAGAATTCTTTTAAAAAATGAATTTTATATAAAAATCTTATTTCTGAATGTATTTAATATAAATTGAGTCTTACTGAGTAAGGACCAAAATAAAGATCTTTTTAAAAAAAAGTTTTACACACTCATTCATATTGGGGGAAATATTCTTCACAAAGAGGGATAAATTGTTTTAATGCTTTTCATGCTCCATGGCATCCATGAATTGAATATGTTCTCAAGAGGCTGATGCTGATATCCATTAGTTTGGTATGCACCTTATGCCCCAACTATCAAGAAGCATCAGAAACTAAAATATCTAGGGGACTATAATTCCCTTTGACTCAAATATCTGAGAGTATAACTCCCTTCAACTCTAATCAAGGTTCAAAGAACAATATAACAAAGACTTCAGTAAAGACCAGTAAGATATAAAATCTTAACAGTAAATTAAGTTACTATTATCAATATAACTGCAGGCCTCTTAAAATTAAAGTGCAGGAATAGAGATTCCTTCCAAGAGAAGTGCTTGCATGAACTTGTAAAGAGAAACACCAAAAAGATTTACCTTTTTGATTTGAGAGTTCTACTCAAAAAATAAAAACAAAAACCTGGATTTTAAAGCCAAATATAAACTACTAAGTAGAGTACATACTCAATACCTTACTACATATATATATATGTATATAGCCTGACATTATGTAAAAATAAAAGCATAAAAAAGGGGCCAAGGCACGACTCTTAAGCAGCTTCACTTCCTACTAAGAGAAAAAACTCTAACACTTACTCACACAGGTATCACTTACATGGTAGTAGCTTTACTAAAAGGTAAATGACCATAACAGGACTACCAAGAGCTGAAAACAAATGCTGAAAACGAAAGTACACACCTTGAAATGTTGGACTATTAAATGCAAAATGTGGACAAGCTGGGGAACTGTGTGACCTTCCTCTACAATGATTTTTCTAGTCCAATGAGTCAGCATCTGGTGCCCATCCTCCATCCGAGCAGGCACTGCTGGAGTCAAAATAGCCATGGCTTGTCTGACAATTGCACGAGCCTCCATTGCATGAGCCTTTAGCAAACTATGAAAAACCTAGCACAGGAGATTCTTGTAAGATAAGATCTGAGAATCCATTTTTTAAAAAATATCAACAATAACTGAATTAGGACTAAAATCAAAAGGATCTTTAAAAAAGTCTGCTTCACATATTCATTTAAATTTGGGAAAATATTCTTCGCAAATACAGAGACATCAATTTTCAAAATGCTTTTAATGATTGATACTATCTGTGAAGTGAGTATGTCCTGAAGTATATATACCAAGATTTTACCACTGGTACTCAATAGTTTGGCATGT
>CM053772.1:78261482-78323707 GCA_028658325.1 Potorous gilbertii | reverse complement strand
GAGTTTTTACCTTTTTTGTGTTAGGAGCGCATCTGGTAGTCTGAAGAAGACACCAGATGGACCCCTTTTTGGAATACCATTTCAAGTGCATACACTAAAATACATGTATTATGATGGAAACCAATTATACTGAAATATACTTATCAAAATATTTTTTAAATCCTCACAGACTCTGGGCTACCAACTCTTGTTCTGAGATAAGTTAATTCCAATTACAGGAAAAAGCTTTAAACGAATGATGACTGCTCTAGAAAACAGCTGGGTGCTAAAGTTAAGTAAGAAAGAGTCCACAAAGCAGTGAAAGAAAATACACTTCAGGAAAAGTGACTCAACCAAACCATAAGGAGGGGGGTTAAAAAAACATAAACATCTTAAGGTACCTGAAGGACAATTTTCTTGTGTATGGCAAATTTAGCAATGATGTGTGCCAGGAGTAAATGCCCACTGTATTTACATGCTGGGTCCACACATGCCTTAGACAGCAGACAAGGCCAAGCAAAAGTCATCAATCGCCGCAGTTTGCTATTGCGGTTTTTGTTATTGTCATGGATGTGATGTGGCGCATGTTCCACAAGAAGTGTGGCAAACTGCAAGAGGTAAATTCTGAGGGAATCCAACATGTCTGTCTGTTTCTCTGGGTCAAGCACCTAACCACGAAAAGGAAAGAGAAATGTAATTATTCATATATTTATGCAGACAGCTCTGCAAAGAATGTTGTACAAATAAACTTAAACCTAAAGCATAAAGTATTATATTAAAGTTGAAAAGAAAATATAAGACATTATTTTTTCCTTAGCAGAATAGACAACAGTATATTTCTTTTAACTTTTTTAAATTGCTAAACATTCACACCTGTCCAGGCAGAGCTTGTAAACCACATACAAGTTAGTTGCCAAGTAAATGTTTTAGAACAAAAGACAAACTACTTAGTATAAGTCAAAACACAAATTAATTTTTTCTCAAACTGGCAGTCATAACTGAACTTCACTTTGTGCTTAGGTTTGCTTAGATTATAGTCAGAAATCATTCTGGAAAATACTTTGAACCCAAAATAGAATGTAATATTAAAACATGCTAGAGAAAGAGGATGAGAGCCGCTCCATGTCAGAAATATCCACTTATTTTTAAGGCAAATTTAACACAATTACAACCCAAAACGTTGCTGAACCTCTCAGGGAAAAAAATTTGGTAGGAAGCTTCTTTGACCTTTAACCCAGAGAGCTAATTACTTTGGGAATTCTGTGACAAAGATACAGAATTTAGCAAATTCTACCAGGACATAAACAAGGGGCTATTCTCGAAGGCCTTCTTACTCTTCCTTTGGAATTAGCATACGGAAAAGTCAACTGAGTAGGACTACCTAAATAAGGGTTTTGAATGTCAGCCATGTAGTATACTAACTACCAGAACCCCTTTTTTATAGATTGACAAGAATGAATGAACCGAAGTGTCTATGCCTTTTGAAAGAAAGGGAGAACCACACATTTCCCTCCAAATAGCATTAATATGAATTAATAACTAATTTAAATGTCTCATTTATCAATCTTGGGACAAAAACTGACAATAAATATTACTCCAACAAACATATGCTGAACATTTCACAAAAAAAAACCTCAATGTAAATATAATGTCCAACTTTAACTAGTCCATAACAAACATAAAGCAATATGAATATTTCCCAAAGGAGCATTTTATGGCAAAAATCTCTACAAACTGAAGGTGAGAGGCAGAAAGAAAAAAAATTTGTATAGTACATGAAATGTAAAACCTAAGCTAATTTATTTCTGATGCTACATCAGCATTTTGCAACAAAACTTTGCTTGCAATATTGTTTAAAAAAAAAATAATAGTAACTGAACCTAAAGTTGACATTCTAGTGTTTATATCCCTAAAGCAAAAACTACAATTTAATGAATGTACCTTTCGTAACAGTTTTTGCAAAACTATAAATGCTAATTATATTTTAATATACCGATCTTACATTCAGAATGTTTTAAATTCAGCTTAGTTAACTTACTCTAGGATAGAGGGAGGAGGGGGAACTCACTGTAATGAATAAGGCGATATGTTTCAGTGTAACTCATGTGGATACAGGGCAAAATAAGAAACAAAATCATTTCTAAACCTGGAATTACTTCAATTCGCCCCTAACACACACACGCTTAGTAGCCCTCATACATGTGACAACAATTCAACTATGGAGATTACCACCTTGGTAATAAAAACGCTAGTAATGCTTTCCGGATTATCTCCCTCTGGATTGGGTGGCCCCAAAAGCTGCTCTCCTTCAGCTTTCTCAAAACTGTACAAGAAAGCAGGGTTCAGGATATGTTGTAGAACCTATCAACGAGGAAGAAAATAAAGAAGAACATCATGCCACGTATCTGCTGTAACTCCCAACCAGACTGCCCCAAGTGTACCATAAAACTGCCAGCCATCTAATACTACAAGGACTGGTCTCATTTTCCCTATTTTTAAGGTAAAAAAAATGAAAGACTATTTAGTTTTGTTCTCACCACAAAGAAAAAAAATTTTCCAAAGAGGAGACGAAGCCTTTCTGCTGAGTCAGATTAATTTTTCAGTGGCATTTTTTTCAGAAATAGTTTGGTCTCAGTATCAACTGAAATACAATACACAAATTCTTTTGCCTCCTGTAACCTTACCTTGGCTTTCAACTCATCTCCAAAGTTTGGATCACTGACTTCTACAAAACGAAAGAACAAGGAACGTTTTTGAGAGATGCTGTAATTCTTGGGGATTTCCTCTTCCATGTATTCTTTTAAGAAAGTCATGTTGCAGAGAAAACGGCCAGTGAAGGCTCGAAGCAGCTGAAAAAGCAACTCTGTGTCTCCATAATTCCTTCTGAAAAATCAAGGTAAAGGAGTAAGCTTTCCATGGAAAACTTTCCAATTAGCTAGACAGGCTAATTTCCTAAATTTCCTTTTTAACAATTCAGATAGCTAATCCCAGAGAATACCATAATATGGATTTAACTGAGGGTATAATCAGTTATTACCATTTGAAGTCTCTCTCAACACCAAATGAAGCTAAGCTTCCACTGACAAGAATGAATTTCAATTATTTAGTAGACATGTTCTTTGCTCTCTGAGTGAATATACTTAGATAAAACAAATGACTCTGTCTAAAGTAGAATAATTACACCTACTTGCAGTAATTCAGTAGACAGTAAGCCAGGAGTTTAGGCTCCTTCCAGTTTGTTGCAGCCATATTTTCTTTGCGGTGTCTTTCTTGAAATGTTTCGCTGACCCATACACGTCTCAACTGACTCACTAAAGAGTGTTGATTTGCCAACCAGGATTCATCATTCTTAACTATAATGCTTATGATCTGTCAAGGAAAAAAAAGACAAACCCAATAATGACAAGATCATCATGCCCCAGATGAGCAGACTTGGGATTTTCAAATGCTCTCTATCAAAGGAATTACCTTAATAGCCTGAAATTGAAGATCAAGTTTCAGAGTGCTGGTGCTGGGAGAGCCAGGACGCACAGCTGCTTGTGTACCACCAGGTAACAATAAGGCGACAAATCGGTTTGGGTTGGCTGCAAGGACATCTCGAAGAGGTTTCGCATCTTTGTGTTTTAAAAAACTCTAAAAAGATAAAATACCTTAAACTGTCTAAAGTTACTTAAACAAGAAAGCATACCAAAAAAAAAAAATTGTACTTGAAGACTCGTCAAGGTCCCTTCTAGCTCTGGCCTTTCAACATCTGGTCAAACACTCATCCTGCATATATTTTGGGGTTTCCAAAGTACTTGGATCAAATTAAAGACTGAAAGCTACTGAGAGAATCTACAAAAGCTGGTTCAGTATGGGGGCAATGTAGGGGATAGAGTGAGAACAGGCAAGATTTAACTCTGAATAGGGGGAGGAACTAAGCATGCATAGACCAAACAAACAGCAAAGCGTATGTGTAAGAGATGCCACAATGAGGTGCACATGTAATGGGAGCCCAGCACTGCTGAAATACATGTGCAAGTAAAGCAGAAGTGTGCAAGTGAACTAGGAACTGATGAGCCTGGCAGAGAAAATACTTGGTGAAAGCGTCAAGCTGTCAAGTGAAGGGACAGGATTGGGATGCGAAACAAGAGAATGTAAAGTTCATCCAGGAAGCCTTTGTAGCAGAGATCCTGCAACCACCAGGCAAAAGTTCTGAAATTCTCAGAGAATAAATATAGGTTTCAAAGAAAATCTGGCTTTTCTTCTGTAATAATTACCATAAACATCCTGCTCCACTGAGGATCATTTAAGGTAGCTTCCATCATGAATAACTCAACTGTTTGGGAAGGGTGCCGTGTCAAAAACTTTATCAAGGGCTCTCTGAAGGGACTGCCAGCCTAAAAAATATTTAATAAAAACATTACACATATTTTCATTTATGAGATGTTATCTTTTTCATTTATAATCTTGGTCTTCAAACACTATTACTGATATCTTTTTATCATGAGAATTTGCTAATAGTTGAAACAAATCAACTCTAAAACATTAAAACTGCCTATTACCTTAAGTTAACTTTCAAGAAATCAATTTTGATATGGAAAAAGATATCTGGTTAGTCAGGCAAATTTAAAATACACATGATATGAAAACTCCATAAGTAATAGATGTTAACAATGCACCAAATTAAATCATGCTTTTACCTCTATCAACATAGCCCGCTCCGTTTTCATTACAACCTCCAGCAGAGGTTTGACCAGGGTTTGAGGAGCAGCTGGGATCAGATGAAAAAGATTTATAATTGCTGAACAAATCTTCATTTCCTAATAAAGAACAATAGCATTGAAAATCAGGGTTCAATGAAAATTTCCTAGCTAAATATGCAAACAGTGCAGCAGACCCTACAACAGGCTACATTAGCATGGCTAGCCAACCAAAGCAAGGAGTTAACGTCTAAAAAGCAACAATCTATTTTACAACTAACTATGGACTTAATTAAAAATTAACTATGCTAATTTTCACTCTGGCTTCTGATTTTTATTGATTAGGGGACAGGAGAATGTTTTTTAACTTTTGTCATCTTATTTCGTTGGTTTTCATAAAATGTTTAGAACTAAAAGGGACTTCAGAGATGATCTAATTCATTCCAGGTAAAGAATCTCAGACCCCAGAGACATTAAGTGACTTGTCCAAGAATGTCTAAGTGGCTTGTGGGAAAGCCAGGACTAGAAACCAGGATTTTTAATTCCCAGTTCAGAGTTCTCTCTTAACACACTGCCTCCCTATAATAATGGCTATCAATAGGAAAATATGATTCACTACACAGCTTTATATTCAAATTTTTCAGAACACATTTAAATGTACGGTGGAAATACTGTTAATTGTTTCAAGTGTCTTAAGTTTTTTCTTCCCAAGATAAGTGTAAGATCCTTAGCAAAGGGATCCCAATATACATTGATGCCCCAAAGCTCAGTCTAGTACAGCATTAGGCAATCAGTACTTAAGTTGAACTGAAGTGACAAATTAAAAAGTGATTGATTTATCATTGCTTTGAGATTGTCCTCAATTCTAGCAACAACAAAAGTGGGCCCCTGAACACATTCTAGCATTGGTGCTATTAATTTTGGATTATATAAAAAATAAGCATCACTCCAGTATATGTATAAGGGAATATCCCTTATTAGGTAACTGCTTTTATAGTGGCAAAACTTTTACTTCTCACAGTGTTGCTACTGCCATTTTAGATGAATTTAGAGAGAATTTGTATTACAACAAAAAGGTATATATATATATATATATGTATGTATGTATGTATGTACGTGTGTGTGTGTATTTTGTGTGTATACAAAAAAAAAAATACCGAAGTCTTGAAAGACTGCCTAGAGGTTATATCAATTCTGGGGATCAAAAACAATAACCAAAAAAGAATGGTTCCTAATCTTCATCTGTGAGTATTCTTATTTGAACTGACAAATGGAGAAATGTGTAGGAAATTCGAAAATTATATAACTCTCTCCACCACTCATATCTTAAAAACAAAACCCCCAAAACCTTCTTCCATAGGATTTTTAGGTCTTCTGATGAACAGGCAGTAATAAAATATATCCTAAAATTATGTGATTTTAATGTTTTCTTTTGTACATTTTTCAAAGAACTTTCAGAACCACTCTTTTACGAGTCTGACAACAACACTGTGAGATAGATTCAGCAGGTATTATTATATCCTCATGCTTTTTATAGATGAGAAAACCTGAAGCTCAGAGGTTATAAGACTAGCCCAAGGCATAAGTGTATCCATACTGAAATAATGGGCTGTTCATTTTAATGAAATAAGATTCATTTTCTAGCAATAGATTTGGAGTCTTAAGGGTTTGAAAGGAAACCCATAATTTGATCTCAAAAAATACTCTTCCTAGCATGCACACATATGCTATGTGCTGAATTTTGTCCTCAATGAACTGTTAAGAATGATTTTTATACAACTTTTGTAGTAATAAAAATCCAACCTTTCAAAAATAGCATTGAAATATTGCAAAAGGTAAAAAAACTAACATTCTTTAAAATCTGTTTTCAAACTTCCTAACATTAAACATGCTTAGCATCCTTAACAATTCACAGCACTGTCACTAATACAACTCTGCCACAGACAAACAAACGACAGTTCACTGCACTCAAAGGCACAATGCACTCTGCCCATTACATAACAACAATACAGCTAACAAGTCACAGCAAAAACCAAATACAACGACAACAAACAACCTCCTGTGGCCTTCACTGATATTCTCACCTCTACCCCTTCCATGGCAGGCTGAACCAAAACAAAAATTACAGCATGAAAAAATGCAACAAAAAAAGAAAAGAAAAAAAGAAAGTAGATACTATTCTTGAGATTGCAAAGTCATAAACTGACTTAATAGGTTATTTTCTCACCTCAAACTGACAGAATGGAGACAACGAACATCTCCCGCACTCTGAAATGCTCTCCTGAGGATGGGGAGGAAAATCATCTTTTTTTTTTCTACTTATGTTATTTACACATAACTTTCCACACACTCGTGCACAATAAGAACTAATGAGTGAACAAGAC
The DNA here is from genome assembly GCA_028658325.1 of Potorous gilbertii. Taxonomy (NCBI): domain Eukaryota; kingdom Metazoa; phylum Chordata; class Mammalia; order Diprotodontia; family Potoroidae; genus Potorous; species Potorous gilbertii. The sequence goes on along the minus strand of CM053772.1, from coordinate 78,316,662 downwards.
AATGAAAAGACAATACTCAGATAGCACTTCAGACAGAGGAATAGCCAAACATACGACAGGACAAACCTCTATCCCTCAGGGGTCAAACTACGCAGATCTTTTATGAGAAAGCACCCATCCCCAACCAAAATGAAGAACAGGGACTTGAGAAATTACAAGCTAAAAAACTATATAAACAGATCTGCTGCATGCATTTTGGAAAAGAGAATTGTTTTACTTAGTATTAGTGTAAACAGGTTCAAACATTTGTGAATGTACCTAAGTAAGGCATCAAAAAGTTTTCCCACCAGAAGGAGAAATAACTTCAGTCATATTAGAGGAAAGATATTTAACTCAATAACTATTAGGGTTTAAACACTGAGGAGAACCCTCAATAAGGGATAATTATTATGTGGACTCAGATATATTGAAATGATGATCATACTTCCCCAAAATACAACTACATACAGTAAATGGTCCAATAAAACAGTATATTAGTATAAAGTGTCTTATGTACTAAATTATTATAAAGTAATAAAGAGGTTACAATTATTAAAAACTGAAATAGATAATAGCCAAAGATTCAAGGTAAGTTTTTTATATTTTTATTTTTTTAAAATATGAAATTAGCTCATATTTTGATAGAACAATGGTTTCCTGGGTTCTTTATATAGGCATAAGTAAGCCAAATGTTTCCCACTTCATAATCCCCAAAATTCCAACAGCTGCCCAACACAGATAACAAAATGTCAGTTGTGAGTCTATCAAAAGCAGCATAAACCCTGGACTAGGTGACGAAGAGGGTAACCACCTTAAACAAAGGCTATATGGATATTAGATTCCAATGAAAAAATAACCATCATCTCTCAACTTCAGATTCTCTGAATTTTCTAGTGGGCTGTTAGATCTTCTCTACAGCTGGCTATGCACTTTGATTATGACTTATTACTAATAAAAAGTATTTCTCTTGGAGCACTGCTAACCTCTCAATTCAAGTACACCTTGAAAAAAAAAAAAGGAAAGAGATTACTGAAAAGCCTAAGGGATTTATCCTTTGGGGAAGACTCATTCTATAAGTTATATGAAACAGCTCATGGATTTGCCTGAGTGCTTTGCAGAGTACAGTCTCTTCTTATTAAGACCAATGGAAAAGCTGAAGTATAAGTTATAAATTAACTCTCAAGTCAGAGAAATACAGAAAGCATTTTGTTCCTCCTTCCCCCTAGAGAATAAATTTTCTTTAATGTACTCTACTGAGTTCAACATCAGACTTGCCGTTTTTCTTTTGGTATTTCTGATTAATAGCAAACACTCAAAGTAAAATTTCTTCCAAGGTTAAAATGCTGGCTTAATTTTTGATCAGTTCTTTCAAAAACAGGAAATTTGACTTACACAAATAAACAATAACACAGGATGGTTGAAACAAAGCACAATAAAGCAAGAAAATTCATAGTTTGAGATGAAATGAAGCATCTAACACTTAGGTACAATATACAGGAAGCTATTTTGATTAGGCTCCTGAATTTCTATACAGAAATCCCTATGTCCTAGATTGCTGTAAAATCCAATCAGACTTTACAGAAACCTAAGAGAATCACCACCCATACATGACAATACACATTCACATTATAACCCATCCATAACAGTTAAAGATTACCTGCTAAAAATCAACTTGTTTCAAATCTTAATGTAAGTAATAATGTTAGATTCAAAGTAGTAGAAAAGCATTAAATTATGAGGGAAAAAACAGTATTAGTTAATCAACTGTAAATACTGAGAACAAGTCTATAAGAATGAATGAAACCCAAAGTATCACTCAACACTCCCCCCCACTTCAAAAACTTAACTCAGCATAATATCACACTGAAAAGGGAGGAGAGCAGCTTATGTCCTGAGAAGCAAGCTCATCTTAGAGGATCTGTGTAATAATATCAAGGGGAAAAGATTTCTCTCTTTTATTAAATACTAAAATCCTCCAGTAAATTTTACTATAAAATAGGAAATATAAACATTCATTGAGCACCTTATCAAAAGGAACATAAATTAAAGGGGAAAAAGTATCAGAATCAAAACTCTGGAGCTATAAGATTCCTCAGAGCTTGCCTAGCTCAAGTACATCAATGCAGCTAAAATTACACTTAATTATTAACATAAGACTAGTTAGCAATTCATTGTCAATCACATACATAAATGTATTGCACAAAGAAGCTACTGTCTAGTACTTTAGCAAAAACAAAGTTCTGGTGTTAACCAAAGTTACTGTACATAACAATGCCACCCCTCCCTCAAAATGAACAAGTAACTTACATTTCCATCACTCCTCTGTCCACCTTTGTGAGTGATAACGACCACTTCCATCCACTTCCGGAGGTGTTGCTATTGTAAATACAACATTAATTTTACAATTAGTCTAACTTTATTAAGAAGTATATAACAGAACATTAATAAAGCCCCTCCCTCACATTAACAGGGGCTATCTCAAATAAGAAATAAGTTATTAACTTAGCATTTTTAAATCCTTAATAGAGTGTTTTCCATCTGGGACATAAATATTTGCATTATCCAACTTCATAAATTTTATATTGGATAAAATAAAAGTGACAAACTAAGTAAAAGGGCAGAAACCATGGTCCCCACACTATGACTCTAACATCATGTTTTAAAGACCAATGGTGTCAAAGACAAGTGAGCAACTTCATTTTCCTTTAACAGTACCTAAAATAATTCTAGGACAAGTTTCAAAATCATGTTACAAACTCCAGACTTAGCTACTAACATACCAACCCCTCCACAAATAGTTCCAATGCTTTCTTTATCATTTAAATAAAAATGCTGGAGACTTCAGAAAAACTATTCCTGCAACAGGAATGACACCAGGCCAAATAGTGATCATGATATACAATCAAAAACCCTATTAAGTGCATAAAACTACAGAAAAAGTCAGCCAGAAGTTCATGACTGTGGTTGGAAACCCATAGCAGGGAGCCTGGAAGCTACCAAGTGGAAGGCTTGGCAGTTCCCAAGTTAATGCACCTGGGGTCTAGGAGTTCCCAGGTCTGTCTCTAAGTACTAGGTCCTGAGAAGTCAAAGAGGGCCCTGAAGATCTAAAACTTTCAACACAGGCCAACAACAGAAAATGGAGATCTACACAGAATTACAGGTGATTCACAAAGGACCCAAAAAGATCAACTACCCCACCCAAAAGCACAGGAGACAGACTTCTGTGCAGAAACTAAGACTGAAGAAGTAGGTTACAACAAAATATAGATCATTAAGGAATGATAGGTTCAGCAATACCTAAAATTTCTATCTAGAAATTATATAAATATAAGCAGAGTCTCAAAAGACAAAAATAATCTTCTACAAGGACTACATAAATATCTAGAAGCAATAAAGGAAACGATAAAAAATAAAAGTTTTGGAGGAAAGAATGAGGAAAATAGTTTACAATAAAACTGCCCAGATCTATTACAACTAGAAGACAAAGTCAAAATGAAAGAAACTCCAAAAGGAAAAGTTCTTTGAATTTTCCATTTCAATTTCCCCAAAAAATATTGCAATTGCCCAAAAAGAGTTCAAGTACCTAGGAACTGCAGTCAGCATCACTTAAGTGCAGCCTTCTGGTATAAGCAAGAGAAGAATTTGGAAAACAACATTCCAATAGACAAAAGGGAGAAGCTTCCTTAATTTTAATTAAGGCCAAACCTAATTTATCCTGCATAACTGAGTATAATCCTATTGGACAAAAATAAATAAATAGATAGATAGATAAATAAATAAGTAACTCTGACTCGTAATGAAACAAAGGTCTTTCAAGAATTCCTGGTGAAAAAAACAGATCTGAGCAGGGACACTGAAATGAAAACCAAGAGTTAAAAGAAACCTAGAAAGGTAATTTATTTGAACAATCAGAACAATGATGAGAAACTAGCACTCTAGCAGAGGGTCAAGAAACAAGTTCCTATCAAACCCTTAATGTCTTCAAAGGGTACTGAAGGAACTGAGACAGAGAGGACTTGGCTCTACTTTAGAGAAAAAAAGTCAAGGTAAGAGGAATACCTAGCATTAAAAATGTACTATAATGTACTACTTTATTTCTCCTAATTGTAATGTATGAGAAGAGTATGTGACAAACATGAAAGAGTGAGGGGGAATAAGCATCAAAGGAACTTCATTTCTCAACTGGATAAGGGTAGGTTGAACATATTCACACACACATGTACATCCAGAAGCACACACAGAGTTTGGTGTAGAAATATATCAAACTCAACAGGCAAATAGCAAGGGATAAGAAAATGACGTAAGAGGGAGGTTACCAGAAGGAAGGAAATAGTCAAAAATAAACTACCTGATCTCAAAGCAGGAGGGGAGAACCACAAGAGACAAAAGAACGCAGACTGAAGGAAAGTCTGCCAACTGGCAAACCAAACAAATAATGACCTAAGAACATAATGGAACGTTATTGCATCGTAGAAAAGGGCAAATAAAAAGAGATTTCAGAGACTCCAAGAGTGACGTGAGCAGACACAAAACAATGAATACGACCACCCTGTAAAGCAGAACAATTCTGAAAGGCTTAGGCATCGTAAGACCAACGCCATGACCAACCAACCCAGTTTCCAGAGGACGTATGATGAACCATATTATGCCCCTCCCTCCTGACAGAGGTTCAGGTGCAGAACAGACGGATGTAGGATGTGGCCACTGGGTGGACTTGTCTTGCTTAACTATACCTATCTGCTTTAAGACTTTTCTTCTTTTTTTTCCTATTTTTAATTGGGCAAGTAAAGGTAATATCAAAAAAGAAAAAAAGGGGGCAAGTCACTGAAGCATTTTTTTAAAAAATGCACAGCAATACTGAAGAAAGTTCAGAAATAGAGAATCAAGTAGGACAGTTTTGAAAGTTGAATATGTTTTCTTAACTAAGCAGCATGAAATCAAGAAGGCATTTTATATATAATATTCATTTTTATATACATTAATTTCAGAATAAAAATTTTTTAAATAATGGAGAGCTGAATCTTAATCTCAAAAGCAGATTGTATGTAATAAAAATCTAAAAAATAACACAGTAAGTTCGAAACTATCCAGAGAAAGTCAGATAATATTACTGACACCACTCCTAGCAAAGCAACCACATACACACGTAATAAAAGTATTTGGAACGCAAACTAATCTAAGACACTGCGCATCTAACCTTTAGGTCAGAGGTACATCTGCTGAGTTAAACAAGTCATGCTGATAAGGAAACAAGGTGCTATTTTGAACACATACACACACATATACACACGTGTGTACATATGTATGTCTGTGTGTATATGTATATATATTATGTCTATCTCTGTATACATGTCTACACACACACACACACACACACACACGGAATTCAAGTAAAACACTAAGGAGTTGGAAGTCTTCCTTTTTCTGACCAAAAATGATTACAACTGACAAAACAAAAAACTTTAACTCACATATTTATCCACCAAAAATCTTGAGATTCCCTAACATTTGTAGAGTTTGATTTTCCCCATATCAAATTAAAGAAAATAATTCTAAGATATTTCTAAAAATACTTTGCTTACCATCATCTGATCACAAAATTTATCATTGAATGAGTTTGGGAAGAGCCTAGTGACAGAAGTAAGACGATTTACTACATTCAATGTCAAACTTCGATAATCCCCTAGCATCATCAATAAAGGCCTCATGTGTGTGTGAATCTGGTCAACTTCTATTGTAGCACCTTCCAAAAACTGTAAGGAAACAAAACACAGACATAAACAAAATGAAAAACCGGTATCTGAAAAACAAATATAGTTTAAATCATTATAGAAGTTACAGTGATTTTAACAATGTAATATACATTAACATAAAGTAAACTTACTCTAATACTAAAGAATTAGCTTTAGAATTATTTCAGATAAATGGCTCTTTTAACTTATTTCCAATTACTTATTTTCTATCTCTTAAAAAATAATGAAAGAGACCTAAATTTTGATTTCAAGAACAAATCACATGTAAGAAATATCTAAAAAATAGTACAACTAGATTCTCAACTATGCAGGGAAACCAAGCAGCTAGAAGCCAATACAGTAACTTCAGTAATATTTTAAAGATAAAAACCAAGTAATGCTATATTAAGCCTTTGTACAATAATAAAAAAAAAAAAAAAGAGCAGAGTTCACCAAGATGTACAGAGAGGATTTAAACCAAACTTTTAAAATGTCACTAACCTTTCTCATGCATGCCTCCCCTGCCTCCTGAAGCTCATTATTTGTTGAGTTTAGTGCCTTGAAAAGTGCAGCAATGATTTTCTCCCTGGATTGAGGAAGGTAATTGCAGGCAGCAAGAGCATCTTAAAATAGGGAAGAAGAGAAGGTAATCAGCATGACTTTCATCATTAACCTATAAAAGTAGGTCAATGATTTTCTTCATCTAAAGGTTCCCAGGGCTAGTACTCCTTTGCCATACTAAAATTTTAAAATGGCTAAACCTAATCAATGGCTTACGCATTTAACAAACACACAAACTCACATTCTTCCATTTACTGTATTATCTACAACACAGTCCAGTCTCAAGAAACAATCCAAGGTACCTTTATTCACTTCATCACAACCTGGTGCCAGCAGCGAGCAGTTCAATTCCCTAACTCAACAAATAGTCATAGAATTAAGTAGCCCACTTACTATCCTGGAATCAATCAACAAATAATTGCATATTAAGCATCTTCTAAGTATCAAATGCTGAGAGAAAAAAAGAGAAAAATGAAATAGTTCTTGTTCTCAGGGAACTTACATTCTAATGGGGGAGTATGGAGATGGATCTCTGTATATGTAAGTATATATAAAATAAATACAAGATCTTTTCTTGTTAAAAAATAAAGGCAGGAGAAAGGCACTAGCGCTGCAGAGAATGAGAAAAGATCTCATTGAAAAAATATCACTTGAGGTGAGTTCCTTGAAAGAAATTTGGAATTCCAAAAGGAGAAAATGAGGAGGCAATGCATTCCAGAAAAGGGAAAAGTCTAGACAAAGACAGAAAGAGGAGAGATGGAGTGAAGTGTATGAGGAAATAGTTTGTCTGTACTACAGAGTAAACAAAGACAAATGCTAGATATTAAAACACACAAAAGGAAAGTTACGTGGAGCTTTAAATGCCCAACAAAGTGGTTTACATCTGATTCTACAGGTAATAAGAAGCACCTGGATAGAAAAAGATGAAGGTGGTCAGACCTTTGCTTTAGGAGCATTACTTTGGCAGCTGTTTAGAAGAAGGAATGAAGTGGACAGATGGGGTAGGGAGACTAGCTAGCTAGAAGGCTACATATATCTACAGTGAGATATAATGAAGGTCCAGAATTAGGGTTGTGTCTTTGTTGTATAGATGAGAAATGTTATGGAGGTAGAAATGACAAAATGTGGCTATGTAAATGGCTGTATCAGATAAAGAGGAATGAGAAAGTGAAAATCTCCTGAAGTAATTGGGCACTGGGAATCTTATGTGAACTAATATGAAGTAAACTGAGGTAGAACCGGTAGAACATCATACACAGCCATAGCAATATCGTAACAATCATTGACTGTGCAAGACTTAGTTAAGCTAATAAAGATGATGAGCCAAAGCAATTCCAAAGGACCCTGGATGAAAAATGTTATCTACTTCCAGAGAACTGAAGACTGACAATATGCTTTCTTTCACTTTCTTTATTTTGGGGGGGCTTTTTGTGTTTTCTTTTGCAACATCATCAATATGGCTTTATGTTTTGCATGACTCCATGTGTATAGTCAATATCATATTGCTTGCCTTCTAAATGGGGGGGAGAAGTGGAAGGGAGGGAATGATTTTGGAATTCAAAATTTTAAAAATATCTAACAAAACAAATGAAAATATATAAAAAGAAAAAAAAGAAATCGTCTAGGCATGAGGGGATGAGGCCCAGTACCAGGACAGAGGCAGTGCCAAGGTGAGAAGGGGGTATATAAAAGAGATGTTACAAAGGTAAGATTGACAGAACTTGGCAAACCATGGGTGACTGAAAGGATAGTGGTGTCCTCAACAGCTATAAGGAAGTTAGGTAGAGAGACTTAGGGAGAAAACATACTAAATTTAAGAGGTTCATGGAATATCCAATTCAAGATGTCCAAAGGACAATTAGACTGAGATGAGAAAAACGAGTCTGGAAACAGAGAGGCTAAAGCTAAATAAGTAGATTTAAGAATCATTAGCATAAAGATCATAATTGAAGCCATGTATTCTAGTGAGATCATCGAGAGAAAGAGTATAAAAAGACAAGAGGGACCAGGACAGAGCTGTGGGAGACACCCACAGTTATTAGCAGGTGTGATCTGGATGAAGATCTAGCAAGGGACACAGAGAAATGGTCAGTCAAATAGGAAGAGAACCAGGAAAAAAGCAGCGTCATAAAAATCTATACAAGACAAGAGTTTCAAGGAAAAGTAAGGGACACAATACCAAACACTACACAGAAATCAAGAACAAGGCCTGAGAAAAGATTATTAGATCAGGTAATTAAGAGAGCTTTAAAGTGAGAATTTCATCATGAGATCATGAAGAGTTAGACATGACGGAATAAAAACTCGTTTTCTATTTGTTACTTACTTAATGCTGCAATTCGTAAAGGTACAAGTGAGGGAAGACTTTTGTAACATGGTAGTTTCATTAAGATAACATCTTCAGCCTCACACAAATTCAACAGCTGAAAAATAAAGATAAAATATCACTTTATACTAGTGATCATAAGAAGACATTTACAATAGCCTTGCAAAGAACTACATAAACCAGTCTTCAGTATTAACACTTCAATAACAATGAGTGACTTTCAAAATTAAATTTAAATCAGTTGTTGGTTCAACCAAAAAGCAATTATTTTCAGGCAAATCAAAAACAAATTTCAAATCAAGGTATTAATATGTTATTATGTTTCTTTGTTCTAAGATAGAACAGTCAAAGTCTCAACAAGCAGTTGTCTCTGACACTGAAATAAACTTACCCAGGGACATACAATACCATCTTTACTCACATTCTCCCTCCAGAGGAAAGGTTTCTCAGTTCCTTCCTGCCAACCTCTATCTGTTCATTCTCCTATCACCAGTTCAATTTGTACCTACAAAATAAAGTCTTCCCTGATAACTGCTGTGTACACTATCCTAGTTGATAACAACCTTCTCAAAACTTGTAGGGTTTAGATCTACATGTTTTATATCAGTCTGTAGTTTGCTTTTCTTATGAATGTCTTATCTCTGAAAGACTCTAAGTTCCTTCATGATATGATCTTATACTACTCTTGAATTCCACAATATGTGGGTTTGTAAAAAATACTCTTTTCCAGGTCTATCACATGCCAAGAGTCATTGTCTTGTCTCGCTAAACTGTTACTACATGCCAGTTTCTTTAAAAAAAAAAACCAAAAACAAGCACACTATGAAATACAAAAGTTCTATACCTCTGCATAGAAAACCTTGTGTTCTACCACATTAAGATCCATTGTAAATAGCCTGGGCTGTAAAGTTGTGCAAAATGTGTTTCCTTCCATTAGGCCAATCTGGGCATTTGCAGGTTGATGTTTAAGTAAATGTTTTTTAGGTGGAACCATGTCTTGAAGGACCTACAAAAAAAATACAAAGGAGAAAGTATAAATAATAAGTTAACATTCTAAAAGAAATAAATACCTAGCTTTAAAATAATTTTTTGAATAAAAAAAATCTAAAATTTCTTTATTAGATCCAATGTTTTTTAACCAACCTATAGTACCAGATATGATTAATACAAATTCAGCATGAGTCTCCAAAGTAGTCTTAAAAAAGAATCCACAAAGTTTAAGCTGTTAATTTTGTCTTTGTTTCTCCATCTTTTCTCCTGCGTATCTAAACTAGTAGTTGAACACTTGCACTTCCCTTCCTTTAAACCCTTAAGTTTAAGTAAATATAGTTTCAACGTATCCTTCTTTTCTCTCTTTCTAGTCTACTCTGAATTCCAGTCTTCAAATCATGGGTTATCCTTCTTACTCTAAGGCTTCAAACTTACCAACTTAGATTATCTCAGAAAATGAACAATCTTTTCTAATTGGTATAGCTACCAATCCTAAGAAATGGAAAAACAGCAAAGGGTGTTATTATGAAATCTATAGTATTTGATTATAAATCAAAAATAGCATTTCAAAATTAAACAGAAATAAGTCAGAATATCTTTATGTATACTGCCCTAACTTCACTGAAAAACACCTCACCTCTTTATGAGGTTCCATAATCACTGTCACACTTTTTCCAGTAACCTGGGCCAGCACCTGAAGTGAATGCATAGCTTGTTTCCTTACAGTGGAATTTGGGGAGGTGACTTCTCGAACCAAATCATGTGTCACATGATGAAAAGACTTTTCCTGAGCTGACAGGATCTCTTCAGATTTTTCCTCATCTTTCAAAGGAGTTGCACATCTTATCAATAGCTGCTCCAAGGTTGTCTTTGCCATAGCAACTGCTCCATTGGAAACCTAAGAATTCATGAAGACAATGAATCAGAGAGATGACTTAAATAAGTATTATAGTCATCATAACTTGCTAAAAGAAAAATAAGGTAAATAATTCTTTTAAGCACAAAACTTGCTAAAATTTGCTTCTGACCTTATTTGTAGAATATCTAAGTCTTTACTGAATAAAATGTTATCATTGAGAGCCATGTCCAAAGATAGCTATGTGAGCAAAACCACAACTCCAGCAACAAAATTCTCTGGAATGGGATCCTGTTATGATGGGTTCCTAAGTTTACATATAAATTGTGTAGTTCAACACAACATGTGTTTAGAATATGTAACCTCATCATTTTTCTGAGGATATTTTCTAAACCCTGCAGTCGTGAACACGTTTTATCTTTATGCAAGCTTATGAACTCCTCTCTTCAATTTAAATCTAACTCATAAAACATATAAGTGTTTACTATATATGAGACACCATACTAAGTACTAGATATACAAAGGCAGGAATACTGCAGGACAAAATTCATTACAAAAGGGAGTTTATCAACTGGAGAATGGCTAAATAAATTGTGGAAAAGAGGAAGTGTCAGCAGTAAAATATAGGAAGACCAGTTAGGGAACTCATTATAATAGGTGAGAGATAAGAGGATGCGGGACAACCATGTGTGCAGTGTGATAAGAAAGGCATGGGATTTAAATAAGATATCTCCAAGAAAAAGTTGAGAGTAGAGCTGAGGTTAGACAGCATAGTTTGTAGCTTTGTAGCTGTGAATCAAAGTTTCATGACATTGTCCAGCAGCAGCTGGCTGCTCCAGAGAAGCAATGCTCAAGAAGAAAACAAGAGTTACATATGGTTACAGTTTAGCTTAGCAGGGTAGGAACTGATCAGGGAATCAAAGAACCAAGGACTTAAAGGGAGAGCAGAAGACAGCATCACATCTACTGACCGTAAGGACAGAGAAGTAGAGGTGGACAGAAGAAAGTTAATAGGAAGAGCAAAGGGAGAACAAAAGCTAACGGCTCAGAATATGGAAAAAAAACAAGGTAGGAGAGAAGTGAAACAGTTAAGAGAGCAAGAGCAGGAGACAGAATTTCCAAGGCAATATATTGGACGTGGAACAGTTTCACATCACGGTAAGGTCTAAGGTGTAAGTATCCTAATGGGGAGATGACAGTGAATGGAAATAAAACTGTGAAGAGCTGAGGAATTCAAAAAATGAATATAAACTCACAGAAAGGGGACTCCTTACTTTTACCTTTGTATCGCTAGTGCTTACATGTAAGCAGGTACTTAACAAAGGTTTGTAGAAGTGAACTGATAGGACTCCACTCTTATCCATTCCCTTAAGCCCAGGATTATACAAATATTTAGTCTTTATGAATTCTATTAAGTTTAAATCCAGTGGTCTTCACATTCCTTTATTTACTAAGAGCTACAGTCTCATCAACACTGCCTGTCATTTGAAGACTGAACTATGAAACATGCTAGTAATGGTGCTTGGCAAATCAGATACAATTTTTATCTATCTATCTACTTGTCTATCTATGTATCTATCTATCCAACTAAAATTTACTAACAACCAACAGAGTAAATTTTCTGCTCTATTGTCTTCACAAAAGGTCAAGAACACAGTTCTCAAGGTAGCATATTTGGTTTTGGGGAAAAACAATTGTACTTTTGATTTTTAAATTATATTGACAATCATATAACACCAAATGGTAAAAGCTGTAAGAAGTTGACTAGTAAAATTAAAAGAAATCTGTGAATCAAAACTACTGAATTATCTGAATAGTACACTAATACTATGTCATACTCAGTTACTACATAAAAATCAAAAGTACACGTTGAAATCATCCATACATTAAATACCTCTCCAGTCAGGTCCATCATCACAAAAAGAAGTGCTTTAAGGAAAGTCTGTTGGTTCTGGAGGACCCAGATGAGAGGGAGTCGTTCCATGAGGAATTTGATAGACACCACACCCCCTAGTTTTGCATACCAAGCTTGTTCATAACAGCAAGCACATAAACGTTCCACAATGTAAGAAAAGAGTGGGAGCTGACAAGCCTAAAAAAAGAAAACATCACAAATATATGCTGTGTGTCAGTTTGCCAAAGAGCAAATATTTAACATCTTTACAACAGCACAGAAATCAGAAGTACGATAAATTCCACAAATAAATAGAATACTTACCCTTTCCTTTGAGCCCAGGATGATACTCGCTACATCAAATATCACAGCTAGAGCTACCTCCCCTATTTTACAAAGTTCCTTCTCCTCATATGCCATACAAATGGCTATTGCATCAATAAGCACCAAGGGATCCATTCCTTTTGACCCATTTTCTTCACTGTGAAACATGGCTGTGCTGGGTTGACTTCCCACCTGATAGCACTGTAGCAAAAAGGGACCTAAAATAAAATTTTAAGGAGGAGGCAGAGAACAAAAACAAATAATTTTGGATTTTTTAAAAATCAAAGTGACCAAAAATAAGATAAATAAAACCCAACAGAATTCTATTGCTTTTATAAAAATAGACACCTACCTACATAGCACTTTCCACATTTTTAATCTCACTAGAGCTTCTAACAAAACACAAGAGGAAGGTCCTTAGAGACATTTTTCAATTCCACACAAAGAAGCTGAGACATGGCAATGTTATGTGATTTTGTTCAGTCACACAACTAGCAAGGATCAAAGACAGGGTTAGATCCTGGGTTGTGCGGACTACAAGCCCCGCAGCACTCTTGCTACTACCTCCCTCCCTTTCACTTGTCTAAGTTTCTATCATGATCCTGAAAACTCTACAACTCTGAGAATTCAAGATTGGCACCCTGAAGTCTAATTCCTATGAACTATATAACAAAAACTACACACAAATGACATATCTTTTTACTGTTTTTTCATTAAAAGGCATGCCACTATCATCTCAATCAAAGCTAAGTTACATTTTTAATAATAATTCTTAAATGGTCAATGAAAGATAGTAGCTATGAAAATTTTAAGAGTCACAGTACAAAAAAGATTAATTTCTATATTTGAGTCTTTTCTGTCACACATACACATACACACACACACACACACACACACACCCTTATCACTAGCATAGAGAGCATCATATTCGGTTACGATGGCCACCAACACTTACTAGACAAGTGCCAGAAACACCCGATATCAAATGCCTCCACTGTACTCAACGTGGTGCCAGACAGAACTGTGGAGAATGGTTTTTGCTGGCCAAACCTGTGATTTCTTCAGTAAAGATAACTCCTAAAGAAGTATTTCCTCTCCCAACTGGCACTTTCTCTGCAATCTATTGCCTTAGAAAGTTGCCAGGAACACCAAAAGGTTCTGAACTGGATTAGAAAGGACTGGAATTCAAGTGTTCCTGACCAACTTCCAGATCAGCTCTCTATTATCTCTCCCAGTGGTGTCAAACTCAAATAGAAACAGGACCACAAAAGAGTTTAAGGATCCCTGAAAGCCATGAGTTGACTTAGAAAACCACAGATATTATACTGTATCTTTATTTGTTTCATTAAATTATTTCCCAATGACATTTAAATCTCACTCTTGTCACCAATATTTGACTCCTCTGCAATAACGCCTCACTATAGGGCAGGAGTTCCCAACCGGGGGTAAATACACCTTCCAGGAATAAAGAAATAAAGAAAAATGACAAGGAAGCCCAGGAACACAGTATTATTGTACTGGAATATTCCTAAAAGTGGTAGTGTTAAGTGAAAAATTGTTATGTACCAAATAAAATTTTCTGTATTAAAAAAAATAAGCCATGTTATTTCCAATGTACACATGCATGGTAAACACTAATTTATATTCCTTCATATTGACTGAGGAACATGGGAAAATTTACTATAAGCCCTATTACAGGGGATGACACCACAAATACAGTCAATGCCAGAAATAAGTTTGTAATCTGGCTGTGGAGATCAAGTTAATATAAATGAAACAATTATGTGGTACTAAATAAACCTGCAGAAGAGTTCATAGAAGGAAAAAATCATTTATATGGGTTTGCCAAACTACAATTGGGCCTTTTAGGATAGACAGAACTTGGACTGGTACAGAGAGGGGGCAAACATCATGCAGGACAGAAGCGAAGATAATAAGGCAAAAATAAGTATTGTATCTTGGGAGTTTACCTGCCAAAACAAACCCAGGGACTATATGAACACAATTACAAGACACTTTTGCACAAATAAAGTCAGATCTAAGTAAGTGGAAAAACATCAGTGGCTCATGGGTAAGCTGAGCTAATATAATAAAAGTGATAATTCTACCTAAATTAATTTACTTATTTAGTGCCATACCAATTAAACTATCAGATTTTCTAGAGCTGGATAAAATAACATCAAAGTTCAACTGGAAGAACAAAAGGTCCAGAATATCAAAGGGACTAATGAAAAGAAATGCTAGAGAAGGTGGCCTAGTGCTACCAGATCTCAAATTGTATTTTAAAGCAGCAATTATCAAAACTACTTGGTATTGGCTAGGAAACAGAAGGGTAGACAAGTGGAATAGACTTGGCACCTGAGACCCAGTAGGCAAGAAATATAGCAACCTCCAGTTTGATAAACCCAAGGACCCCAGCTTCTGGGATAAGAACTCACTGTTCGACAAAAATTCTGGGAAAACTGGGTAACAGTGTGGCAGAAACTAGGCACTGACCCATGCCTGACACCCTACACAAGAATAAAGTCCAAATGGGTACATGATTTAGGTATAAAGATTGATACCATGGATGAACTGGAGGAGCACAGAATGGTGTATTTATCAGATTTATGGAGAAGGGAAAAATTTTTGACTAAAGAAGAGATAGAAAGCATTATGAAATACAAGAAGGATAATTTTGATTACATTAAACTGAAAAGTTTTTGCACAACCAAACCCAATGCAACCAAAATTCAGAGGGATGTAGTAAATTGAGAAAGAATTTTTACAGGTAATCTTGGGGATAAAGGCCTCATTTCTAGACTATAAAGAGAACTGAGTCAAATGTACAATACAAGTCATTCCCCAATTGATAAATGGTCAAAGAATATGAACAGGCAATTTTCAGAGGACGATATTAAAGATATCTATAATATATGAAAAAATGATCTAAATCACTTTTGATTAGAGAGATACAAATCAAAACAACTCTGAGGTACCACATCACACCTATAAGATTGGCAAACATGACAGAACAGGAAAATGATAAATGTTGGAGAGGATGTTGGGAGAGTTGGAACACTAATTCATTGATGGTGGAGCTGTGAGCTCATCCAATCATTTTGGAGAATGGTTTGGAACTATGCCCAAAGGGCTACAAAAATATCCATACCTTCTGACCCAGCAATATCACTCCTAGGACTGTATCCCCAAGAGATCATAAAAATGTGGTCCCACATGTACAAAAACATTTATAGCAGCTCTCTTTGTAGTTGCCAAAAACTGGAAATCAAGGGGATGCCCATCAATTGGGGAATGGCTGAATAAATTACAGTATATGAATGTAATGTAATACTATTGTGCCATAAGAAATGATGAACAAGAAGACTTCAGGGAGGCCTGGAAGGACTTGTATGATCTGATGCTGAGCGAAAGGAGAACCAGGAGAACTTTGTGCATAGCAACAACCACAGTGTGAGAGAGTTTTTTTTTCTGGTAGAGTTGGAATTTGGTAACAAGCAAGAACTTAAAAAAAAAAAATTCCCAATGGTCTTCTAAGGCAAAATGCCTTCCACACTCAGAGAAAGAACTATGGAATTCATTCGCAGAATGTAGCAGGGGGGGGTGGGGTGGGGTGGGGTGTGTGTGTGTGTGTGTGTCTGTGTGTGTGTATTATGTTTTGACACTCAGAGAAAGAACTATGGAATTCATTCACAGAATGTAGTAGGTGTGTGTGTGTGTGTGTGTGTATTATGTTTTGATTTGTTACGATTTCTTCCATTTATTTTAGTTAATCTACACAGCATGACCACAGTGAAAACATATTCAATAGAAAAGTATGTGTAGATCCTAAAAAGAATTATATGCCACCTTGGGGAGGGAGAGGGTGGTGGGAGGTAGTAGGGAGGAACAAAAATCTAAGTTTTATGGTAGTGATTATAGAACATTAAAAATTAAAAAAAATAAAATAAAATAAACCCGAGTATTCTCAGGGAATGGTGAGAAGATTATAGCTCTGCACAGACAGTATAACTGGTGAGTATTGCTCAAGAACGAGTATGAGACACTTGAGTGTATTAATGTCACACTTCAAAAAAAAAAACAGACAAGTAAGTTTTTGTATTTTATCAATGTTCCCACGATTATCCAAGTAGTTTATACAAGCAACCAGATCCAATGGAGGTTCTTTAAAGTGGGAAGGGGCTGGGGAGGCCTCGAGTTGGGGATGAGGGGATCAGAGAGGAAGGCATAAAATTTTCTTTTTAAAGACTTGACATATCACAGTTCCTAATCAAAAGATATGAAAGGCAGTTTTCAGATGAAGGAATCAAATCTATCTATGATCATATTGAAAAAAATTCTCTAAATCACTACTGATTAAAAGAAATGCAAATTAAAACACCTCACACTTATCAGATTGACTAATATGACAGAAAAGGAAAATGACAAACATTGGAGGAAATCTGGGAAAATTGGGAAACCAATGCACTACTGATGGCTCTGTGTAAACTGATCTAACCTTTCTACAGAACAATTTGGAATTATACCCAAAGAACTATAAAACTGTGTATACCCTTCAGCCCAGCAATATCACTCCTGGGTCTTTATCTTAAAGAGATTAAAAAAAAAAAAAGAGGAAAAGGATCTATCTATAAAAAAATATTTATAGCAGCTCCTTTGGTGGTGTTCAAGAATTGGAAATTGAAGGTATGCCCATCCACTGGGGAATGGCTGAACAAGTTGTGGGAAAAGATTATGATAGAAATAAGAAATGACAAGCAGGATGCTTTCAGAAAAACCTGGAAAGACTTGCAGGGCAGGAACTGATACAAAGCAAAGTGAGCAGAACCAGGGAGCACTGTATACAGGAAGAGCAATATTATATGATGATCAACAGTAAATGGCTTGGCTATTCCTAGTGATACAAGCATAAAAGACTTTTGATGAAAAATGCTATGACTCCAGACAAGGAACCAACGGAGTCTAAATGCAGACTGAAGTAATGCAAACTAAATGCAGACTATTTTTTATTTTTTTTGTGAGAGGCTTTTGGTCTGTGTTTTGTTTTATAACATCACTATTGTGGAAATGTTTTGTATGACTGATTGCACAAGTATAACCTATTATTGAATTGCTTGCTAGGTCAGAGAGGGGATGGGGAGAGAGGAAAGGAGAGAATCTAGAACTGAAAATTTTTTTAAAAAGAATGTAAAAATTTGTTGTTATGTTAAATTGGAAAAAAGTGAAATTTTTTTAAAAGACTAGCAGTAAAATTCAACAATATTACCGAAGTGCCAATCATCGTATAGCTACATTTAAGAATAGCCTGAAGCAATGGCTTTCAAAAAGACTCAACTACATCATTTACAGTAAATTCAAGTGGCTTTAACATACTGTACTTACCACACTGTTGGGCTACTGCTACCATAGTATAGTGACGAATTAAGCTGGCTACAAAAGGCAGAGCACTAGGTCGAAGATCCTTGATGACCGCCGACATGAATGCACCAGTCAATGCTTGTTCAAATGTTTTACGTGCTGGAGTATCTTGTGCTTTGTATCGATGTGAAATAATTACACTGGGTATGGACTTCTCTGTAAAGCTACAAGACAAAATTACATCTACTGTCAGAACTCTAGACAACTGTGCTGGCAATTCAACCATGACCATTACTAACTTCATTTACAACCTACAACACTTCCTTTCTTGTTCAGATAGCACGGATGGACTCATTTACTCCATTTTAATTTTAGTAGATTCTAGTCTCAAACATGACAGATGGTTCAATTTCTCCACAAACATTTATAGTCAACAATTCAAAGACAGGACAAACATATTTCAAAGAATATGTATGAAGCCAACAAAATAGCAATCATATAACAGCATTTTCAATATTTTTATAATTATTTTCTATTCTAAGAGAAATCTGTTTTTTATCTGGGCAGACCACAATGTTATTAAACAAGTCAAACTCCAAACATCAGATTACAAAACTTCAAACAACACTCAAGAAAGATCTAACATACATATTTATGTCACAAATTGAACCAAAGTGTCAAGAGTACATAGGCAGAAGAAAATCTGTTGATGACATCATTTTCTTGTCATCTAGGCTTGAAATGTCAGTGTTATTTTTGACTCCTTGCTGTTACTGTACTGAATGACCAGTAACGTCACATGTTACTAGGTAAAAAAAGGCACTTTCTAAACCTGAAGTTTTGCTCAGCATCAGATTCGGAAATAACCCCAACATGTCCTCTCTATTCTTAATTTCTAAAGAAGACGTTATGCATCACTCCACCTGAGAGTCTGAACAAGTCAACATACTTTGGATGTGCAAGGAGTTGATACAAGGCATGCTTATTATCATCCAAATTCATCATGGCCACCAAGAAGCACTTTATTACTTCCCACGCTTGTCTCCGATAGTATGGCTCCGTGTTGGCACTCTTCAGGCAGTCCAAAGCAGTCTCGATGGCCTGCGATAAAGAAAGCAAGACAAAACAAAACAAAACAAAACCTTTGACATATATGTGTGTGTATAAATATAAATAGATACGATACTGAAGAATACTTTACCAAAAGCTTAACAAAATCCACCTAAAGGAACAACTAAGTCCAATATATAAAGTATCATCAAATGAAACCTGTAGAGAAAATTTATTAAAAAGGAGGAAAACATATGAAATAAGGAATTTCATTGTTGAGAATAAGGAAATTCAATTATTTCTGCCTAAATAGTTAATGAGATTATGCAATTCAAATGATATCTGAAGGCCTTGTTATAGAGAAATGAATAGGTTCTCCTTTGGAGAAAATAATTATTTATTTATTAGATTAACTGCATGCTCTCAACACCTATCAAATCATCTATTATCACCTCATCAAAGTCCTAACAAAAAGAACAGTTCAAACCAGTGGAGTGGAACTTTTCTTGCTAAGGAGTAAAAGGAAGGGTGAATTTCTTATGCTTTTATTATATTTCCAATTCTTTTAAATTTTTTTAACACCTATGAAGTGTAATGTAAATAGAAGTTTTTACCTGTTAATCACATCTAGAAAAGATAAGACAAATAATGTGGAAATCTTTAAATCTTTTAACATCACTTTTAAAATGTGCTTATTATTGTACCAACAAATGATCACTGTGTAGTCTAAATTACTATTAAGAGACTGATTTAAAGCTTAGTTATAATACAGGGAGAAATTTTTGTTTTATTACACTATTTTATGTCCTAAGTAAGACACATAGAGCTATTATTGAAGCATACTGTGAATTTAGGATTTCTGAACATTTTACCGAATTAGCAATATTAGCAAATTATTAAAGCTATTATTCCCCATTTTAGGAGCATATTTCTTATCAATGTTTGAATTTATAAGTTACTTTTTTAAGTGGTTCCCTAGCAAGTATTTATTTTTAATTAATGTATGATAAAAAATAATTGTTTCAAGAATGAGAATTAGTGATAGATTTTGATTAATATATCCCAGGGTCCTGAGAACAATCACCCTGGACAGGCAAACTCAAAGATAACCTGCAGAAAAATTATAAGGCAACATCAATATGAGAATGTACTGTAAAACACTAAATAGGACTAAAACAGAGAAGCATAAACAGTGAAATAAGCAAAATCTTATAAAAGGGCAATAACTACGTAAACAGAAAGAACAAAAGAAACAATGCTATAAAGATACAATGACCAAGCTTGACCCCAACACCATGTTTCAAGAGGGATCTCTCCCCTATGTCTTTGCAGAGGCTGGAAATAAAGATTACATGCAATAATGTATACCATAATTGATACACACACATATTTCATATATGTACATACATATATGAAATATTTGTGTGTATAAACATATATATAAAGGTTACTTTCACTGAACTTTTTCATCATCTTTATTATAAAGGATGACTTTTTAGGAGGGATTAGTATGAGGGATTCTGTCAGAAACAAAATTAAAGTAAATACAAAAGAAATACATAAAATTTTGTTCCTTTTTTCAAAGGGCAAACCATCTGCCAGTGTTCTAGTTCAAGTGATAAGCCTCACTTCATCCCTACCTCATATGTACATCCATAAAATATCTGAATTTCTAAAAGTTTTAATTTTAAGAAAATTAAGTAACCACAAAAAGCATTCAACTTTACCTTTTCCATTGGAAGCTGAATGGATGCTTTACAATCTGAAAACTCTATTGTGATACTAGGTCCCTGAATTTCAGTTACAACATACTGAAGCTTTTGAGATTCCTTTAACATTTTCCTGTTACTTCCACCAAATTTACCAAGCACTCTGTAGGCCACATGAGAAATGCTGTCTGCAGGATTCCTCAAGGTACGCCACAAAGCCTAAAATGAAAGAAATATTTTTAAACACAAGAGGTTTTCAAATTTCATCACAATGTCATAAATCTTTGAACACATGTTCCAATTTACTTCACAAAATTTTCCACAAGTTTAATAAGACTTGGAAAAAAGTTGAGAAGTAAATCAAAGACCACTACATTTCTCAATCTTATCTTTTAAATCAATTGGTTTCCTAGTCCTAATTACCCTTTTGGAACTGGGAATATAAAACAGAATGATTAAATCAATTTCCATATGACCTTCAATTACCAGCTGATTACAATACGTATGTGAAAACTTATAAAATTTATCAGAGAAATCATGTATCAGAGAAATCCAAAAAAATAGGCTGAAAATCACATCTCCTTTAGACAAAGCATAATAAAAATTTAAGTTTCATACTGAAAGTGACAGATATAAGAACTTCATATTACCTGCATGAGTTCAGCTCGCACTGGCTGAATGTGATCATATAGAAAGTCTGGCTGGAGATTATCTACACACAATTCAAGAGTCCGAAGGCCTTGGCTAACCAATGTCTGGGATCCATTAAGTGCAGATACTAAGGGATCCATTAACATTGGTAGATATGGTAGAAGAGAGCTCAGCCGAACGGGTACAGTAAGACATAGTTCCACAAATAAATCTTTCATGTGTTGCTTGTGGAGTCCACTTTGTAACATATTAAGTCCTAAAAAAAAGGCAAAAACTTTAAAATAAAATTAACTTTAAAATATTTTGTTAATATAGCTAGAACTTATATGGCACTTAAAGTTTTCAAAACAATTTACAAATACTGTCTCATTATCTTCAATAAGAACCCTGAGAAGTAGTATTCTCATATTGTAGGTGAGAAAATGGAGGTAAACAGAGATTAAGTGACTTTCTCAGGATCACGCAGCTAGTAATGTTTGTCTAAGGTTAAATTTGAACTCGAGTCTTCTTAATTTCAGGTTCATTTTCTATGTATGAGGACACCTGGCTTTCTCTACAGTTATCTTACAGGTATCCTTCTCTACAGATTACCTGTACAATCTTACCATGATTAAGTGCTTAAAATACAGGTGTGTGAAGGAGTAAGGAATTTATGTGAGAAGACTGGGCTCACTAAAACAAAGTGGATAGCTGGCCACAGGATTTTCTATATATAGTTAAAAACTATTTATTGGTTGTTTATTGTGAAAAACACTGTATATTTCAGGTTCTTCTGAGATAAGATGGGGAGAAAAGCCAAAGAAAGACGAGAAGCCTTCTAAACTTCCTAAACTAGGAAAGTCAAAAAAAGTAACTTTTCAAAAATGCAATCAGTTCATATAGTGCAAATCATAAGCACACTAACACCCCCTATATGTGCTTATTACGTAAATCCCAGTTAAATACATGCATACAGGGCTAGAAAATAATACTCAAGTACAAATACAAAGTAGCTTATTTGCTTTATTTCTCACTTCGATTAACCTTTTCCATCTTGGTTGTGTTTTCTCTGGTCTAATGTTAAAACCAGAAAACTCTAAGGCTCAAAACTGCAAGCAACACCTCATTAGGGAAACGGACCTCTCCTCTCCTCCCCTCCCTTCCCCTCCCCCAAACCAATCCTGGAAATGGCCACAACTTAGTTCAGCTGCCCACCCCTTTAAGTCTTAAATGATCCTCTGCAACTCTAAGGGTTTCTCAGTTACACAGAGATGAGTAGCTGCCAAAAATAGGAAACCCATCTGTGATTTCACTGGTTCAGGGAAACCCTGGGTGAGAAAACACCTTAAAGTAATATAGAATAATATCTTCTCTATAACTGAGTCAAATTCCTTAAAACCAAGAGAGGTCAACATTTTCTCTGCAACATCACAGAGAACTGCCTGGGATGCTGAAATGCTAAGTCATTCGCCCAATGTGTCAGAGGAGGGACTTAAATCCAGGTATCCCTAGCTTCTAGGCCCATTCTCTATCTCTTGTACTACCAGAAAAAAGGAATTAAATACTGGAATAAAACAAAAGTAAAGAACAAGCAAAACAGTGATTCTGACCTTGCAACAAATTTGGTAAGAGAGGCAAGAATTCCTGATAGAGAAGATCATGGCTGCCCCCGCCAATGGAACGAAACAATGCTCGAAGGAGCAGGAAATAGTTGTAGGGCTCCTTGGCTGTCTGTGCGAGTTCCATAGAGCTGTTCACAATCTTGTGCAAGTGGGGCTAAGAGATGTGAGGAAAAGGTCAATAGACAATAAAGAGAAAGGTCAACAACTGGTAGGACCTTTCAATCATCATTTTTTTAACATCACACTGGACTCAAAGGTTCCATGAAATCTAGTAAGGGCAAAAGCTAATTTTAATGCATTTGTACCAAATACACGTAGCAAAGCCCAGGGGTGAGGGTGAGAAGGGGGACAGCATTTCAGAGAGAAGTTAGGTGTCATCATTACCTGAGGTAGACCTAAATTTATTTCAATTTATGAAAAAATGACTATAGTATTGATCCCAATCTATATTTCCTCTCCAAGTTAGCCAATATAAAACCCAAATTTGGTTTATGATCTATTTTCAGTCTATATTTACGTGTGATTTTTTTTTTCTTTCAAAGAAATTACCATCAAGAGACAGGTTTTCATTTTTCCTGACATCTAAAAGTCATATACTCTGCCTCATGAAGTCTCTAATCAGTCAGTTCAAATTTTCAACTGATTGCCCTATCACCAATTTTTTTAATTTTATTACTGGATGGATCCTTAGAGGTTATCAAGTCCAACTATCTCATTTTCAGTTGAAGAAACTGGTTAACTGACTTTCCCAAGGACTCCTAAGTCCTATTTTATTTATCCTTTTCACTGATTCAGTAGCAGGACAAAAGGTAAAAAAAGCAATCCCAAAGTGTGTATTCTCTTAGCACTTTCCTTCAGGTTCTCAGTGTTAAATTTTGAACCATATTTTTGAACAAACTGTTTTAAAACAATTATCCTTCTATTTCATGAGGATATAAGAAAAATGTCAACATGATGATGTTGCACTTATTTAATTTTTTAAAAAACAAAGATTTAAATCTCCAATCTCTGGGGTGGAGATTAGCTAATAACAAACCAAAGGCATTATAATCTAGATAAAAAATTCAGATATGCATTGTAGTCCTCATTTTTTAAGTCACTATACTCTAGGCCTAATTCTCATTTTTCAAATAGTAGGTACTGCCACATTACTCACAGGGTGCTATGAAGAGTTCAGAGAGAAATTTTTTAGAATGTTATATGTACAGGTGTGCATGTGTGTATACACATATATGACAGCACTCTGAATGATGCGTTTTTCCTTAAAAAACACTTTCTAAATTTAGGGTGTATTTTTCCTCTCCATTTGAACTTGGATTTCATTGGTGTAAGGAACCCTGGCAAGGGAAGGAAATTCCCTGTACCACAGCAGCTCTACAACCATCAGACTTTTATCTCAGAGAGCTGCTATAGGTAATGTATCATCTAACTTCTGTTATGTGACTTGTCAAGAGTCACACAGTAAACATGAGCCAGAAGCAGGACTTGAATATAAGATTTCCTAACTCCAAGGAAAGCTTTCCAGTCAGTATAACACCTGACTCTCCAATGTAAAGTATTGCTATTTATTATTAAAACTATAGTGGGAAATTCTCAAGTGGTTAAATAACCTGCACCTCCCCAAAAATATTTCTGTACAGAAGCCTTAGAAGTTTTTTGCCTTAGTACCTGTAGATATATTTATTACTGACCTACATCCACAATGCAACAAGTTTACAATTTTTAATTATTTTCTGTAACAATCTATACAACAAAGGTCACAAATAAAAGGAACGTATTCTCTACAGTAAAGTAAATATTTCATTATCTGTTATATGTAGGATATGAAAAATCTCACAAGGTTTGAAACATTTTCAATCAGATTTCACGCCTTCTATTTATCTATGGACATCAAGTATTGTACTCTTGGTACAAAAACTGACGCTGTTAATCTCTGAATACTTTACTAAAAATACAGAGTATTTTTATGCTTTATGTCTACAACTAAGTTGTTATTCCTTGCATAATAAAGTTTTATTTCTCTATTGGCTCACAAGTTTCCCTATGAGAAAATGTTTCTCTTTGAACACAGTAGATGACACTCTCTGACCTTGAGATATATTTTGCCACAAAAGGAGAAAATGTATTTTAAAGATTTTCTTGTTATCCCTCATATATTGAATCCTCCAAAACAGAACAACTGATCACAGACATGCTGGAAAAAAGACATTCACCTACAAATATAGTCTAGGCACAGATTGAACATTAAGCCTTCAAGTTTTTTCCATTTCAATTCATACAAGAATATTCACATGATGAACTTGCAAATTGAGTAGCACACAAGGCATCATGACACAGTGAAGAAAAGGCCACCAGTTTTGTGGTCACAAAGCCCCATGTTCAAGTCATACATCTAACATTCTCTGTGACCAGAAGCAAGTTACTTAATATCTCAAGGACCCCAGAGAACTCTCCAAGATTGTAAAATACAAATGAGTTGCCAATTTACATGGTGGAAAGTTTCAGCCACAAGAATACCCACGCTGATGAAATCAAGGGTTTAGATCAAAAAGAAAACAGCACATTAAATATTTTATATGCTTGGTTTTTATTATGCAAGACTATTTATTAACTTAAGGAGGTCTTTTCAAATGTTAAAATAGTAGCTTCAGGAAGTTTTCCAATAGTGAATTATTTTAATAATCAAGTATGTGAGTGCCACTTAAGTCAAAATAAGCTTTACCTTCAACATTTGTTCATTTTCAGCTGCAAAGAGAGAAACCGAACCAAATACCAACTTGAAAAGCTTGAGATACAGATTGGAGAGTTCCACATTAGAGCCCATTTCTGGCAGTCGATCAAGGAGATACTCCACAAGAATTGTAGCAAACAGAGCAGAGGTGGTAGGATTCGCCAAGAAAGAATTGGCAACAATCTGTAAAAACATGAAATTCAAATGACAAAAAAAATTCCTTTCCAAAAGAGACTGCAAGGTAAGGTAATTAGCTTAAATAAATCAATGCCTTGTTGGGGCTCACAAAATTAATTACCTATCAAAGAAGAATGAAATATTTCTACAAAGAAAAAAGTATTTCTGCAACCTTAAAAGAAATGTTTCAGGTATTTACTTTATGTAAGCTTAACTCCCAAACAAAAATCATTCAACATCAGAACACTAATACTAACAAAAGATATTAGCTCAAAATCATCTGTTGCTTTTCATGCACATTAATTTCTAAATTATACATGGCTTTAAAGTAATTTTTTGAACTCCGCCCTTTTAAGGAATCTTTAAATGTTTTAAAAACTAATTTCCAAATTACAGAAAAATACATAGCATTCATATTTGGGAGAATACATGAAAATTATTTTATACCTGAAGAGCATAATTTTTTGAGATTCTTTCCACCATATAAGGGACTGTAGTTTGAAAGATTTCTTTAAATGTTAAGGGATTCATCATTGTGAAGACTCCTGCAAAATGCTCCAACACTTCCTTTTCTTCTTTCATTCTAACTGTCTGACAGTTTGCTACTCGTATGTATGTCTGTCCATTTCCTGCTATCTGGACCTGGAACAGAAAAGAAATACATGTAATTTTTATAAGACTACCTTGAGAATGAAAATATTTATAAGTCATAATACAATTACATAACAAATTCTGTTAAAAATGATCACTATAGTATTGACCAAAAGCACTGCAATTTTTAATGAACAAATCTTAATCCTGTACAGTTACATTTATAAACTCTCACTTTAGAAAAAAATTTTTTCTGAAAAATTGTAACTTTGGTAAGTTGTTCAAAGCCAGGAAGAGATTAAATCTAAAGCTACACCAAGAAAAACATAAGATTTTCACGAACAGACTTCTGTAAGTGCAATTCCATTCTATGATGGTAGAATGCATATTGAGTTCTATGAGTATAGGGCTTGTAAAATCTAAAGATGTGTAATTCTATGCAGTGTTTTCATTCGTAACAGTTTAGTTCATCATCATATTACTCACCTGATAAATATCTAAAGCCTGCATTGCATATTTCACAAGTTTTATGTAAATCTGTGTTTCTTTGGGTTGTAATTGTTTGTTGGGGATGAACTGAGCTTCTGGAAGAAAGATTACATGCCAAATTAAAACCACGAAAAAATTTTTTAAAGCCTCACACAAATGCTGTATTTCATCGAGTAATTTAATTAGAGAATTACCACCAGGTGCTTTACATGAAGTTATTCCCCATGTAATAGTCTTGACTCCACAGACCAAAGTTTTTACCAAACTCCGACAATCTGTAACTTGGAATGTCTGCTTATCTTCTTTATCCTTTTCTCCTTGTTTCTCAAATACAGGCACCGGTGCTGGAGCTACTGGTGTGGTAGGGGCTGGTGAAGGTGCAGGGGCAGGTGCTGTGGGAGCTGTAGGTACCCCAGGCAAAGCTGCTTCTGCTGCTCCAAGTTCTGACTGAGGTTTACACTTTTTAAAAATGGCAGACAACTGATATCGAGCAATGGTGTGGAATTTTAGAACAAAAACCTGAAAAAGAAGGAAATTAATATGATGGTTTCAAAAGAAAAAAACCTTATCTGGAGTATACCAAAAGTAAACTCAGACTCCTCTAAACCTCTTGGAGCAGATGGTGGAAATGTCCTTCAAACTATCCAAAGCCTCCTCACTCACAATTCACTACACAGAACTACAAGACATCTAAAATGAAAGGCAAACAATTCAATAAAACAATATAACAGAAAGGATTCTTCCGATTTTTTACAAAAGAAGTGACAAGCATTTGGTACATAAAAACAACTGTTTCAAAAAACATCTACCAATTTCTAACATACCGAAATATTACATTTTACCTAAACATTTGCAATATAACTACAAGTATCCTATAAAATAAACTTAGTAATTCGCTATATGAAATACTGGTCACTAAAGAGGTAATTTGAAATTCAAAATGGAGACGTATTGGGAGTGAGCACTTATTAAAATTTCTCTCTCTTAACTTCTTATAAAAAATACTTACTTCTAACATCCGCATTAGAATGTCTCTCCCATTTCCATTTTCTTGCTCACTTTTGGAGCGGATGCAATCTACCAAGTTTAACAAAAGCTTGCAAGACATAGTCTGGATACTGCTAGGCAATGACTCATCATCAATGTTCTTGGCAAACAGCTGGACTGCAAGGGAGAGGTCATTGAGAGGTAAATGCTGCCGGACATGATGCACCAAGTCTGCCAGTGTGCTGTATGCAAGTGGCCTAGAAGGGAAAAGAAATTCATTAGTTTTTAGGCCTATAGACTGATGTAAATTACACCGACATTTATAAATTCCATAATCAATTTGTTACCATCTCATTATACCCTAGTAAGGTAACTCCACAGGAAGGCCAGTGCACCACTGAGGTCAAACCTAGAATTTAGCTAACAATTTTATTACTCTTCCCAATTTTCATCTAATAGTTTTAAAGATGCCTTTTTAAAGTTGGGGTTTTCGTCAAACTGAGTTTTACAAGTTTTTGTTCAACCGCAGCACTCTAAATGGACACTGAAATACATAATTAGCCTAAGGAGAAACAATTACTGGGCTTGATCATGCATATGCCCATTTTGTGGCTCAAAAAACAGAAAAAGCCCATGTCAATTAATATTTTCCTATTCTATGGTACATTACCAAAATATTCAGAGGATTAAGTTCTAAAAAGACTTTGTATATTGCCATAATGCTCCAAGATACAAAATAATGCTTAATTTGTTCTCTAATAACAGAATATTTTACAAATTCAGACTCCTCTAAATCTCTTTGAGCAGATGGTCAAAATACACTTCAAACCACCTAAAAAATCCTGTCACACTCAGAGCTACAAGACATCTAAAAGCAACAATTTGTCTGCAACTGCACTCACACTACTTGGCTTAATGAAAACATTAAGATAAAAACAGAAAAAAGCTAATAACCAAAAGGTATTTTTCAAGTGTTCTATGTCTAATTCATGTTAACAAAATATCAACTCTCACTCTTTTGCTTTATCTCTTTATATCTAGGCACCGTATCAATTGATTCAAAGTAACAAAACCCTTTTTTAAAAATTTCTGCATTTTTAAATCTCAGGGTAATTTAAGGACACAGGTAAATTTAATTTGCAGGTTCTAGAATTAAATAAACACTCCAAACAGGAAATACAAGAAGTCATTGTCAAGGGCAAACCTCCAACTAGATACCGTAAGACTGGTTCATACCTCAGAGTCTCTCGAGCAGTGTATCCAGACCCGATTAGTATGGATTCATCAAACAGTTTGTCCATGCATGGAATGAATTCTAGAAAGTAAATATTTACCGAATCAATTACACATTAAATTACTTTAAAAGTACTTAACTTAAAGTCAACGATATAACCCACATTTAAAAAAGGGAAGAAAAAAACAGCCCGCACTATTTCATCCTATAAAGATGCTGTTTTCCTTAAGACAGGTTACACAAAACATGTGCTATTAAAAATACAATTTAGGCTATCGGCAAATGCTTTAAGAATTCGACAAATGCTAAGAAAATGTGAATTCATTTTGAAATGCAAAAGGAGAAATAGCTTAATATATGGCCATCCTTGCTATTCTCAGCAGTTGTGATACAAAAATGTAAGTGGCCAGTACGTGACACAAGTAGCAGGAGTTCAGGGGAAGGTCAAGAGAATAATCAGTCAGTCAGCAAGCATTTGTTATGTGTCTACAATATGCCCGACACTCTTCTAAGTGTTACGGATACAAAGAACGGCAAAAACATGGTCCTGCATCTCAAAAGAGCTCCTAATCCAAGAGGCAAGAAGAGATGCAAAGAGCTCAAATAATACATACAAATGAACAGGCACCAAATAATTAATAGCTAAGGAAGTTCAATGAGGGATCTGGAAGAAATTAAGCCTAATTAAACACTAAACAGTGTGCACTATCAGGCAAAGGAGAATTTACACAAATACATAAAAGACAGGAACTGACATACTAAGTTCTGGAGACAGCTGAGTGAAATACGCATATAGAAAGTATTATGAAATAAATGTGGAAGCTGGAACCAATTTGTGGAGAGACTTAAATGACAGTCTGAGGCATTTGCATTTTATGCGAGGGTCAATAGAAAGCTCCTCTCCAAGACTAGCAGAGTGGCTTACTTTACAGCAGTCTTAGACATAGACCCAATGAGGAGACCACTTCAACATCTAGGGGGCTAATGATGAGGCACTGAACTAAGCTGGTGGCAGTGTGAGGGAAGAGAAGAGGACAGATGTCACGGTGGCAAAATCTGCAAGATTTAGCCAGCTGTTAGATGAGGGAAAGACCAAAGAAAACTCAAGATCCAAGCCTGGGCAGCTTAGAAGAAGGTCTGGGAAGAGAGGGCACAAGCCAGACACAACAGATTTGGAGCACTGGCAGGCAACAGAGTTGACGATTGTACAGTTTGTAGTTGGAGATATAGGACTAGAATTAAGAAGAGATTTCAACTGGATTGAAGTATTAGGAACATCCACATAGAAGTGATAACTATTCAAGAAATCAGATGAGATTTCTTGGGAGATGGCAGTGGAGAGAGTGGAATAATCAAACTTAGGAGGCAGGAGATCAGATGATGATCTAAGAAAGGAGTCTGAAGGGTCATCAAACATGAAGAGAAGCAGAAAAAGAAATGTCACAATATTCAAGGAAGGAGAGCTTTAGCAATTAGAAAAACACAGAATCACAGAATAGTGCAGATAGTAACACTCTAGATCTAGAGCTGCAAGAGACCTTGGACTTTATTTAATCTATTTGCATATTGTGATTTTTCAGTTTGATTTGTTTTTTCCATTCCATTCTCTCCCTGTGTTCCTCCCCCAACCAATGAGAACACAAAAAGTACTCACTTTACACATCAGAAAACTGAGGCCCACACAGAAGTAACTTAAAGTCATGTAAATGACAGAACCAGGGTTCTTAGAGTCAAATTCACCTCTTTTTCCACTGCTAGATGACTGGTAAACTTTGAGAAAAACATCATTAGAATTAAAGGGCCAGGAAGTCTGTTTGAAAAAGGTCTGCTCAGAAATAATCAAGTGATAAGAAGTGGAGACTAAAGTCAGGAATGAATCCTCTCTACAAGTTCAGCAGTGATGACATAGGAGGCCAACTTGAAAGAATAGTGAGGGTCAAAGTACAAGTTTTTTTTATAGATTCAGGAGTCCTAAGCATGTTTGAAAGAGGAGGGAAGGGGCCAAGAGACAGGGAAAGATAAATGGGGAAAACACCTAGAAGGGAATGGGAATCAAAGGCAAAGACATATGGGACAACTTTTTCAAGGTTCCCACTCCACCAAAATATGAATCAACAGAAGATGAGACAAGAGAAAATGTAGGCATTTCCAGCTAAAATTTAAAGATTAGGGAGTTCATGAGAGAGGACCTCCGTTTTCTCAGAAAAGAGGAGAGGTCAACTGATAAGAAAAGGGGGGGGGACAGGTGACAAGTTTCTGAATAGCATTTTGGGGCTCACTTGGCAATCTCATTCTCTCCCAGGGCTTTACCTATGATCTCTTTGGAAATTCTACCCAAATCTTCATCTGTAGCCATCACCCAGACACCAGCTCCTGTTCCACATCCTCAAATACTTACAGAACATCTCTCCAAACTGTATGTGCCACTTGTTCCTCAACCCTAATTCCATACTTTTACAACTCAGCTCATTATCTCTTTTCCCTTCGGCCTACTCCTCCTCCTGACGTCACTATTTCTGCATACGGTCTCCCAACTGGTCCCTTGTGTTCAGCACTTTGTGTTTATGTTGGATTCCTCCCTCTCACCTCATATTAATTTAGCTATCAAGTCCTAATCATTCTACCATTAAAAAATCTCATAGGTCAGAGTCAGAAAGGACCTCAGTGGTCATGTAAGCCAACTTCTTCCTTTCACAGAAGAAAACGGACCAGCAAAATTGAGTGACTTGCCCAAAGTCACACCGATAATTTGCTTCATACACAAGATTTGAACCAATCCTCATCTTCCAAAATCAGTGCTATTTCCACTGGTCTTCATCTCTCCAAAGAAGCCTACTGTCTCATAGTTCTATGGTTTTGTTCACTTATTCCCTATGCCTCAAAACCATTTTCTCCTCTATGCTGAGAAAGATGCATTTTTCCTGCAATATTATATATAATGGCTACATACATGTGATTTTATCCCACCTTTTAGAAGATAAATTTCACAAAGGCAAACTATGTATATCCCCAAGTGGGGGTGGGGTGGGGTGTGTGTGTGTGTGTGTGTGTGTGTGTGTGTTTGTGTGTGTGTACACGCACACACACATACTTATAGACTTTTTTGCATTAGAAGGAATCTGAAAGGTCATCTACTCCACTCTCCTCATTTTGTAGATGAGGAAATTAAAGGTCCTGGTACAGGAAGTAACATGCTCAAAAGTTGCACAGATAGTTCATGACAGCACTCTAGAACCCAGATCTCTTGACCACTAATCCAATGTTCTTCTCACTATACTATCCTCTGTAGAAATGATCAGATGAAAAAAAAATGTATTTAGCTATATGTGGTAAGAAAAAGAAAACAAAGAAATACTAAAAGCTACTCAGAAGCTCTACAAAATTCATGTATCAGTTACGGGTGGCAGGACAGTAGAGTCATGGCATGGTAAATAGTTTGGAGAATAAAAACATGCAAAGTTTTGATAATCACAAAGGAAAAACAACTTTGATTTCCACAACTAGAATTACCTGAAGACAGCAATCATGTGACCTTGCATTGGAAGAAGTAATCCAAATCATGAGAATGCTTTTCGACTACACTTCTCAAGTCTTATAGGAAATCAACATTACCTGCTCATCTCTTCCAGCCACCAAATTTATGCATCAACAATGAACCTGCACTAGTCCACATACCACTATGCCCAAATTTTTTACAGGTTTTGTGTTTTCTCCAGCAAGCTGAAGATCAACATAATAAATTAGCGCTGTTAAAATAGCCATAAGAAATACATATAAATCTAAGCAATGAAAGAAAATACATACGACTCCTTAAGTCTGTAGTAAGAATGTGTTTGGCAGCAATGAGAAGTTCCTTTCTAAGATGTGCAGTTTCTGCTGGACAATTTGATAATAACTGTAACATTCCTTTTACCATTTGCTGAGAATATTTTGCCACCAAATCCTACAAAAACAAGAATTAGGAATAATATGTGTAACTACACCTCTGATGGAAGGACAGTAGGTAAAAGACCAATTCAAAATGCTCTTTAGAAACTTAGTTCAAACCAATTCAGTAAACTAACTGTACATATTACATTAGACTTACTAAATACAACCTCTATTTACTTGCTCCAAAAATTATGAAGTGTTGGCTTAAGTCATGATAAACTTCAACAACGACCCTGTGAAAAAGAGGGACACCCTTGCACTTCATTTAATCTTTGCTCAAGCACAGAATAATTCTATGAGATGAAAACAAAAATTATTTGAACTAGAAAACGGAGAAATTATCAAAAGAAGACTTTAATTCAGAAGTCCACTCAATAACCTACTTTGTCTCATTTCCTAGATATTTTAAGCTTACAAATTTTATTTCAATGATTTTAAAGCGAAAAAATTGTAATTGAATATCCAATTATTTAGGACAATATTTCCCCAAAAGAACATTCAGTTTTTAAAAAATCCTACAAGACATGAAAAATTATTAAAGTTTTTGTGGAATGTGTTGGATTCAGATTCATTCCATAAAAAATTTGAGTTTTTTATTGTTGAGAAAGAACTATTTGAAAAATGAGACCAAGCTACTCAAGTTCTCTTTTCCCCTTAATCCACTAGTGAATTAAGTTCTCTTTTCCCCTTATCCATTACTGAATTAAAATAAGGATTATGTAAGTAATTACTTTTAAAAAAAATGAGTAAACTAGAGAATACAGGAGAAACTACTTTAAAACCTAACCATGAGAATAAGTTAAAACCTGTTTATCATACTTTTCATGTTATAATACAAACTTTTCCACTACAACACACATACAAAAGATTACCACTGTTGTCTAACTCTCCCACACATCTTTTGTCACACAACTTCTAAAAAGATTCTAACTATTTACATCTGAAAGTAATTCTACTCTTCCCTTCTCCCTATCTGAGATTCTACAATATTTATAATTAAAATAGTTAAACTTACCTGGTAAATTCTTATGATATAGGCTAAAAATGACAAAGTTTTAATCTGAGCAGCAATGAAATCAGCATACAATTCCTTATTGTACAGTTTATGTTGCCTGGAAAATAGAATCAAATTTGGATTTACTGTAATGTACTTTAACTTCTTTAAGTGAATTTAGAATTAATTAAAAGAAGTTTGAAGGCGATTATGCCCATAAACATGTTTAATTTTCACAAAGAGAGAGAAATAAAGCAGCAGCAACTTAAGTTTATATACTACATTACACTTCCATTTCAGTGAACTCTAAGTTTTGATCCTGAACCCTATTTAACCCTGGACTACTTCCCTATAAATGAAAACGGTACCTAAGTCAACCCACTACAATCAACAAAAAAAGACTGAGACTAGCCTTGAGAGGTAACTGACAAAATCAAACAGAATCTGATTTAATCTTTTGACTACCACCGTTAATAATGATAAAGTTTTGTTCATGGAAAACATGCAAAACTGTAAGTTCACAAGAGCTCCAGCTGTAATATGCTAACTTTTTTTTCTAAATTTGAAATCAAGAAGGAAAATTAATTTTAGTAATTAAAATAAGGAAATAAGGAAAATAAAAAGGAAAATAGGTTGAAAAGATTTTAAAGTTTTTATGTTTACTGTATTTCTTTACAAACTTGTCTCAAGTTTTGAGTGTCCCTATATTTCATGTCAAAATGGAAGAGTATATCATTCTTAGCAATCAGTGCAAACGCAAATATTTCATTATCCTAAACAAATCTCACCTGGCTTGGGCAGACACCTGAATTATAATAGTATTCATTATCAATGGCACAAATTCAGCAACCACATTGTGAATATTCAGCTTGTAGAGCTAAAAACAACAAACAAACGTTACACATCCAACTTTTTATTTTCTACCTTTCAGACGACATATTACAGAATTACACAATCTCATATTAGAAAGCTTCAGAAAGTACACCATTTATAAAATTCATATATAGTACTGTAAATCAGGCCTAATCGTGGCCTCTCTGGTGCTTCAGGTTCTGAAATGGAATGACATGATACACTCACAGACCGCCTAAGAATAAACAAAGGCTATGTGGAGAGGACAGAAAAGTTATTTAGCAAGGAGACAGCACTGATTCAGTTGAGTGCCACTTCTCTGCCCATTGTCCTATCTACTGATGGGATAGCTTTTATACTTAGGCTACCAAAAGACTACATTAATGGCCCAAGTCTTAATCCACTGAGTCAACTGAGTCTCAAGCAAAGAAAAAACTATGCTATCCCGGACTTCATATGCATAATTGATGTTACATGCTTGCCTTCTCAAAGGGCTGAGGAGGAGCTAGAGGAAGAGAATTTGAAACTCAAAATTTAAAACTATGAATATTAAAAATAGAGAACTAGATCTCAAAAAGAAAAAAAACTATCCTAACCTAAAAACTGATATTGCTTCCACCAGACATGGTTATATGACACTAGCTTTGTTGTATTTGAGATTTACTTTTAACACAAATTCCAGGTCACCATAGTGCTCATTATTTTTCCACAGTACCTAGCATACCCTTAATGAGGACAAGGAAGTACCCTCAGCAGATGTGCTCATCGACTTGAGTCTTTCCAAAGTATCTTTCAAAATGCTTATTTTTAGCCCTTTCTGTATGTTCAAAGTAAGACTAATTTAGGTTACATACCAAGTCTGATTCACTGTCACCCTTCCCATTTTTTCTTAGGACTCAAGCAAGTTATCCTCAAGCAAGATCTACCAATGAGTCCCCCAATCACACATACTGTCTTGTCTATCTCTCTCTCCCTGCTAGTCTCCCTTTGACTCATACTTTGGATTTGCCTCCTAGACCCAAAACAAATCTGATTCCTCAAAAAAGTTTAGAGGTCTCTAAGGTACTTTCTGGTTATATGATTCAACAGCATGTCACTAAATACAGTTTTCCTAGGCTAGATAAAATTTTAATTACTAAAATTAAGACCACAATATGCAGTATACATACCTGATACATTAAAACAACAATTATGGGCAACTCAGCCAATACTTTCAAGGAAAGAGACCCTCTAGGAATTATAGAATGCTACAAGACAAAAACATTTGGAATTAGGTTATTATTTTGAAGCAAAAACACTACAAATTGATGTAGTGATAGTACTAAATAAATAGTCCAGTCAATTATTGACCATTTTTTGTTGAAAGGATTGTGACCTAGTATTAAAATGCACAGTGCACCTACCAATCATTCTGTACTTTCAAAATTTATTGGTATTTTTCAACTCAGTGTAAAAAGAGAAACCTTGAAGATATTTATAGTGATTCCAATTTCCCAGAAAAATTCTTAATATATAGCCTTAATAGCTAAAATTTTTTTAATTAAAAAAGGATGAATACCAAAATTACCAACATAATAAATCCAGCCAGAAATCTAAATTCACATAGTAAGTTTATTCAGAAAATTTCAAGATACTTCTTTTACTTTCCTACTTTACCCTCAATGTGTATTAAACGATTCTGGTAAATTATTTCAGTGATATAGGTAAGGGAAAGAATTTAATATTTTAACTTTTATGGATGAAACAACCACACATCCAAACCAAAAATGTAATATACCTAGGCAAATTTAAGGACACAAATCAAGTATTTTCACCAATCCTTATGCTAAGAGATCAATTCAAATGTAATACTATTACATAATTCATTTTTCATTTCTTTTTATGAATGGCTTTCACTTTTAAAGTGAACAGAAGTATCAGTAACAATGGTTACTGCTTTGGGTTGGGTTGCTGAGGAAGACTGTGCAGAAATCCAATTTTACTCTTGAAGTACGTATAAACCAAACATGGGAAAAAGACTTACTGTTCTTGTCTCACTGTCATCACGTTCAGGATTTACTTTCACAGCAAGTGTTGTAATCATACCAACCATTTCTGGGGATGGAACTGTGTTATCTGGGATCACTTGAGGATTCTCAAAATAACGATTCTAGAGACAGAACAGAAATTAATTCTCACTTTTCTAAACCAAAACAGATTACCATTCCTCAATAAAATACATCTGAAATTCTATGTAATAATAAGAGTATATATAAGCAAAACAAAGCAACTGCTAAAAGCAATCAATACAATCTACATATTTTTAAAGTACCTATTACAAGAATGCTTATGGATTAAATGTGATATTTTCAAATACTCTCCAATAGAGATTATAGTTTTCTAGCTGTCCAAATTAGAATACATTAGAGTTTACTCTGTAAATGAGATCAAAAGAGCCAGAAGATAACAGAATCTCCCTCCACCCTAAAAAGGCAGAATACACAGCCATTTGAGTTTCCTGAATAGTTCCTAGTTAATAATGAAATACAATTTAAATTATTTGCATATGAAAATACAAAGAATACAGTAATTTTACAGTAAATACAGTAAAAAAACACACTATGACAAACTTTGTAAATGACATAATTTAAAACAAGTTGAATTTTAAGTTTTAACCCAGATTTTGAAAGATTAAAAATTCTTATGTAAATAAGCTGCATGACAAACAGAACAGCCAGACAATGATATTCCAGACAGCAATGCTTTCCCCCTTTCCTTACGAGAAAACATGAATTCTAAACATACCACGACTTTGGGAAGCTCCTTGTATATCTGTTTCACAAAGTCCAAAAAGTGATGAATCTAAAAACAGTCATAATAAATAAAAAGATTTTTGATATGTAATTATTTTTAACTAATTTAACTTTCAATATGTAATTCTTACAATCTTTCCAAACACATCTAACATGCTTAAAAATAAATGATTCTCTGTAAAGTTTCAGCAATTTAATTATTTTAAAGCTAACCTATCAGCACTTATTAAATTATTTCATACAATGTTCAAGACAACTCCTCTGCCAAAAACCCACAGAAATTTTCTACCTCCACTGCTATATTTATATTAATTTTCACTTAAAATAAATGTTTCTGTCAAATAATCAGAAAAACATACATATAAAATTTCCCAAATGAGAACATATTGCAACTAACCCACAAATGCTCATAAAATAAAAACTTACTTCTTGTGTGATCGTTGGACGAAATTGTTTGTGCAGCTCAATAATTATCCTTAGACAAATAAGCACATTTTCTTCATTTTCAGTCTAAAAATAAAAAGTTTTTAAACTGAAATATATCTCACTTAAGTTTTACTCCACTTCAAATCTAGAGACTGTAAAAATATTTCCTGATAATTCCATCTCAAAAACATCTGACATAACAAAAAAATGTTTTCAATTGATAGAGCAAGGCTTAGTTTAGAGCAACTGAGTTCTTACCAGTGTTTGGATGCCCTTATTCAAATAAAGACTCATCCTACACTGTCAAAGTGAATATATTCACTTTTAACCAAAATAAAATAATTCAGAGACTAGGACACAAGATGAGTCAACACTTTTTAAAGCTTGATAGAAAAGATCATGAAAATGGTGCCCACAAAATTAAATTTAAATTCCATGAAAGAAATTAAGCCTCTGGAAAACAGAATGGCTGCAGAAACGAGTAAATGGCTTTACCCTAAATGATAGGAAAAAATGAAAATCAAAGGGAAACAGCATCCCCTCTGTTTCTCAACCATTAACTCGACAAGGTAAGCATTATCACTGTAAAGTTCTACAGACTAAAAAGTAAAGTCTTAAAAGTTTTCAAAAATTCTTTTCCAGTATCTTTTCTCAGTTACATTTTTTTCTAAAAGATTACATAGATTTTAACCTTCCATATAAATCATAATCACTTTCCTTCTTTAAAAAGATGTGAAATCATCATTAAACATGATTAAGCAAATAGAATTCTTTTTCACAGTTACCTCCAGAAATCGAAACATCACTGACAAAACATTTTTGGTATGAGGACGAAGATGTTCATTTGTTGGTATTCTATGAATTATTTCAAGAACTAGTTTCCGCAATTGCTAAAGAGAAAGAAAAAAATTGAACACTTTAAAAAACTTTTTTTTCTAATAATTAAGAGTGAAACCTCTCATTCCCCTGGGGAGACAGCCATTCTGGAAACAAAGTCTATACATTTAGACCTGTTATCCTTATTATTTTAAAACGGATCTGTTTTAAAGCAGTGTTGATAGGTTATTTTCTACAAAGCTGTAATGTTAATGGAACAAGAAGATTGTTCCTGCCCATTAACAGGCCTATGTGACCTGCTTGGAGCTGGGGTCCAGCTGACTGCAGTGATAGAGCTTGAGCCACATGGAGCCCATGGTGGGAGGAGCTTGCAGGAAGGTGGAGCAGGAAGAGTGAGAAAGAGCTGGGAGAGAGCATGGCAGAACTGAGGCAGTAGCTACCCTGATTGAGCAAGGGAGGAATTTTGCTTAAGGGAGTTTGTTTGTGGGGAGGCCTTGCAGAGCAGAGGGAAGGTGATGTGTATAAACTTCTTTGTTACCATGGTGACATTTGCTTTCCAGTATCTAAATAAACATCCTGGTTTTGTCTATGAGGAAGAGAGTTTGTTATATTTTGCAATTCAACCCTGGAAATATGTCTGCATATTCATGGCAGCTACACTGGCGATATAATAGTCTAAAGATACGAACTACAAAATCACTGTTTTAAGTATTTCTAATTTCTAAAGATGAATTAACAAGGCTACAACTTCTCTTTAAACATTAATTTTTCACCAAGTAAAATTTCACAACCTATCAGCAGTTCAAAAAGGACAGTATATGGGAACAGGGTGGTGCAGTGGAAAGACTATGACACCAGAAGTCGGAGACCTTTAGTTTTAGTCTCAGCTCCTGCTGGGCACCCATGAGCACGTCACTTCCCTGCTCTAGTTCTTAAGTTTCTAAATCGGTGGTCCTCACTCTGACATTCTAGGACCTTAATTTAGAATATCTGGGCAGGAGGATAGAGATGATATCTGCATCTGGCATCCTACATACTCTCTCCTCCTGTCCCCCATTCCTTCAAGTAAGTGATCAGGAATAATCTTAATTTTGAAAGGATAAGAATAGATCCAATCATTAGGTATATCAAGAACTACAAATTTTAGCCTTTTAAAGTCATCTTAGAACAACATTTATTGGGCATCCTAACATTTAAAATCAAAAGACATCAACATAATTGCTTTCATCCAGAGCACAGTAAAAACCTTACTGGAACTATTTCACTAATCGACATTTCTACTATGTGATGACTCACACCTGAAATAACCTAGGTGTACTTTATCTTTAACCAGTGGCCAATCATTTACTAACCCATTCAAAGAACATTAATTGAGTACCTACTACATGCACTGTGTTGGGTCAGTGTTAGGAACTAAAAGGAAGAGGGATCATTTCTACCTGAGGAGTTTAGCGGGGCAGAAAAGGGCATTTTTTTTTTTTTAGTGCAAACCATTTGCTGTTCTTTTAAGTATTAAAAACCCCATGTTGTAGTTGGGCAGCCTGGTCCTCATGGGGTCTGAAGACCCTAGCCCAGTCAAGGCAGGAAGGGAAGGGCTCCCACTGCTTCCCTAGGCTATACTATGTCCCATTAGGATTCAGGGCCCTGAATAGAAAACTCATTGTTTCACCAACATGGCATAGTCACATTGCCAAAGGAAGTGTGATCTCAGAAGAAAAAAACAGGCAAAGGGGCATTTCCCTTACAACCAAATGGCCCAGGGTCAGTAGAAGCATGTTGTTTTGGACCTGGCTGAGGCTACAGAGCAAGCAGGTGGGAGGGCGGGGTCAGTGGAACAGGTGGCCCAAGCCAGGACAGCCCACCCCTGAACAGCAGGGATAGTCAACAAAGCAATACACTAAAAGTTTAGTGAGCTAAACAAACTACAATTTTAGTGTTTTGAAACACTGAGTAAAGGGTTGGAGATAAAGCCTTCAGCAAAGTGCTGCTGGTCATTCAGAAGGGGAAGCCAATCACCTCTCAACAGGAATGTCTAAAGTTTTAGATTTTAAACATTCCAAACTACCTTGCATTCATCAAGTAAGATATGGCAAAGTGCTGAGTGTCCAGCAGCCTTTTAGATTAAGCACAAGAAAGCAGGCCCTAGTCATGAAACAACTAGAATCAGGGTTGGACCTCATTCCTCATTGCTACAACAGCAAAAAAAAATTTAATTCCCTTGGCTTTGGTTCTTTACATAGCTTGCAGCCAGAGAACCAGTTTCTGAACTGGCATATTTGAGGAAAAGAGGGCCAGGGACAGAACTAGTGATATCAGTAGAGAAATGCCAAAATAGGCAGTCCTAAGCACAAGAGAAAGGCAATGGCATTGGGTTAGGGCATTTTTTTAAATGGAGAGGAAGGAGGACAAATTGAGTTTGTGAACCAGAAGACTGAACACTGGATCAGGGGTTAACTTCAAGAATAATGACAGGTTTTTGTTAGTAAAAGAAAATACCTTTAGCATATGCATTTAAAAACATGAAAACATGAGTCTGTGTTCTATAAATTATATGGTTGGTGTCTTGCCACCAAGAGGTAGAAATAAAATGGTGTCCACAGTTACTACTTTCTGGCAGCCTCTGGACGTAGGAGAAACCAGATGAAGCCAATGAAAATCAGATGGCAGGCCTGAAATTCAGAGATCAAGAGAAAAAGACCAGAAAAGGAAAAGGGTAGCCCAAATAAGACAAAGTTAAAGAGTAAAAACAGTGATCTGTAGTTTTTCAAAGGAGAAACCCTCCCCTCTTCTCCAAAATAAAAGAATCTGTCTGAAAGGGAAGAAAGTAAATAAATTTGTTTCCTTTCCCTTCCAGCTATTCAACAGCAAATGGCATTTTAATCAGTAAAGCCTTCCCAAAAGTTTAATTTCAGTTAGACCCTGAAAATGGTAAAATTTAATAGATGAAGACTGTGGGAGGCTGGCAGTCAGGGAAGAGCATGAGCAAGGCCACAGAGATAGAAAGACTAAGATATGTTTGGGGAATGATGAATGGTCCAGTGTGGCTGAAGTGAAGGAGAATGGTGTAATTATAAGCCCGAAAGCTGGGCTGGAGCCAAACTGTGGAAGGTCTTAAATGACAAGCGAAGGAGTTTGGATTTTTTTTTAAGGTAGCAAAAGGGGAACCATGAAAGACACCGGAGTAGGGCAATTATTTGATCAGAACTGTGCATGAAGATGAATTTGGCAGCAATGCCT
Organism: Potorous gilbertii; assembly: GCA_028658325.1. Lineage (NCBI taxonomy): Eukaryota > Metazoa > Chordata > Mammalia > Diprotodontia > Potoroidae > Potorous > Potorous gilbertii. The sequence goes on along the minus strand of CM053772.1, from coordinate 78,274,354 downwards.
CGGCAGTACAGAGAGGAGAGATTAAAGCATAGTCAGCTAGCTAAATGGCTGTTGTAATAGTCCAGGTAAAGTCACAATAACAATTTAGAAAATGAGTAGTTAAAAGTTAAAAAAAAAAAAAAGAAGCAAAATGGGGAGAAAAAAACACAAAATGCATTTTCCAAAGCAACTTGACAAATAAATTCTATCAACTAAGCAATAACCTTTGACAAGGTTATCTTCAATACATTTTATATATAATATATTGTAATTTACATATAATTTATATATATTTACATATGTTATATATATATGTAATTTATATATTATCATAGAATAGAATACAATATAATGTAGTAATATAATTTTAAAATTATACCATGAACTCTCTAGTTTGCATAGTCTTTCTATAAATGAGATACTAGTATACACAGTATTTCTTCATTTTTATTTTTAACAGGATAAATGATATTTTCAAAAGATTACCTGTGCTGGTTTCTCCTGCAGAAACTGAACTTCTCCATCTTGCAGAAATGTAAGAAATCGAGGGATGATATGCTCTAGGAATGTAGAATACTGAGGGGATGATGTTACATTCTATTTAAAAAAAAACATTTTAAGAGTGTTATCTTCATTTTAACATTTAAAACATTACTGTATAAGCTGTATAAGCTATTGAGGCTGATGAGAAGCTATTTTCCAATGTAACTACAAAGATCCAATCTGCTTAAAATGCGTTAGATAACAATGAACATTTATCGAACAACAGCATAGAAGGCATTGGTAGACTCGGTAGATACAAATATGCAAAATGAGGTTCCCTGACTCCAGCACCTCACATTGTGGGGAGGAGGGGAATAGGAGGAGAAAAGGAGATTAAGGCATAGAAAGATAATAAATAAATATGATAATATAATAATTATAAATTATAATATTAAAATTACAATAATATAATTAATAAATATAATAAAAGACATAATACAATAGAAGCAAATGAGTACAGAACAATATTCAGGAAAATTTCAGGGAGAGATCAGTAAGGTTGGAGTAGGGCCCCAATGACACTGGAAAGACAGTTAAGAACAAGATCAGGGTCTGTATTTTACGCACTAGACAAAAGGGAGCCATTAAGGTTGAAGAGCAGGGAAGACTTCAGTCTAACCCTAAGCATATGAGTAGGGGAGCTTGAAGGTAGAGAAATTATCAGAAAGGAGGAATTCATTCAACTATTACAACAGTCTGTATAAGAGGGGACAAGGGACTGAACTAGGGGTGATAGTGATGAGTGACAAAGAAGGGAAAGGACAGGCAGATTTGGTGGGCTGTGCAGGCAGGATTAAAAGGATTTAGCCCCTGATTAGACATGGGAGCTGAAGGAAAAGGAAGACACTACTCTGAGGTCTAGAGCCCTGGGTGACCAAAAGGAGAACAGTGTCATCAACAAAAAAAACCTGGGAGAATTATGCAAATTCCTGAATTGGGGGAAGGAAAAAAATGAGCTCAATTTTTAGACAGACTAAGTATGAGGTATTAGCTGAATAGTCAGGAGAAGTGGAATGATAGTGAAGCTAAAAGAAGATTAACCATTAATTTGTGATCAAGGTGACAAAGCAATTTTAAATACATAAAATGATAATTAAAACCTATTAAGAAACCTAGCAACCTTAGTTTCAAGCATACTAAAATATGAGAGCTTCTCCTTCTAAAATTATACCCCTTATCAAATTTTAAAACAATAACCCCATATTAAAAAAAATGAACAGAAGAGCATAACTCATACACATTAATGAAGTCTTTCATCACCTATTCATAACCATTCTGCAAAGCAATTTGGAATCCAGCCAAGAAAGTAATTACAATGTCCATATCCTTTAATTCGGATTTTTCTGCAGGGCATGTGTGTACCCCAGAGATCAAGGCCCCACTTACAACAAATATTTATAGCAGCATTTTTCAAGTACCAAAAGAATTTAAAAAGTCAACAGGAAAATAGATGTTGTGGCACATGAATGAAATGAAGCATTACTGTGTAGTTAACAAATGATGACTATGAGAAATATAGAAAATAGGAAGACTTCGTTGAATGATGAAGCCATAAGTCAAACTGTAAGAGAAACCAGGTGAAGTTGAGAAAAATAGAGGCAAGAAGTGCAGACAACCCTTACTAGTAGTCTGGTTGTGAAAGAGAAGAGATATAGGCCCAAAGCCTAAGACAGCAGTCAGGCAAAAGGTTTTTTTGAGGATGGGTGACAGAAAACAGTTATGTTGGTAGGGAGCAAGGAAGGAACCAGGGGGAAGAGAGACTGAAGTTGAGAAAAAGAAAAGGAAAGAATGAGGAGACAAGCTCCTGCGGAAGACCAGAGAGCATGCAATTAAGGGCATAAGTGGAGAAATTGACTGAGGCCAGAAATGTCACCTCTTGATCATCAGACGCCGGAAACAATAGACAAGAATAGAAGTGGGGAGGCAGAATGGGAGAGGGGGTTAGCATAAGGGTGGATTTTGAAATGTAAGGTAGGGGAAAAAACAGATGGCTAAAATCTGGAAAACAGAAACTTCTGGTTATGTATCTAAGCATCCTGAGGATTTTCCGGCTCAAATGAAGATAGCAAATTGCTGAAAATTCTTGTTAGTTTACAAAACTCTAGGTTTTCTCCATTACCATACAAAATAGAATCACAATCATTGCAACATAAGCTGAATCTAACTACAGGAAAGCAGTCTTGCAAACATAAAAGATTTTGAAATGAATTCTTATTGTACCTTTTTAAAAAAAATAATCTCACTCATTTAAAAATGAAAGGATCATAGAATCCTAGAGTTAGAGCTAGAAAGTGGAGATTTTGAGACTTTCCCAAGCTCACAAAATTGTGATGACTGGCAGATCTGGGTCTAGAAGCCAAGTGCTCCAATATAGCACTCTTTCCAATGCACTATACTGCAACCCCTCAATATATAATTGGGAACAAATAAGCAAAAAGATGGTGATGATTACAGCTCCTAAGTAAGACCTTAAGATAACAAGAAATTTACTAATATTTCCATTTCTATTTTAGAACAATATATCACATGCTGTAAAAAATAAAATGAAATATACATTCACTACTATTCAACAATTATTAAACACCTACTACACTGTGATAAACACTAGAAATACAACAAAAAACAAAACAATCCCAACCTCAAGATTACATTCCACAACAGCATCTGCACAGGTATGCAAATACCTAGGAGGTAGCCAGGTAACGACTTGAATTCAAATGCTGCCTCAGACAACTCCGAGCTGTAATGACTCTAGTCAAGTCACTGAAATCCTGCCTTAATTTTACCACCTATAAAATGGGGGTAATAACAGACCATTCCTGCTGGGGCTGTGGTAAGGATAAAATGAGATGACTAAGAAGTGCTTTGTAAGCCTGAAAGCACTATATAAAGGCAGCTATAACACTGACAATGCCATTGTTTATCATTAAGAAATGCAAATTATGTAGAAACTCATTTCAAAAGATCACATTAATTACAGAACTGTGAGCTTTGTGTAGGAAGTGAGCCCTGAGCTGGGCTTTGAGGGAAGCTAGAAATTCTAAAGAGACAGGTGTACATTGCAAACCTCTGCAAAGGCAAAAAATGAAGAGATATAGGGATAGGGTATAGGGAAGTGAGCAGGCCAATTCTACTGGAATACAGAGTATAGGAAGAAGAGCAACCTAAACCAAGAGTGGAAAGATAAACAGCAGTCATGTTATGGAAGGTTTTAAACAGCAGGCTGAGGATTTCATCATTTTATCCTAGAGATAACAGGAAGCCACGCCAAGATTTTTTAATAAGAAGATGACACGGTCAAATTTATATTTTAGGAATATAAATTTGGCAGTGTGGAAGATGGACTGGAGAAAAGGGAAGACTGGCAGCAGGGAGATCTATTAGGAAGCTACAACAGTAGTCTAAGCAAGAGGTGATGAATACTACTTTAAGACTAAAGGCAATATAAATGGCGAAAAACGAAAGGATGTGAAACGTGATGGAAGTAGAAATGTCAAAAATGTCAAAATTTGTCAAATTGGTATTATACAGGGAATGATGACCAGAGTCATGGATAATCCCAACGTTGGGAACATGGGTGAATAGAAGGATGGTAAGGCCCTGAAAATACAAGGGGATATGTCAGCAAATATACTTCTAAATAGATAAAGAAAGTCAAAACTAAGACACTTCACTCTGACACAGGCTCAAAATAGAAACAAAGTTTTACAACATACCTCAAAATTTTCACTAACTTCTTGCATCATTTTCAGCTTTGTTTCATCCGCTATGAAAAGTGAAATATAGTAAAGTTATTGACATTTTTTTAAAATCCTACAACTTTAAGGTTTACTATAAAAGAGAAGCAATCAGATCTTATCAGTTTGAATATCATGGCCCTCTATAAAAAGGCACATAACTAGGTCCCTGTCACCATTCATACCCAGTCATACATCCAGGCACAAGTGCGCGCGCACATACAGTCATTCATTTACAGGCATACATTTGCCTCTTTGGGGCTCCAACCAATAGTATCCATCATTTTGCTTCCCTACAAAAAGGAGAAAGGAAATGTAAAGAGAGCTTTAATGCCATCATCATTTATCTCACTATGCCCTTCAATTTAATAATGGGGCAAAAAAGTCATATTTCGATGTTTCCTAAAATGGCAATGGGAAAAAAAAAATCAACTTACGTGTATTTACATCTGTAAGAGCAGCCACAAACTGAAGGTATTTTTTCATCAGAGTGGTTTGGTCAACCACCGTGGCTGCGGGTGTTGCAACAAATGCCATTTTTCTTTTTTAGTCGGTGTTTCTTATAAGAATGCAGTCAGGGCCAACCTATTTTTACAAAAAAAGCACATATATATATACATATATACATATACATCTCAGTTTTCCAAGGACATATGCCTATAAGCATCCTAAAGCTTAATTCTGAACACACTTATTTCAAAAATTTCTGCCTATAAACCCCAATATAAAGCCATTTAATTCATGATTTTTTAAGTCTTTTAACCTAAATTCGCATATTCTGCCACCCTTAAACATATGCAATGTGTGGCTTTTTTCTTCAATGTCCGTAATTCTTCAGCTTTAAACGAAACTGGGGAAACATCTTCTAAGTTACAAAACTCATTTACCAAAATTAGTTAATCTTCAGGCCCCTCTCTCCTTTTCTTTTCAGTCAGGATGCATGGGAACTTACAGAGAAGAGAGAAAACGCGATTCTCCTGAACGTGCCCCCTTGTGACCCCAAAACTCGCAGAGAGGTGGGAACACTATGTCTCTTCGCGGATCCAACTGGTCCCAGAGACACAGCAGGGGGGCAGCCCCGGAGAGTCCAGCAACGTTATTTTGAAAAGCCCCCCCACAGCAGGTGGGTATCAGAGGCCCCCAGAAGTCACATCGATTTAAATAAAGACTCGTCTGCGGACGGGGGACTGTTTTCCAGGACGCTTGGCTTCTGGGGTGCCCCAAAGGGCCCCTTCTCCGTCCTTCCCCCGCTTCGCCTTCCAGAAAGAGGCCGGGTGGGGGGGGAGGCGGGGCCTAACTCCTAGCGATGGGAGCGGGGTCAGAGGTCAGCGGTTCCTCCAGGACCCACTTCCGGGTATCTTCCGCATACACACTCCCGCCTCCCCTCCCCCCTACGTCCCAGTCCTCTCTCGGAAAAGCTCGCAAGCCCCGAGCAAGCCCCGAGCAAGCCCCAGGCCCTCCGACAGGACTCCCCGCCCCCTGCACTACAACGCCTGCGAGGACGCCTCCGCGCCAGGTGGTGGCGCTGCCGCCACAGCCCTGCAGCCTCTCGCTTCTCTCGAGCTTCACGCCGGGAGGCGAGGACTGGAATCCGGACGCCCCCCCCCTCCCCCCGGCCCTTCCACAACCTCAGAGGAGGCGGGGCAGGCACCTTTCCCAGCCCCAAGCCCGAACGCTCCGCAGGTTCCCTGCTCGCTGGCAGGGCAGGAGGGTCCGCCGTTGCCCAGGCCCGTGCTACGGTGCCCGCAGAGGGTCATTACAAAACCTGCCTCGGCCTTCCCTCGTTCCGCCCCGTACCCCCCACCCCCGCCCTTTACCCTACCTAGAGTAACAGGAAGATGTAAAACCCCTGGCCCAGTTTCTGCCGAGAGTGTATGAGGAAGTGGGGGAGGGGGCTCCCGCGGGGCGCCCAGGACTCTTCGGTCCCAAGAGCTCCCTTAACTACGTCCGTCAGAAGCTAGCAAGGCCTCCTGCCTCCCGTGCACCGGGGCTCCGGACGGCCTCTCCCGCGCACGCGCGCAAGAATCCCGGCCGGCCGCAGAAGGCGCCCCCCACCCCGTGGAAGCACACTCCCGCCCCCGCAACCCCCGCAACCCCCGCAACCCCCACCCCCACCGGGGCACGTTCGCAAGGAACGTTTATTCCCTCACCCTGAGAGGCTGCAGCTCTTCCAGCACCGCGCAGGCCCATGTCTCCCGAAGCAAAGCGGCCGCCTGGCCCCGTCCCCGCCCCTTCTTAAAGAGACAGACGCTCCCCCGGGCCGCCCCCAGCGCGCCGGGCAGCCAATCAAAAAGTCCGGGCCCAGATGCTGCACCAGTCAGGTGTCCCCTACGGGGAACTGGGTGCGGCCTGGCTCGAAGCTGTAGCGGGCGGGGCGAAGGGCGCTCAGGGTAATAGACGTCTCGCTAGGGGAGCCAAAGGGTTCTCCCGCCTTCTACAAAGTGTAAACAGAGGCTCCTCCATTTAAATGTTTATCGCCCAGGACCCTGGGGAAGGGACTAAAAGTAATCACGGCAACATCCTGGAAATTCTGTCTTGCCCACAAATACTAAGTATCTTGTTAGCCTGTCAGTTTCACTCTTCCAAGAACAGAGCGGTGCCGCCAGTACATAATTCTGAGTAGGTAGCACTTCATCTCCTTAATCTTCCCAGTTTATTTTCTCGCCCCTGCTGGTAACAAATCCAAAGTGTGTGCACTGGACTGGAGACTCAGGTTTGGGAGGCACTCCCTGCCTGAAAGATCTTTCGCTTAGGATAAGTTGTTGCTCAGTTCTGTCTGAGTGTAACTCCATGGACCCCTAGCGCTCCAGGTCCTGCCATCCTCCACTATCTCTCCAAGTCTGTCCAAGGGCATTCTTTCCATGACACTATTTTTCATCTCATCCTCTGCCACTCCCTTCTTTTGCCTTAAATCTTTTACAATATCAGGGTCTTTTCCACTGAGTCCAGTCTTCTCATTATGCGGCCAAAGTATTTCCGTTTCAGCTTCTGTATTTTGACCTTCCAGTGAATAACCTGAATTAATTTCTTAAAGTATTGACTGATTTAAACTCCTTGATACCCGAGAGACTCTCAGAAGTTTTCTCTAGTAACACAATTCTAAAGTCTCTCTTCTGCAACACCCAGCTTTCCCAACTCTCACAGCCATACATTGCTATTGGAAACACCATAGCTTTAACTATACAAACCTTTGTCCTCAAAGTGATGTCTCTGCTTTTTATTATACTATCCAAATTTGCTGTTGCTTTCCTTCCAAGGAGCAAATGTATTTTAATGTCATGGTTGCAGTCTCTGTCTGCAGATATTTATTTGACATTGCTTGTGTTTCTTCTTCCTCTATTTGCCAGGAAGTGATGGGACCAGTTACCATGATCTTGGTTTTTGGTTTGTTTGTTTTTTAATGTAAAGTTGCAAAGAAGTTTATACCCTCTCCTCTTTCACCCTCAAAAGGCTTCTTAATTCTTCTTCACTTTCTGCCATCAGAGTATTATTATTTGCATATCTAAGATTTTTTATATTTCTCTAGGCAATCTTAAATTCAGCTTTTGATTCATCTACCCTGGCATTTTGCATGATGTATATATATATATATATATAGTAAGTTGATTGGTTGTTGTCCTTTGTCTTTGAAGAGGACCAAAATGACATCACCATTGTAAAATGAAATTTCAGTGCGTCCAACTGTGGCTGACCAAACCAGTACGAACTAGGAGTGCTCTACCATAGGCTGGGCACAGATAGTTCGTTTGAATATTTGGGGTGGATATCCCAAATTTGCGCATCTTGCATTTACTTTGTGCTGTCTCAATTCTGCTTTGCTCAAATAGCACAGTGCCTTTTATGTGGGCATGCCATGCTGAGTGGTCCTGTGACAGTGTCTCCCATGTTGCACAGTCAAATCCAAAGTTTTTGAGAGAGACCTTGAGAGTGTCCTTGTATCACTTCTTCTGACCCCCATGTGATTGCCTGCCCCATGCAAGTTCTCCATAAAATAGTCGTTTTGGTAAGCATACTTTTTGCATTCAGACAACATGGCCAGACTATCAGAGTGGCACTCTCTGAATCACAATTTGAATACTTGGCAGTTCAGCTATAGCAAGGACTTCAGTGTCTGGTACCTCATCCTGCCAAGTGATACTCAAAATCTTCCTAAGACTGGTCATGTGGAAGCAATTCAGTTTCCTGGCATGGCACCAGTAGATTGTCCATGTTTCACAAACATATAACAATGAGGTCCCCACAACAGCTCTGTAGACCTTCAGTTTTATAGTCAGTCTAATGCCTTTTCTCTCCTAAACCTTTCTTCAAAGCCTTCCAGACACTGACCTAGCTCTGGCAATGCGTGCATCAACCTCATTGTCAATGTGTACAAACCTGGAAAGTACATTACCAACGTAAGTGAACTTATTCAAAGCATTCAAAACTTCTCCATTTGTTGTAACCAATGGTTCCACATATGGATGGTGTGTTGGTGGCTGATGGAGCACCTGTGTTTTTTTTGGTGTTAATTATTAGGCCAAAATTAGCATAGGCAGCAGAGAATTGATCCATACTTTGTTGCATCTCAGCTTCAGAGGCTGCATTGAGTGCACAATCATCTACAAACAGAAAATCATGCACCAACACTCCCACCACTTTGGTCTTAACTTGTAACCTTTTCAAACTGAAGGAATTACCATCAGTACAGTAGTTGACCTTGGTGCCGTTTTCATTCTCATTGAAAGAATTTGTCAACATGGCTGAAAACATCACATTAAAAAACATGGGAGCAAGCACACCAGCCCTGTTTCAATCCATTGGTGACTGGGAAGGCACGAGAGCTTTGTCCATTATCCAGAACCCTTCCCCAGTAGCATGTTGGACACTTCTGACCTGAGGGGTTCATTTTCCAGTGTCATATCATTTATTATTTTAATACTGTTCATTGGGTTTTCTTGGCAAAGATACTGATGTGGTTTGCCATTTCCTCCTCCACTGCATTACATTTTGTAAGAAATCTCTGCTATGACCTGTTCATCTTGGGTAACCCTGCACAGCATAGCTCATAGTTTCACTGAGCTACACAAAACCCTCCACCATGAAAAGGCAATAATCCAGGAAGGGATTTGGATTAAGAAATTTCTACCAAATGTAAAATTCCCTCTGTTTCCAGTTTTAAACAAACACCCATGTTTATGGGGTTATCCTCCTTAATTTCTTTCACTGAATTTTGATAATTGCAAAAGCATTTGGAAATCGCTGGTGTCCAACCCAGAACTATATTAAAGGATTGTTTACCAAGTCTATTGGATAGAAAAAAAACATATATATATATACTTACATATGTAAAATATATGTGAGAAATGTATACATGTAAGAAAGTATATATGTGTGTATGTATACATATACAAACACATATGTATGCATGTATATGTATGTATAAATGTTCATTTTTATTGTTTTCAGTTGTGTTTGACTTAGTGATCCCATTTGGGGTTTTCTTGGCAAAGATATTAGAGTGGTTTGCCATTTCCTTCTCCAACTTATTTTACAGATGAGGAAACTGAGACAAATGGGTAAAGGACTTGCCCAGGGTCACATAGCTAGTAAATGTCTGAAGCCAAATTTGAACTCCAGTCTTCCTGTCTCCAGGCTTGGTGCTCTATCTACTGTGCCACCTCACCACTTATATATATATATATATATATATTCATATACATACATATATACAGATACAAGAGTATTATAGGGAAAAGAGCCAAGATGGTGGAGTAGAAGGATGGAACTGTAGAAGCTCCCCTCCATATCCCATAAAATACCTACAAAAAATGACTCGAAACAAATTCTAGAGCAGCAGAAGCCACAAAACAACAGAGTGAAAGAGATTTCCAGCCCAAGATAGCTGGGAAGGCCTACAGGAAAGATCTATCACACTGGGTGCAGTGCACAGCCTGACCTTGGTGGTGGCACAGCAGGGACAGGACCAAAACAGGCCTCAGGGGTGGAATCCCCAGCAGCAGCTTCAGTTTCCAGATTGCTCAACTCACAAATGTCAAAGACAGTTTCAAAGATCAGTGAGAAAGCTCTTTCACCTGCATAAGAAGGTAATGAGTCTAGCCCTGCTGGCAGCAGCAACTGCTGTGGCAGCATTCATTTTTGGAACCCTTGGCTTGAAGCCCCTGAAGGAATTGAGTAGCTGATCTCGATCTCAGAACTGAGTGGCTCTCCTGGGTTGATGAAGAGTGCTGGCTTGGTGGAGCTAGAGGCAGGTGTGGAGAGGAAATTGTACTCACAGATCCTGGGCAGAATAGAGTGCTTGTGGTTGCTCACAGACAAGAGCACAGGCCAGGAGAGGAGCAAACTCCTCTCCTTTGATTGTGCCACCTTGGAGGAACTGACAACTTACAGGTCCCCAGAGTATACCCTCCTCTTGAAAAAGGATTCAAAAGTCAAGTAATTGGCTGGGGAAATACCCAAAACAGGGAAAAAAATAAGACTATAAAAGGCTACTTTCTTAGTGAACAGGTATTTTCTTCCACCCTTTCAGATGAGGAAGAACAATGCAGACCATCAGAGGAAGATGTAAATGTCAAGACTTCTGCATCCAAAACCTCCAAAATAAGTATGCAATGGTCACAGGCCATGGAAGAGCTCAAAAAGGATTTTGAAAATCAAGTAAGAGCGATGGAGGGAAAAAAAATGAGAGCGATGCAAGAAAATCATGAAAAGCAAAGTCAACAACTTGCTAAAGGAGACCCAAAAAATGCTGAAGAAAATAACACTTTTAAAAATACACTAAGTCAATTGGCAAAAGAAGTCCAAAAAGCCAATGAGAAGAAGAATGCTTTAAAAAGCAGAATTAGCCAAATGGAAAAGGAGGTTCAAAAGCTCACTGAAGAAAATAGTTCTTTAAAAATTAGAATGGAGCAGATGAAAGCTAATGACTTTTTAAGAAATTACAAAATAAAATCAGAAAAATGAAAAAATAGAAGATAATGTGAAATATTTCATTGGAAAAACAACTGACCTGAAAAATAGATCCAGGAGAGACAATTTAAAAATTATGGAACTACCTGAAAACCATGATCAAAAAAAGAACCTACACATCATCTTTCATGAAATTACTAAGGAAAACTGCCCTACTATTCTAGAACCAGAGGATTAAATAAATATTGAAAGAATCCACCCATCACTTCCTGAAAGAGATCTAAAAAAAAGGAACTCCTAGGAATATTGTAGCCAAATTCCAGAGTTCCCAGGTCAAGAAGAAAATATTGCAAACATCTAGAAAGAAACAATTCAAGTATTGTGGAAATACAATCAGGATAACACAAGATCTAGCAGCTTCTACAGTAAGGGATCAAAGGGCATGAAATATGATAGTCCAGAAGTCAAAGGAACTAGGATTAAAACCAAGAATCACCTACTCAGCAAAACTGAGTATAATACTTCAGGGGAAAAAAATGGTCATTCAATGAAAGAGAGGACTTTCTTGATGAAAAGACTGGAACTGAATAGAAAATTTGACTTTCAGACACAAGAACCAAAAGAAGCATGAAAAGGTAAACAGGAAAGAAAAGCCTTAAAGAACTCATTGAAGTTGAACTGTTTACATTCCCACATGGAAAGATAATATTTGTAACTCTTGAAACTTTTCTCAGTATTTGGGTAGTTGGAGGGATTATACATACACATACACACACACACACATATATACACATACACATATATACATATAGACAGAGAGCACAGGGTGAGTTGAATAGGAAAGGATGATATCTAAAAAATAAAATCAAGGAGTGAGAGAGGAATATATTGGGAATAAAAAGGGAGAAATGGAATGGGGCAGGTTATCTCTCATGAAAGAGGCAAGAAAAAGCTTTTTTAATGGAGGGGAAAAGTGGGGAGGTAAGAGGGGAAAAAGTGAAGCTTACTCTCATCACATTTGGCTTAAGGAGGGAATAAGATGTATACTCAATTTGGTGCAAAAATCTATCTTACACTACAGAAAAGCAGGGGAGAAAGGGATAAGTGAGGGGGGGATGATAGAAGGGAGGGCAAATGGGAGTAGGGAGTAATTAGAAGTAAACACTTTTGGGGAGGGACAAGGTCAAAAGAGAGAATAGAATAAATGGGGGGCAGGATAGGATGGAGGGAAATATAGTTAGTCTTATACAACATGACTATTATGGAAGTCTTTTGCAAAACTACACATGTATAGCCTATATTAAATTGCCTGCCTTCTCAGTGGGGATGGGTGGGAAGGGAGGAAGGGAGAGAATTTGGAATTCAAAGTTTTAGGAATGAAGGTTGAGAATTATTTTTGCATGCAACCTGGAAATAAGAAATACAGGCAGTGGGGTATAGAAATCTATCTTGCCCTACAAGAAAAGAGAAGATGGGGATAAGGGAAGGGAGGGGTATGATAGAAGGGAGGGGGGCGGAGCCAAGATGGCAGAGTAGAAAGACTCACATTTGCTAGCTCCGAATCCACAGCCCATAGATTTCCTGTAAAAAGAACTCCTGACAAATTCTGGAACAGTGGAAGCCGCGCAGCAACACAATGAAGGAGATTTCCGTTGCAGAGAGCCCTGAAAAACCGACCGCAAAGGTACCCCGGACGAGAGCGGAGCC
>CM053772.1:78087048-78260982 GCA_028658325.1 Potorous gilbertii | reverse complement strand
CAAATGGGGAGAAAATTTTGGAACCCAAAATCTTGTGAAAATGAATGTAAAAAGTTAAATAAATTTATTTGAAAAATAAAAAAAAAATCACTGAAAAAAAAAAAAGAAGGGAGGACAGATTGGGGGAAAGGATAATCAGAATGTACAGCGTTTTGGGGTGGGGGAGGGGAGAGATGGGGAGAAAATTTGGATCTCATAATTTTGTGGAAATGAATGTTGAAAACTAAAAATAAATAAAAATTAAAAATAAAAATCTGCAAAGCAAAAAAAAAAAGTATCATATAGCTAAAAGACCCAAAGATTGAATGAATGAGTGAATAAAATGAAAAGATGTTTTTAAACACTTACTATCTGCCAAGCAAAGTGCTAAACACTGAGGAAACAAATGTAAAATCCTGGAAAGTCCCCGACCTCATGGAATTTATAGTCCAATGGTGGTGGGATGGAGGGGGAATGACACTATCTATTGGAGCATAGAGATCAATATTTTGGTTTAGAAAATTATAGGAAAGATCAGTTGAAACCTAAGGAAGTATACTGACTCATTCTTTCCAACAACAATGACAGAGTTAATTTGATTATGGTTCCAGAATTGGAAAATAAATGCGAGGAGGGCTAGAAGAGAAGACACGGTAAAAGAGTACGAGCTGAGTGCCCAGTGAAGAGATGGCCAAAAAATTAAGTGAAGCATGCCAAGGGCCCCCTGGGTATTGAGGGTCGTGGGAAGCACTCAAAAATCAGGAAAGTGGGGATCCCAGAAGACAACAAAAGATAAAGACTTACAAGTTACTTGGACAATGTAAATCAGTTCCCATGGAGGGTTTTGTTTTTTAGGTGTTTGTTTTCATAATTTTTGTGTTGGGCATGCAATTTAAAAAATTAGAAAAAGAACAAATTAAAAATCCTTAATTAAGCAAAATTGGAAATTTTGAAAGTCAAAGGTATGATGAATAAAATTGAAACTAAGAAAGCTATTGAACTAATAAATAAAACTAAGAGCTGGTTTTATGAAGAAAAAAATAAACCATTGATTAATTTAATTTAAAAAAAGAAAACCAAATTACCAGTATCAAAAATGAAAAAGGCAAATTCACCACCAATGAAGAGGTTATTAATACAATTATTAGATCTATTTGTCCAATTTTATGCTAATAAATCTGACAATCAAAGTGAAATAAATGAATATTTACAAAAATAGAAATTGTCCAGATCAACAGAAGAAATAAAATATTTTTAAAACCCTACCTTAGAAAAAGAAATTAAACAAGGTATCAATGAACTCCCTAAGAAAAAAGGTCAGATGAAATCAGAAGTGAATTCTACTTAATATTTAAAGAACAATTCTAATAGTAGATAAACTATTTAGAAAAATAGGCAAAGAAGGAAGCCTACCAAATTCCTCTGATGACACAAATACAGAACTGATACCTAAACCAGGAAGAGAGAAAACAGATAAAGAAAACTGCACACCAATTTCCCTAATGAATATTGATGCAAAAATTTTAAATAAAGTAGCAAAGAGATTACAGTAATATATCACAAAGGTCATATGCTATGACCTGGTGAGATTTATACCAGGAATGCAGAACTGGTTCAATATTGGGAAAACTGTCAGCATGATTGACCTTATCAATAACAACATCAAGAGAAATCCTATGATTATCTCAATAAACAGAGTAAAAGTTTTTGACAAAATACAATCCTCATTCCTATTAACAACTCTGGAAAGTGTAGGAATCAATGGGACTTTCCTTAAAATGATAAGTAGTTTCTAACTGAAATCATTAGCAAGCATTATATGCAATGAGGATAGGCTAAAAGCCTTTCTAATAAGATAAGATCACCACTATTATACAATATTGTATTAGAAATGTTAGCTATAGCAATAAAAGAAGAAAAAGAAATGGAAGGAATTAGAATAACCAGTGAGGAAATAAAACTATTGCTCTTTGCAGAATATAGGATGGTATACTCAGAGAATCCTAGAGAACCAACTAAAAAACTTTGAAATAATTAACAACTTTAGCAAAGTTGCAGAATAGAGAACAAATCCATATACCTTGTCATAATTTCTATATGTCACCAACAAAGCCCAGCAACAAGATAAAATGAGAAATTGCATTTAAAATGACTGTAGACAATATAAGATACTTGGGAGTCTTTCTGCCAAGGCAAACCCAGCAACTCTATGAACATACTTACAAAACACTTGTCACACAGATAAAGTCAGATCTAAACAAGTGGGAAAATATCAATTGCTCATGGGTAGGCTGAGACAATGTAATAAAAGTGACAATTCTACCTATATTAATTTACTTAGTGCAACACCAATAAACTACCAAAAAATTTTTTTGCTAGGAAAAAAATAACAATTTATCTGAAGGAACAAAAACTCAAGAATATCATGAGAATAAATGAAAAAAAAGAACATGAAGGAAGGTGGTCTAGCTGTACCAGATCTCAAACTTTGTACTACAAGCAGAAGTCATCAAAAACAACCTGGTACTAAGAAAAAGAATGGTTGACCAGCGAAATAGGTTAGGCTACACAAGGTATGGTAGTAAATAACCATAGTAATCTGGTATTTGATAAATCCAAAGACACCAGCTTTTGGAATAAGAACTCGCTATTTGTTGAAAAATAGTATGGCAGAAACCAGGAACAGACCAACATCCTATACCATTTACCAAGACAAGGTCAACATGGGTACATAAATTAGATATAAGGGATAATACCATAAGCAAAGTAGAACAAGGAATAGCTCACCTGTCATATCTATGGAGAAGGAAAGAATTTATGATCAAACAAAAGATAGCATTATGAGATGAAAAATGGTTTTAATTATAGTAAATTAAAAAGATTTTGCAAAAATAAAAACAATGCAACCAAGATGAGAAGGAAAGCCCAAGCTGGGAAACAATTTTTACAGCAAGTATCTCTGATGAAGGCCTCATTTCTCGCACATATAGAGAACTGTGTCAAATTTTTAGAAATATGAGTTATTTGTTCACTGATAAATAGTTGAAGGCTATGAACAGGCAGCTTTCAGACAAAGAAAGCAAAGCTATCTATAGTCATATGAAATCATGCTCTAAATCCTTATTGATTAGAGAAAGCAAGTCAAAACAACCCTGAGGTACCAGCTCACCCTTATTAGATTGACTAATATGACAGAAGAGGAAAATGTAAATATTGGAGGGGATTTGGGAAAATTGGAACACTAATAAATTGTTGGTGGAGTTGTAAACTGATACAACCCTTCTGGAGAGCAGTTTGGAACTATACCTAAAGGTCAATCAAACTGTGCATGACAATACCACAACTAGGTTTGTATCCCAAGAGATTTTTTTTAAAAGGGATGTAGGGGGAACCTGTGTGAACAAAAATATTCATAACAACTTTTTTGTGGTGGCAAAAATCTGGAAATTGAGGGGGATGCCTATCAATAGGAGAATGACTGAACAAGTATATGATTGTCATGGAATACTATTGTGCTATAAGAAATGATAAGCAGGCTGAATTCAGGAAAACCTGGAAAGACCTGCAAGAACTGATGTAAAGTAAAATGAACAGAATCTAAAAGACATTGTACACAGTAACAACAATATTGTATGATGATCGATTGTGAATGACTTAGCTAGTCTCAGCCATACAGTGATCCAAGACAATTCCAAGGTACTCATGATGAAAAATACTATCTAAATCCAGAGAAAGAACCGATGGAATATGAATGCAGATCATAGCATATGATTTTTCATGATTTTTCTTTTCTTCTGTTTCTTCTTTCATAACATGACTAATATGGAATTATGTTCTACATAGTTAAACATAAATAACCTATTTCAAATTTCTTCCAGTCTTAGGGAAGGTGGAAGTGAGGGAGAGAAGAAGAAAATTTGAAACTCAAAAAAATTTTTAAATGAATGTTACAAGTTTGTCTTTACATATAATTGGCGGAAAAAATTGAGTTCAACCATTTATTTGCTATGTTGCAAGAGAGAATTAGTCCAAAAGACCAAAGCCCATGTCACCATCTGATTCCTCTGATTCCTTTCTCAACTTATCTTTCTTCTATTCAGCTGGGGCAGCACCAGTAGCAGGGGCAGCACTCCCAGTAGTAGCAGCACCAGCTGCTAGGGCAATTCCACCAACTTCTATATTGAAGATGAGATTTCTGATGTCAGTGTTCGTTAGGCCCTTTGCAAATAGACAAAGTCAGAAAAGTTCAACATTTACACCAGCTGCTTTACTGAGGACGTTGATTTTATCTTCTGTGACCAGGATCTCATCATCATGCAGGACCAGGGCTGAGTAAATGCAGACCAGCTTGGAGACAGAGGCCATTTCTGGGGTTGCCTGGCCTGGTGCTAGCTGCCGGCTGAACTAAGCCTCAGCCTCATCCCACACAGCATCAGGATCTGTCTTACACCTGATATCTACTACTTTTTGCATTGAGTGCCCTTTCTAGAAGGAACCCTGTCATATCTAAGCTTCATTTAAAAAATTTTCCATAGATCTGTGGGAGGGGGGGTAAAGCAAATAAGTCAGAGAGTTCAAGAAAAAAAGACCAGTAACAACCCTAATTTCCACTTTTGGGGATCAGACTTCCCCAATACTATGAACGTGATTCTGGAAGGGAAATTTCTTTGAACATCAGAGTACAAAATAAAAAATGTTTTAAAAACTTAACAACTCTACTATCATGCCTGATATTCATGGCTACTAGCTCTTAATTGAAGAAATACATTTTCTCAGTTGTTCTCCTGAGCAAATGTAGGGTGTTAATAATTAATTTCATTCAATTTCTTTTTTTTGTTGTTCATTTTGTTTACATTGTTGTAGCTACTGTGTATAGTTTTCCTGGCTAGTTCACTGTTTGGTTCATATGGGTCTTTCCATATGGTTGCTACACCATGTGATGGAGAAAGAAATTGTGTGGTTGTTCAGTTGTTCAGTCATGTTCTACTCTTTGTGACCCCTTGGACCATAGCATGTAGGGCCCTTATTCATCCTCTACTTTCTCTTGAAGTTTGTCCAAGTTCATGTTCACTGTTTCTATGACACTATCCATCTTAATCCCCTTTTCCTTTTGCCTTCAGTCTTTGCCAACTTCAGGGTCCTTTCAATGAGCTCCATCCAAATCTGGCCTTAGACACTGACTGGCAAGCCACTTCATCTCTATTTACTTCTACTCTAACATGGGGATGATAACAGCACCTGCCTGCCAGGTTGCTATGAGGACCTAACAAAATAATATTAGCAGAGTGCCTGGCACATACAGGTGCTTAACAAATGCTTATTTTCTTCCACGCTTTTCTGAATTTCTTACAGTTTGAGACATTGTAGAAGGCTTTGCAAAAAGAATTTAAGCACATTCCACCACCATCGCCCCAATATGGGTTAACAGTAAGAAAACTTAACCAAAACACTCCATTGCCCTAGCAAGCGAGAGGCACTTTTGGTTTATTTTATGACTATGTAACTACAGAATTATATACATAAAGCAGTGTGGAATCCTGAAGCAGAGCAACTGCAGAGTTAGCAGGACCTAGTCAAGTCCTGACTCTGGCATATAGTAACTGTGTGATTTCAGCAACCTAGGCCAACTCTCTAAGAGAATAAAGATTAGTGCTAATCTACATGAACTGAAGGAGTTCCTTCCCTGGAAATTCCCTCTACCAATGAAATCACAAATCTGGTAAACAAGTATGCATGTGTGCATACGCATACACACACACACACACACACAGACACACATACTCCTGAATTATCAACATGTTGCCTTTCATGATGCTCACCTCTAAAATAATTCTACTCTTTCTACCTATTATGCAATATTTGGATCAAATGACCTGGGTTGAATCCAACCTCTGCCTCTTCCTACTTGTGTAACATTGGTCAAATTACTTTACTTCTCTACTTTATTACTTTTCTCCTTAATATAAAATGGTTGAATTAGACCAGAGGCTGTTCTTTTTTTTAAACATCATCGATACCCTTGGTAGTTCAGTATAATGGATGGATCCCTTTTCAGAATGTTTTTAAATGCATAAAATACATACTATTACAAAGGAAATCAAATTATATTAAAATATAGACAGGAAGGCTTTAATCAAGCACAATCTAGCAGTAGTCATAGATCTTTCAGCAATCTGGTGTAGTTTATGGACCTTTCTCAGTTTTTAAATGAATAAAATTAAATAATGATATATAACACTTTTATAAGTCTTACCATGTGCCAGGCATAGCATTGGGCTAAGCACTTTACAGTTATTATCATTTGATGCTCACCACAACCCATTTTATAGAGGAAGAAACCAAGGCAAACAGAGGTGGACTTGCCCAGGGTCACCTAGCTATTATCCGAAATCACACCTGAACTCAGGTCTTCCTCACTCTGGATTACAAAGGAAACCAACTGTGTTAAAATTTAAACAGGAACACTTCAATCATATTTGACCTAGCAGCAGGTCTAATAACGGCAGCAATCTCTAAGTAGTGATGAAGCATGGTCCATATTTTGCAATATCTAACAACTAATAACGGCAGCAATTTCTAAGTAGTGATGAAGCATGGTCCATATTTTGCAATATCTAACAACTAGGTGATAGGAAAATACCTGTGAATTTTAGTGATGGCAAAGTCACAAGTACTGCTAATACCACTCTGGCTTATTGCCTTCTTTCCCAATGCAAGAAAATGCCGAATTTCAATTAGAGGTTATTGAAAATTAAGATGATTCTGAATCCTCTCATCTGTTCTGCTGGGTACATGACATATTTTTTCTTTTCTTATTTTATATTTAAGTTTATATTTTTCTTTCTTTTCCTATTATGTATTTAAGTTTTAGTTTTTGTCTAAAATGAAAAGAAAATTCAGATGATGTCATTTTTCACCCATCCAGCTTCGCAGAATCTGTTTAAGAGCCCCCTAAATGAGACCATCTCTAAGTGCCCCCCAGCCTCCTTTGATGGGATGACTTGCTAGATGCTTCCAGCTTCCAGGAGAGCACTCCTTCCTTTTCCCCTTGCCCCTAATTAGAAATGACTGGTGGAGGAGGGGAGATTCTGGTTAAGTAGGACAAGTGGAATGCCGGTGGAGGGCTGGCCGCCTTTAGTGGGCTCAGGTGGGCTGTAGGCGGCAGCAGCAGCAGCAGCCGCAGCAGCAGCAGCCGCAGCAGCAGCAGCAGCAGCAGCAGCAGCCCCAGCAGCAGCAGCCCCAGCAGCAGCAGCCCCAGCCCCAGCCCCAGCCCCAGCCCCAGCCCCAGCCCCAGCCCCAGCCCCAGCCCCAGCAGCAGCCGCAGCAGCAGCAGCAGCCGCCCTGGAAGGTGCTCCAGCCCGGGGCTCAGGGCAGGCAGCAGAGGCAGCGGAGGCGGAGGCGGCAGGTTTGCTTCGCCAGGTGCTGCCGCCGGGAGCACGGCACGCAGATGGCTCTAGCGGCGTTGGTCACCTTGAGCCGAGTCCTCGTGGTCGCTGCCCTCCTCCTTGTGTCCCCAGCCAGGTCCGCAGCAGGTAAGCAGGTGGTGACCTCCGTGCAGTCCACCGGGCCCTGCCCGTTAAAACACGGGTCATCCTTCGGCACTGCTGGGCAGGAAGGCTGTTGGCATCTCCTCTTGGAGGGTGACTGAGAGGCCACGTCTTACTATGGTGACTGTGCGCGTGGGCACAACCCTTTACCTCCTTGGAGTCCAGACTGCCTCCGTCCCCTCTGCATTCTGTCTGTCGTGCCTTCACGGCTCTCCCCACCCCCTCTTCCTTCTCTTCTTTCATTGATAAGCTAGATGCCCTCTGATGAATATTGAGGGCAGGAAGTGGGGGGGGGGTCCCTGGGATTCAGCCAGCCTGGGAAGGGAGCACAGTAGGCTGAGCAAACCTTCTGGAAGCCTGCACCCTCTGATGGGTCAGTCTAGAAGAACTGGAAATAGGGAAGTGCTATTTGGGCTATTCTCAACAGCACATTCTCCAGAAATCACAGAAATTGTGGCCTGTGCCCTGTGCCCTGTGCCCGGCCCTAACCAGGAGTCAGAAGGCTTGCCTCTTTGCTCCCCTGCCCTCTTTCCTTTGCTGCTGCTTGGGGGATTTATGGAAAAGGGCAGATCCTCCATGGTTGGGCAGGATGGTCATTTCAGAGGTTTCTGAATATCCTGTGCTTGGTATAGAGCATGCCACCCCCAGGCACCATGCCCGTTCCCAGTGACCATGATGGTCTTTTTCTCTCACCCATGCCTCTTTGGCATCCCTAGTTCCCTTCAAAGATCAACTCAAGTGCTTCAAGAGGCTTTTCCTATTTTCCACCCCACAGTTGTTCATGTCCTACATTTACTTATGTGTGAGCATGACTCTAATGTTAGCTCATGTATATAGTGCTTACCATGTGCCGGACTGGGTTAAAGACTTTTCAGTGGGTCGCATTATTGTCCATTATGCCTCCCCCACTGTAATGAAAGTTTCTTGAGGGTAGTAACTACCTCATTCTGTGTTTGCATTCCTAATGCTTATCTAACATAAAGGCTGTCACATAGTAGGTACTTAATAAATGTTTGTTGATTGATTAGTTTGTCCAGTCTCAATTACTACTACTTGGTATGGAGCTACTTCTCCCTCCTTGGAACTAGCCTTTGTGAACTAGATGTCCAAGATCAACATTCTGAACTGGGTCTCTAATAGCTAAGTGTCTGTTACTACAGACCGTCCAAATTGTACGAAAAATGGCATGGGCCCGTTTTGCTGCAGGTTCATTATGGTCAGGCCAGCCCCAGGATTGCCCTAGAGTCACTGGCAGCCTGGGAAAAGTATGCCTTCTCACTTTTATGTTCCATGTTTGGCATCTTCTAATACATGGTTCCCTGGACTATTACTTGGTTTGGCAGGATCTTAGGTTGGCATTGGATGATACCTGTCTGCCTGTCTCCATAAGTCATGAAATTTTTAAGCAAAATTTGTCAGTGCCATAATTTTTTTTTCTTTCTCCCTGTAACAAGAAGACTTCTTTCCAAACCATATTTTGCCCTATAAGCAAAAGATCAAGGGAAGGAAGAGCTAGGGTGAGGGGAAAATCTACCACATCTTGAGGCAGCTCATTCTATGTTCCCAAAGTCACAGGACCAGATTCACAGTCAAAACTCAAACTTGGGCTTCTTGACCCCAAATCCAGGGCTAAGAGCTCACATTTATAGGATGCTTTATTTATTTGTTTTGGTGGGACCTCTGATTTCATTGGTGTAGAAAATTCCTAGTGAGAAATTCCTTCTACCAGTGCTATTCAGCAATTGCTCTGGCTATTTACAATCTTTCAGGGTTTCCTGAGGCACCAAGGGGTTATATTTACTGTCAATTTTAGCAGTAACACTGCCCATGGCTGAACAGTCGCTATGTTTCAGAGACTGAATTCGAACCAATATCTATATAACTTGAGTTCTCTATCCCCTGTTATATAGCCTTTCTTCATATAACGTGTATAATTCTTTATGGTTTACAAAGTACTTTCCAAGCATGAACCCAAGAAAGCACATAATGGAAGTAGTATCTCAATTTCAGATGGGGAAACTGAAGCTCAAAAGCAAATAAAAAAAGGAGACATTAGGAAGCCAATTCAGAGTGCTTGGCAAGCTAGAGCTAAATAATACATAGGTGGTGCAGAAGATACAGTGGCAAGCCTGTAGTCATGAAGACTCCTCTTCCTGAGTTCAAATCCAGTCTCAGATATTTACTAGTTGTGTGACCCTGGGCAAGTCGCTTAATCCTGCTTGTCTCAGTTTCCTCATCTGTGAAATGAACTGGAGAAGGAAATGGCAAACCATGCTAGTATCTTTGCCAAGAAAACCCCAAATGGGGTCACAAAGAGTCAGACACAATAGAAACAACAAAAATAATTGTCATTTACATCAGTGTGTACCTATATGTAGCTACATGCATACATACATGGATATATAATATATATATACACACATAATTTTAAATGAAGTAATAATTAAAGTCCTCAGAATTTGTCTTTTTTTTTCTCCTTAAAGGAAACTGTCAAGTCTTGATCTGAATTTTTGAAAAACTGTAAAATAAGTCACATATCCCTAAAAGAAAGCTGCTTTTGAGGGCCCAAATCCTAGACCTTCATCTCCTTGAGAAGTCTGAGCTCATTTCATTTGATAATTCACACAGAAATGGAATTTCTTTTTCATCAGATGTTCCTCAAAAACTATAAATAACTTAAAACTTAGAGAGTTATATTCTTAAAGTTTGTAAATGGAGTGTTTTCAACTTGGAATGCCTATTTTCCCTTAGAGATAAAGTTATTAATAGTCGTTAGATTAGGAGTCCACCAAAAAATCCCAGCTATTTCACTCACAATGTAGCTGAATGTAGGAGCGTGATGGGAAGGAAAGTAAATATTTAGTCAGAAGATCAAGCCCTGCCTTTTGTATGAAGCATTTTCCTGATTGCCCCCAGCTGCTAGTGTCTTCCTAAAATCACCTTATATCAATTTTTTATACATTTATGGGGGAGTTGGTCCCTTTTGCCCTCAAGGAGCTTGTTGGAACTTCATAAAGGAATTGCTTTGCCAAATTTTTACAATTAACACCTCTTTATTTAGATTGTAAGCACTTTCAGGGCAGGGATTGTCTTTTTCTTCTTTTTGGATTTTCATTGCTTAGCGTAGTGCCTGGCACATAGTAGGGACTTCATAAATGTTTAATGACTGATTGATTTTTTGGGTTAGTTCAAAACTTTACTTTCTGTGATCAGATTCCTTTACTTTCTGGGCTTGGTGGGGGTGGGAATTCAGGGGAGAAGAAGAGGGGAGGTGGTGGGGTGGCAGTTGGTAGGAGATCTATTCCCTCCAGATATCTTATGAATACATGTGCTCTCTCACTGAGCTGGAATCCTTCCTGAAAGTGATTGTATCCCTTTTGTCTTTGTATCTCTAAGGCTAAGCACAGGGCCTAACTGGCAGGCGTGGCACATGGTGGGTGGTTAATAATTGCTTGTTGATTGATTTTGGTTTTGGCACTTCAATGGTTGCATGATGCTGGACAGGTCCCTTTGTCTCTGGGAACCTCTTTTTCCACATCTGTAAAATGGGGATATGTATACCTACATTACCTACCATGCTGGCTTGGGTTGTTTTTTTTTTTTTTTTAATTAGATTTTTTTTTTTCTTTCCTGGATCTCTGATGTCATTGCTATAGTAAAATTCTTCCAAAGCAAGTCTGCAGTTGTTCAAGAGAATTACACAAAACAATAAGAAGATAAGGGAATTTTCCCCACCATACACAGCTACTATGTGTCAGAAATTGAGACGTGAGTTCTGGATTTTGTGACTGAGTCTGGTACTGGGAAGTTATGACTCATTCAGCCAAGTTTTCCTGATCCTAAGGCTAGCTCTCTACACACTAAGCTATGCTTCCTCATTATCAAATTAAATACTGCATGGAACATGCTCAATGAAATGTAAAGTGCCATGTAACTGGAAGCTATTAGTGCTATTACTATCAGATAGCAGTATTATGGTGTTATTTCTTGTGAGAGTACACAGTGGAAAAAGAATACTACTGTCCTACGGCAGCTTGGGGAGTTTACTGTATTCTGGTGTACAGAAAGAAAGGAAAATGGTATAATTCTAATTCTACATTCTATCCTAACAGTAGTCTGGGCTATTATCAGAACAGTAGTTCTGATTGTAACAGTAGTCCTGGGCCATTATCATCCCACACATGAGGAGATATGTTGGGAGCTAATGACTTGAATAGGGTTGCCTAGCTAGAAAGTGTCGAAGGAAGATTTGAACTTAACGTCTTGATCCAACTGCAGCATTCTATCTACTGTGTTATCACTATATCCCTGGAGTTCTGAGTGGACATGTTTCCTGTACATTCTAGATTATAGGCACAGGATGTTTGTACATCAGATATTTGTAATGTACTGTATTGTGTGATATTATTAATAAACATTCCAGACAGCATGCTCATGATATCAGATGTTACTGCCTCTGATAACGTGGAAATTTACATTTCTTTAGAAATTTACATTTCTTTCTTGGTAGAAGAATGAAATGGGAAGGCTAGAATCAGGAGGCAGTCTGTGTCTATATTTGTGAAATATTGGGGCAATTTTTCAATTATCTATTCTCCCCCCACCAAAATTGCTGTTATATGTAATATGCTGATAGTGGAAAAAAGTGCTGGATTAAGAAATCAGATAACTGAAGTTATACTCTTTCCTCTACTACTTGTTACTTCTGTGACCTTGGGTAAGTCCCTCAACCCCATCCTAATTCTGGCTTTGGCTGAAGGCAACTTCATGTTGTTTAGTATCTGAGATTGTTTTCCTCAAAATGGAACCTTCTCTTTCTGTCTTTCAATCACATGCTGCTTTCCCCAGAGGATTCTCTTAGCTTATTTTGCTTTCTTTTATTCTCATACTCAAGTTCTAATTATAAAGCAATTTTCAGCAAGCAAGTAGCTGGCTTAATCTACCTATACTCATGGGAAAGCATCCTTTTTTTTTTTTTTTTGGGCTGCGGTCCTTGCCTCAGTCTCTTTAAAAGCTATAGAGCAGTGATGGAGGATAGGGGGAGAAATGGATTTAGCAACTACTTTCTTGAATTGGCTTCAAAACCAAGAAGAAAAAAAGCCCAAAGTGACCTTTGTATTTCCTTGTGGTCATGGTGATCACAGCATATTTATGACCTGAAGTATTTGTATACTTGCAGAAAGACCACGTACGAGACTGTTGAAGTCATCCGGGGCAAATCCTTTGCCCCTTGTCCAGGGCCAGTAATAAATGGTCTAATTTTGGCCAGTTGAAGCAAGCCCCTTGCCATAATGGAACTTTTCCTAGAGGATAAGGAGGAGTTCTCAGCATTGCATTCATACTTCAGAGGCCCACAGCAAGTTCTGTTGTCCTCAGGGTTTCTTTTGGTGGTTGATTGTGGTGCTGATGTACTATGTCACTGTGTGGGTCATCAGGCTATCTCTTGGCATTCTGATGAATGTATCTTCCAAGATGTCAGTCTCTCTGTTTTCTTTCTTTCTTTTTTTTTTTTTTACCTTGTGCTATTCATTTTCGGGGGGAAAAGAAGGAGGTGGCAAATTGGAAATAGTTTTGGAAAGACACATCTTAGTAAAAAATGCACTTCTGTCGCTGCTTATCCAATTTTGCTCCCAGCATCGTCCGAAAATAGTTGATTTTGAGTAACATTGTACAAAGGAATACTGACCTTTGGAGTCAAGAATCTTAGTCTCAGCTCTGTGTCTAATTAGCCTTATAACCTTAAGAATGTCACTCTCTATAGGCCTCTTTTTTTTTTTTAATCTGAAAAATTAAAAGAGTTAATTAGGTGATTATGATTTTAATTTACTAATCTTTCATTTCCATAAAAACTTATCTGTCCTGGTTCCCACTTATTAATAATACTGCTTTCTGGGGCCACTAGGTGACATAGTGGGTAAGAGCCTGGCCCTGGATTCAGGAAGACCTAAGTTCAAATCTGACCTCAGACACTTAACATTTACTACCTATGTAACCCTGGGCAAGTCACTTTGCTCTGATTACCTCATTGAAAAAAATGTTGCTTTCTTTACTGAGTTATCTAACCAAATAACCTGATATCACAGGTGTTGCCTACTCTGGTGTGGATGGTCCCTCATACCTTAACACATGACTGCTCCCAGATAACAATTGTGTCTTTTGACAAAGGATTTCAAGTTTAATTCAGTTCAATAAATATTTGTTGAGCATCTACTCTCTTATAAGGCACTATGCTAGGTAATGGGGATACCAAGTGAAAAGTAAAACTCCATTTGGACACATGACATTTGCACAGATAAATAAACACAAGATAATTTCAAAAGGAAAAGTGCATTAGCAACTGTCTGGATGAGAAAAAGTTTCTGACAGAAGGTCACACTGGAACTTATCTTTAAAAGAACTGTGGAAAGGAACAAGTATATTCTAGGCATGAGGCACAGTCTATGCAGAGGCAATGAGAGAGGAGAAGGACTCTCAAGGACAGATAGTAGCTAGGCAAGTAGGAGGATGTGAATGTGAAATTCACCAAGGGAATGACACAAATGATACAAATCTGAAAGTGTAGCTGGGGGCCACATTTGTGGGGGCTTTTCATTGCCAAGCTAAGGAATTTGTATTTCTAACTGGACAACACAAAGAAACAAAGGAACCAGAGTTAAGAAGACTTGATTTCAAATCAAGACTCAGTCACTTAACCTCTGTCTGCCTCAATTTCCTTGTCTGTAAAGGGGGAGCATAATAGCACCTACCTCCCAGTGCCACTGTGAGGATCACCTGAGATGATATTTGTAAAGCACTTGGCAAACCTTAGAGTGTTATGTTGATTCCAGCTAATATTAATTTAGTCTAAAGGAAACAGGAAGACTTTGAGGATTTTCGAGCAGAGGAGTGACAAAGATCTATGTCTGAGAAATATTAGTTAAACAGCAAGGTGGAGAATGTGTTGGAGAAGGGAAAGACAGATATAGAAAGGAGGATGTTGAAATGGTCCAGAGGAGAGATAATGTCACCACCCTGGGGAAGGGTGGTGGCAGAGTGAGTGAAGAGAATGAGATGCATGTATAGGAGACAGAGTTGACTAGACTTGGCCATTATTTGGATATGGAGAATGAGAGAAGAATTAAAGATGATTCCCAGGGAGCAAAACTGGCTGGAGAAAAGGATGGAAGTGCCCTTTATACCAAGAAGGAAGTTTGGAGAAGGGATGATAAGGAATTTTATTTTGAACATGTTGATTTTGAGATGTCAGTGGAGTATCCAGGTTCAAAATGGTTTATAGGCTGTTGGCAAGAAACTAGATTCTAAGAGGGTGCCTTAAATTGCTTTTTAGATTTCTGGAGACCACAACAATATATTAGCAAGATTATACATTGTGACCAAGTGGGATTTGTACTAGGAATGCAAGGGTTGTTTAACATAAGGAAAACTATTAACATAATTGATCAAAAATAAGAATAACAGAATTATATGATTATATCAATAGATGTGGAAAAAGCTTTTGATAAAATGCAATAACGCATTCCTATTAAAAATACTCAAAAGCATAGGTAGAAAAATGGATTTTTCCCTTTAAATGGTAAGAAGTATCTACCTAAAACCATCAGCAAGCATTATTTGTAGCGGGGATAAGCCTTCCCAACTGGATCAAGAGTGAAACAAAGATGACCTTTGCCATTGATATTATTCAATATTGTATTAGAAATGCTAGCAATAGTGATGAGAGAAGAAAAAGAAATAGAAGGAATCAGAATGTGCAATGAAATAAGAAAAACGGTATCTTTTTGCAGGTGATATGATGATATACTTAGAAAATCCTAATGATTCAGCTAAAAAGTTTGTGGAAATAATTAACAATTTTAGCAAAGTAGCATGACCTAAAATAAATCCACATAAATCACCAGCATTTCTCTACAGGTCACCAATGAAACCCTGCAAAAAAAGAAAGTAAGATATGATATATACCATTTAAAATAACTGCAGACAGCATAAAGTATCTGGGAGTATGCCTACCAAAACAAACCCAGGAACTACATTAACATAATTATAAAACACTTTTATATAAATAAAGTCAGATTTAAATAATTGGAGAAATATTAATTGTTCATGCATAGACAGAGACAATAGAATAAAAATGACAATTTTACCTAAACTACTTCATTTATTCAATATGCTCAATTAATTTACAAAAAAATTACTTTACTAAGCTAGAAAAAATTAACTTACTAAGCTAGCAATATTATTTAAGAACAACTTTGAATGACTAATTTGTTTTGACTATTATAAATATTCAAATCCTCTTTAAAGGACATATGAAAAAAGAAGCTATCTACCTCCAAAGAAAGAGCTAATAAATAGAAGTATGTAAAGGATGGTTTTACATATGTGTGTGTGTGTGTGTGTGTGTGTGTGTGTGTGTGTGTGTGTGTCTAATGGTAGCCTTCTCTATGTTAGGGTGGGGAGAGAGGGAGGAAAAAAATACACAATAGAGAACAAAAGAAAACATGGAAACTCAGGAAAGCAGGGTTGATTTGAAATTTGTAGTATTTACTACATAGTTTTAAAAAAGTAAATAATGTAAAATGGAAATTCACAGTTTTATAATGAATCCTCTTACATGGAAATGTTCTCTTTTTTTGGTCTTTATATATTTAAGTTCAAAATGAATTTAAAAATTTAAAAAAATTAGGGGATAATGCAACATATTGTGTGTAAGAATGAGTAGAGGAGGATTTTTTAAAAATGTCTCTCTGGGAAATGTGACAGAGAGTCAACAAGGAAAACTTTTTTAAAAGAAATTGTCATGAAGCAGTGAAAATCAAATTGACATTAGTTAATATAAAATTTTAGTAGACCTACTCAGAAAAACAGAATTCCAAAGCCCTTGAGGAGTAAAAATGATAGTTGATAGACATAACTCAGATTTGGGTGTTGGCACAGTTATAAGTTTGATAAGATCTGTGATGTAATTATTCATATAGGTGCCAGGGGTAGAAAGATTATATAGACCATGAAGCTAAGGAAGCTAATGAACTGAGAGATTAGGGTCTATGTCGTAAGTATAGTTGTCGCAAAGTATGATGGTAGAGGAAGACAATAGGTTAATTAACAAGCATTTGTGATGTGCCTACTGTATGCCAGGCATTGTGCTAGACATATAGATACAAATACAATGGATGCAACGTTCCCTACTTGCAAGAAGCTCACACAGTAATGGGGAAGACAACAATACATAAGTAGAAAGAGCCAAGATGGTGGAATACAGTCCAGGACCCAGTTGCACTCTCCAAACACTCTCTCCAAACAACTTTTAAATAACTCCTCAAATCGAATTTCAAAGCAGCATAGCCAACAGAAGGTCAGTGGGAGACATTTTTCAAGCCTAAGACAACTCTGGAGGTTCAAAGGGGAGATCTGTAACACTGGGGAAGGCACAGGCCTAGAGCGTGGCAGGAGCACCTTTAGAGGTGGTCATAACAACAGCAGCAGCTTCCAGAGCTCTTAATCAAGAGATGATAAGGGGCTTGGACAGCTGGTCAGAGATGGCAAGGGACCCTTTGCAGGAATGGGTGCAGCTAGCAATGATTGGCAACTCTTGACCATAAGTAGTTCTGGATCACAGTTCCAGGATGGAGAGGAGGTCAGAAGGAGAAAGGGCCCTGATCATAGTTTCAGGGTTAAAAGGGGTGCTGGTGCTTATGACTTTATGGGCCCTTCCTGGCTAAAGAGCAGAGCACAGAGAAGAATAGTGACCATACCTCTCCCCAGATCATACAACCTTGTAAGCACCAAAAACTTGCAGACCCACTGAACTAGCTTTGAAAACTGCAGCATAAAAAAACCTGAAACTTGAGACAGTGCTTCCCCAAACCCAGGTGAGCAGAGCCCAATTTTAACATAAAGTTCAAAGTGAAGAAATAGACTGGAAAAATGAGCAAACAATGAAAAAGAAGTGACCATAAAAAGCTACTAAGGTAACAGGGAAGACCAATACATAAACTTAAAAGAAAAACTATATGTGAAAACAGCTTCAAGCAAATTCTCAAAGAAAAATGCTAATTAGACTAAAAGCCAGCAAGAATTCCTGGAAGAATTAAAGAGAAAAAAGTGACAGAGGAAACACTGGGAAAAGAAATGAGAGTGATGCAAGAAAATTGATTAAATTTTATTTTTATATGTTTTATATAAATATAATCATATTTTATATATTAATATATTTTATTTTTATATCTTTTATATATATTATATATTTTATATATATGTTATATAAAATATATATTTTTTGAATACTAAAGAAAACATCTTAAACACAGAGTTAGCCTAAGGGTATAAAAGTTCACTTAACAGAACTCCTTTAAAAGTAGAATAGGTCAAAAAGAAAAGGGGGTACAAAAGTTCACTGAAGAAAATAATTCCTTAAAAGTTAGAATTGGGAAAGTGGAAGATAATGACTCCATGAGATTTCAAGAAACAATAAAGTTTAAAAAAAAGAAAAATAGAAGAAAATGTGAAATATCTCATTGGAAAACCACTGACCTGGAAAATTGATTCAGGAGAGATATTTTAAGAATTATTGGACTGCCTGAAAGCCATGATTTAAAAAAAAAAAGAGCTGCGACAGCATATTTCAAGAAATTATCAAGGAAAACTGCCCTAATATTCTAGAACTAGACAGTAAAATAGAAATCAAAAGAATCCACCAGTCACCTCATGAAAGAGATCCAAAATCTCTTTGGAATATCATAGCCAAATTCCAGAATCATCAGGTCAAGGAAAAAATATCATAAACAGTCAGAAAGAAAAAATTTAAATATTGTTGAAGCATAGTCAAGATCATGCAAGACTTAGCAGCTGTCACATTAAAGAAGAGGAGGGCTTGGAATATGATCTTCCAGAAGACAAAGGAGCTAGGATTACAGTCAAAAATAACTTACCCAGCAACAATGAGTGTGGTACTTAAGGGGAAAAAAATAATAATATTTAATGAAGTAGAGGACTTCCAAACATTCTCTGTGGAAAGACCAGAGCTGAATAAGAAATCTGATGTTCAAACAGAAGACTCTAAGGAAGCATTAAAAGGTAAAGAAAAATCATGAGACTCAATAAAATCAAACTGTTTACATTCCTATATTGGAAGAGGATACATGGAACTCCTAAGAACTTTATCATCATTAAGGCAGTTAGGAGTCTGCATAGACAAAAGACATGAGTATAAGTTGATTATACTCAAAAAAAATATAGGCCTGAGGAGAAAGGGATGCACTGGAAGAAGGGGAAAGGGAAAGGTAGAATGAGACAAATTTGCTCATATAAAGTAGGAACATGAAGAGCTTTTATAATGGAGAGGGAAATGGGGCAGTGGGAGGTGATGAGCAATATTTGAACCTCACTTTTATCAGAATTGATTCAAAGAGGGAAAAATTAATACACATATTCAGTGGGATATAGAAATCTATCTTACCCAACAGGGAGACAGAAGAGAAAGGAGATAAGAAATATGGGGGAGAGATGATAAGAGGAAGGGCGGATTTGGAGAGGCATTTGTCTCTTTTGAGAAGGGACAGGATGAAAAGAAAGAGAGAAAGACAAACAAAGGAAAATGGGTTGGAGAGAAATGCACGGTTGGTGATCATAACCATGAATGTGAATGGCATGAGCCAACCCATACAACAGAAGCTGATAGCAGAACAGATTGGAAACCAGAATTCGATAATATGTTGTATAAAGAAATACATTTGGGACAGAAAGACACACGGACAGTTTAAATGAAGGGCTGGAGCAGAGTCTATTATGCTAAAGTGAAGAGGGCAGGAATAGCAATCACGATCTCAGGAGAAAGCCAAAGTAAAATTAGGCCTAATGGAAAGAGATAATTAGAGAAACTATATTTTGCTAAAATAAAGTAATATTAAAAAAATTTACAGCAAGTTTCTCTGATAAAGACGCCTTTTCTCAAATATATAGAGAACTGAGTCAAATTTACAAAAATAAGAGCCATTCTCCAAATGATAAATGTTAAAAAGATAGAAGCTGGCATTTTTCAAAAGATGTCAAAGTGATCTATAGTCATATGAAAAAAATGCTTTTTTGATCTCAGACAAAGTTATGGATAAAGTAGACATGAATAATAGATAAATAGAGTTAAGACATTTTGATTAAATGTACCATAGACAATAAAGCAATATCCATATTGAGCCTATATGCATCAAATACTATAGCATCTAAATTTTTAAAAGAAAAGTTAAATGAATTACAGGTGGAGACAGATAGTAGTACTAAAATAGTACTCAAATAGTAGAGGACTTTAATCTTCCTCTCTCAGAATTAGATAAATCTAACCAAAAAATAAGAAAGAAGTTAAGGAAATGAATAGAATTTTAGATAAGCTAGATATGATAGATATCTGGAAATAACTGAATAAAAATAGAAGGGAATAGTCCTTTTTCTCAACACTTCATGGTACCTTTACAAAGATTGACTATATATATATTAGCACACAAAAATTTTATAGCTAAAAGCAGACAAGCTGAAATATTGAAAGTATCCTTTTCAAGATAAACAGGAAAGAGAAATCATAAGGGATTTAATAAACTGGAACTATTTATATTCCTACATGGCAGCATAATATCTGTAATTCATGAGACCTTTCTCAGTATTAGGGTAGTTGAAGTGTGTGTGTGTGTGTGTGTGTGTGTGTGTGTGTGTATATATATGTATATATGAAGAGAGAGAGAGAGAGCACAGAGTGAGTTGAATATGAAGGGATGATATTTAAAAAATAAAATGAAGGGGTGAGATAGAGGAGTGTACTGGGAGGAGAAAGGGAGAGATAGAATGGAGCAAATTATCTCACATAAAAGAGGGAAGGAAAAACTTTTACACTGAAAGGAAAGAGAGGGGAGAAAGAATGAGTGAATCTTGCTTTGGTTTAAAGAGGGAATAACATACTCTCCTAATTGGGTATGGAAATTTATCTTACCCTACAGGAAAGTAGGGAGTAAGGGGATAAGAGAGAGGAGGGTATCAGAGAAGGGAGGGCAGATTGGAGGAGGGGTTAGTCAGAAGCAAACACTTTTGAAAAGGGCAGAGTCAAAGGAGAGGATAGAATAAATGGAGGGTGGGATAGAATGGAGGGAAATATAATTAATCCTTTACAACATAGTTATTATGGAAGTGTTTTGCATAACTACACACCTATAACCCATATTGAATTGCTTGCCTTCTCAATGAGGGTGGGTGGGGAGGGAAGAAGGGAGAGAATTTGGAATTCAAAGTTTTAAAAACAAATGTTAAAAATTGTTACTTGCAACTGGGAAATGAGATATGTAGGCAATGGGGTATAGAAATCTCTTACCTTACAAGAAAGTAGGGGAAAGGGGGATAAAAAGGGGGTGCTAGAAGGGAGTGCAGACTGGGGGAAGGGGTAATAAGAATTCATGCCATCTTGGAGTGGGAGGAGGGGAGAGATGGGGTGACAATTTGGAACTCAAAATCTTGTGAAACTAAAAATAAATTAATTTAAAAAGAAACTTAAAAAGTACATTTTTCAGATCATAATGCAATAAAAATTATATTTAATAAGGGACCACAGAAACACAGATGAAATACTAATTGGAGATTAAGCAACCTAATTTTAAAGAATGAGTGGGTTAAAGAACAAATCATAGAAACAGTAATTTCATTAAAGAGAATGACAATAGTGAGACAACATGTGAAACCTATGAGATACAGCAAAAGCAATGATGAGAGAAAAATTTCTATCTAAATGTTTACATCAATAAAATAGAGAAAGAACAGACTAATGAATTGGGTATGCAGTTAAAAAACTAGAAAAAGAAAAAATTAAAAATTCCCAATTAAACACTAAATTGGAAATTCTGAAAATGAAAGGTGAGATTAATAAAATTGAGAGTAAAAAAATCCATTAAATTAGTAAATATATTGGAGTTGGTTTTATGAAAAAAACAAATGCAATAGATAAACAATTGGTTAATTTGATTAAAAAAATAGAGAAGAAAACCAAATTGCTAGTATCAAAAATGAAAAAGGTGAATATGCCACTAATAGAAATGAAATCAAAGTCATTGCACGGAGTTATTTTGCCCAATTTTATGGAAATGAATTTAATAATTTAAGTGAAATGGAAGAATATTTACAAAAATATAAATTACTTAGATTAGCAGAAGAGTAAATAGACTATCTAAATAGACCTATTTTAGAAAGAGAAATTGAACAGGCCGTAAATGAGCTTCCTGAGAGAAAAGCACAGGGACTAGATGAATTTACAAGTGAATTCTATCAAACATTTAAAGATGAATTAATTCCAATATTAAATAAGTTATTCAGAATAATTGATAAAGAAGAAATCCTATCAAATTCCTTTCATGAAACAAATATGATACTGATACCTAAACTAGGTAAACAGAGAAAATTATAGACCAATTTAATTAATGAATATGGATGCAAAAATCCTAATAAAATAATAGTTAAAAGAATACAACAATATATTACAAAGATTATACAATATGATCAAGTGGAATTTATACCAGGAATGCAAGGATGATTTAGCATAAGGAAAACTTAACACAATATATACATCAATAATAAAAAATTTTTAAATATCAACCAATGCAGAAAAATCTATTAAAAGCATTTGACAGTATTGATATAGATGCATTTTTGCTGAAATTGATAAACAAGCATTCATCTAATGCATTATTTGTAATGGGGATAAACTAGAAGCCTTCCTAGTAAGAACAGATGTGAAACAAGGATGCCCACTGTCACCAATATTATTCAATTATGTATTGGAAATCCTAGCAATAGCAATAAAAAAGAAAATGAAATAGAAAGAATCACAATAGGGAATGAGGTAATAAAACTATCTCTTTTTGCAGATATGATGATATATCTAGAAAATTCCAAAGACTCAACTAAAAAGTTAGTTGAAACAATAATTTTAGCAAAGTAGCTCTATATGCAGATCACTATATTAAATAATGGGATTAAAAATAGAAAAAATAAAAACTAATCTCTGCTTTCAAGGAGCTCATGTTCTAATGAGGTTCCAGCATTACATCATTTGGAAAAGTCCCATGGACCTTTATTTGTTTTCAGTTTTCTATAATCACTTCCATAAATCTTTGATTTTCTCCCCATCTCTCCCTGAGACAGCATGCAATCTTCTATAGGTTCTACACATACATTTTTACTAAATACATTTTCACCTTAGTCATGTTGCATAGAAGGATTAAAATGAATGGGAGAAACCATGAAAAAAAAAACAAAAGAAAGCATAACAAGAGAAAATAGTCTGCTTCATTTTGTGATCCAATTCCATAGTTCTTTCTCTGGATGTAGAAGGCATTTTGCCTCAAGAGTCCATTGGGAATTTTTTAGGTTCTTGCATTGCTGTGAAGTCCTAAGTCTACCAGAAAAATTCCTCGCACACTGTGGTTGTTGCTGTGTACAAACTTCTCCTAGTTCTGCTCCTTTCACTCAGCATCAGTTCATATGAGTCCTTCCAGGCCTCTCTGAAGTCTTCCTGTTCATCATTTCTTATAGCACAATAGTATTCCATTACATTCATGTACCACAACTTGTTCAGCCATTCCCCAATTGATGGACTTGATTTCTTGGCCACCATAAAGAGAGCTGCTATAAATATTTGTGTACATGTGGGACCCTTTCCTGTTTTATGATCTCTTTGGGATACAGTCCTAGAAGTGAGATTGCTGGGTCAAAGGGTATGCACATTTTTGCAACATTGTTAGTCTTCTCTCTTACCTCAAGAAAAGAAATATAGAAAGTAATTTATTTTATTTTATTTTATTTATTTATGTAATTATTTATTTTAAAATTTTATTTATATTATCTTATGATTTTTATATTATACCTGAATACATATATATTTACATTATAACATACATATGTTGTTTTTCTTTTTATGTATACATATTTTTTCTTTTGTCCCATAGGATATAAAGCCCTTAAAAACAAAAACTATTTCATTTTTGTCTTTATATCTCCCAAGGCCCAGCACAGTACCTGGCGCATAGGCTGTGATTATGCTTGTTCAGTTGAATAGAGAATTCAGTCAGGTTAGTATGCAAAAAATGTTTGTAATCTGGTAGATTTCTGTAATATATCTTCAAGAACAGAGAAACTATCTAGTCCCAGGGAATATAGTTAAGGAATGCTAAGGAAATAACTTTATAAGCATAATCTGGAGAGACTTGGGAGATGTAATAATGTTAACTCCCCTCTTTGGCATTGAAAACATTTTTAATTTGTCTCCAGCTTATCTGTATGTACAGATCATAGGCCAAGTCCCCCGCACTGTCCAGGTTCCAGGAACTCTGCGGCCTCATCTGGCATCCAAAACCTTGACTCACGTTCTCCCTTTATTGTGTTTACTTTTAATAATCAGCCAGAGGAATAAATTAGCTCGAAGCAAAGACATTTAATGAAATGGCACAGTAAGAAAAGTAGCAAAACAATATTTCTTCTTTAAACCTAGAACATTATCTCCCATAAATACACCTAATTCATCCAAGGGGGAAGGAGAGGGGAACACATATAGCTAGATAGGATATATCCTTGGAGTCTCAGCTTACACTTGCAGCTCGGCAGACCTGGAAATATCTTTTTGTCATATTGTCAA
The DNA here is from genome assembly GCA_028658325.1 of Potorous gilbertii. Classification (NCBI taxonomy): domain Eukaryota; kingdom Metazoa; phylum Chordata; class Mammalia; order Diprotodontia; family Potoroidae; genus Potorous; species Potorous gilbertii. The sequence continues at coordinate 78,236,799 of CM053772.1, read as the reverse complement.
ACTGCTTCTGCCCCCTACAAGTACCTCCCTTGACCGCACTGACCTTCCTGAACTTGCGGTTCCTACTGGACAGTGGTCTACTAGAGGTGTTGCACCTTCCACCAGCTGTTCTCTAAGATCTCTGCCATACACTGCTCTCTTGTATGTGTAGTCTGTCCCAGATGCTGCCAAGCATGGCCCTTGAGAACTGACAGCTATAGAGCTTGCCTTCGTTTCTAGTTTCTGCGGGACTCTGAACCCTAAAGCCCTGGCAGTTTGTTGAAAGGGTAGCCCTTAGATGGATGATTACGAGGTATCCAGAGGTAGGGAACCTGTGGCCTTGAGGCCACATGTGACCTTCTAGGTCCTCATGTGAAGCCCTTTGACTGAGTCCAGACTTCACAGTACAAATCCCCTTAATAAAAGGATTTGTTCTCTAAAACTTGGACTCAGTCAAGAGGCTGAACTCGAGGACCTAGATGGCCACATGTGGCCCCAAGACTGCAGCTTCCCCACCCCTGATCTATAGCCTTTGGGGACTAATGCCAAGAAGGTATATAGAATACCCATTATAAACTAGTAGAAGGTCTCCCACAGAAAGACCTAAGTCTGGTGACCAGGAAGTGGGGAACAAATACTTATTAAGTACCTACTATGTGCCAGGCACTGTGCTAAGTGCTTTATAAATATTTTATCTTATTTGATTCTCTAAACAACACTGGGACATAGGTGCTCTTATTGGCCCCATTTTACAGTTGAGAAAACTAAGGCAAACAGAGGTTACATTCCTTGCCCAGTCACACAACCAGCAAGTGTCTCTCTGTGCTACCTAACTACCCCTGAAACAGAGTTCTGAGAAAAGATTAAGTGTGAGAACATCAGCTACCTAAAAGAATGTGGCCCAGAGTCCAGGAGTTCTTGATACCTGAGGCAAAAATCTGCTGGGGATGGAAGATCTAGTAGAGACTCTAAAAGGAGAAAGGCAAGTCACTTCTTAATAGGAAAAAACAAACCCAGAAGCCATACCTCAAGGCAACTTTGGAGGCATCTGCCTGAGGGTTAGTGCTTTTCTTAAAGAGCTTTAAAAAGCCTAAGGACTTTAACCTGAAAGAACAATATACAAGATGCACACAGATATCTATAATAAAGCAAATTGAGGGCGGCAAGGGGCTGAAGAAGGGAAGGGAAAGTAACCTAGGAAAACCAGCCTAAGAAAATAACACTGATAACTAAAGGAATCCAGAAAAACTTGCTTCAATAAGAGGAACGTAAGGATTCTGAGAGGCAGAAATGAAGAGGGCATATTTTCCAGGAGTATAAAAAATAAAATTTATGTCAATGCATATAGGTAGGGGATGGTGTATAGAGTTTGGGGAATAGGCAGTGGTCCATTTTGCCTGTATAGCATATGTTCTGGAGTTACTTTCCCAAACTTTCATTCACAACTAGCTCTTGGAGTCCCAAGGCTCAGGTATTGTTTCCTCAGGGCTCTAGCATTAACCCTAGGAGGATATGGGTGTCTTTTCTAATATTATTGTTCACAAGCCCCAGCTAGTGTAGTTTCTGTTGAGGTCTAGGGGTGCTGGGACTCTCCAAATGCAAGGGCAAACCACATGGGTGCTACCTTAAATGGATTTGATCCAAACCTTCTTTTAGCTACAGACAGAATTTAGTAGAACACCCAAATGGGGTGGGTGAGATTTTAAGAATGTGCTCTATTGGTCAGGCTCTTAAGGAATCTGAGTGTTTTATTAGAGGCAAGATGGACCTTTTATACAGAAGTCTGAACAGAGAAGTCTAAATGGAATTCAGGAGTGTTGGTCTAGGGTTGGGGCCACATGCACACAATAAGGGTTACAATGAAAGGATTAACTGGGAAGGGCTGGGTACCCCAGGTGAACAACAGGGTCCTGGGCCACATAGAAAAGTCCAGGAGCTTTTCCTTTTTGGGATCTAGATCCCAAAGACGTGGGCTTTTTCTTTTAGGGGTTCATATCCCATCAGCATCAGTTTCCACCATAATTATCATGTAATGCCAATTAGCCAGACTAATATAGAAAAATTATAGAAAAGGACATTTACTATGATGGCATAACTGGTGAAAAAGATTCCTACGTAAAAAGTCCAGAGGAAATGAGCTAAATCCTAGTGAGCCCCTGTGACAAAAGGATGATTCACAGATGTTCCTGCAATGCTAATAAAAAGATGGGAAATCCAAATTTCTCTTATCCTCCAAAAATCTTGAGATCTTTCTCTGGTTAAGGGATGAGGGGGAGGATGCTAAGGCAGAGATGCTTTCCTCTCCCCTAAAGTGATCCCTTCTTTGTGCTTTATCTGGAGAGCTCTTCCCTGCTGCCAGGTACTTAGATTTCTTGGGCCTGGACACATTTTCTGTGAAACATCATCAAGGACTTTTTGTTTGCATTTAGTTTAAAGTCTATAATTAGTTGGTTCAACAGAGAATTATTTTCCCCTCGTTAAGGTATTAGAGCTTAACATCTTGACACCTACTTTAAATAGGATGGGGTGATTTCAATTAACCTATCTCTTACACCTGGAATTTAGAAAACATTTGAGGTTAATAATAGGACTTATATCAAAGGGTTGTTGTAGGATCAAATTAAATAATATTTGTAAAGTGCCTTGCAAAAGTCCTTAAAGCATATAAAATGCTCATTGTCCTTATTAGTCACTGCCCATAACTGCATTCCACTGAGAGGGGTCTCCTTGAGTGTGAGTGAGAGTAGGCATAACAGTTACGAGGCTGTTAGAACAGTTCAGGTGAGAAATAAAGATGTGAATGGCGGCAGAGTGTAATGGTAATTTAAGATGAATAGTAGATGAGGGAAAGAATTAAAGATCTTCCCTGCCCCTTAACAGGCCTCTGTTAATTTCTATTGAGGCACTGTGTCAGAGGGGCCTGCCCTGCAGCTTTGAAAAGTGTGTAAATGCTCTGAGATGAGGTTTTACTTTGGGGCTTAGTTTTTGGAAAAAGGTTTGTGTGCCAGAGGAGACCCTGGAAAGCTGCTAAGGAGCCCCCCTGGGCTTTGAAAAACACAGGTGTTGGTGCTTCTTTCTCTGATAATTATGTATGAATGTAATGGTCAGAGAGTTGGATCTGTCTACTGATTTGTGATGTATGTATTGCTTATGGTCAGACAATTGGAAGCTCTGTTGGTTGGTCTTTATTTCTCTGTATTTTCTCTGAAGTTCAGGGTGGTGACTTTTTCCTCTGAATTAAGTGAATGATATATGTGCTTGATTAGAGTAGATTGTTGACCCTTCAAAAGTTACTTTCCTTTTAGAAAAGCAAATCTAAGAACCTGTGCAGCAGGCGCTCCTGTGTATGCTGGGGTTCTTGCTGTTACACAGAGAAATGAAAAGAAGAGGAAATATGGCAAAGATACTACATAATTTGCAAAGAACCTGGTGGCTGATTAGATGTGGGTGGTTGAGGAGAAAGGACGAAACACAAATTAAGGTTTTGAGACTTGATGGAATGATGGCCCCATTGAAAGAAGGTGGGGGACAGCTAGGTTAAGGGGAAATATAGTGACTGAATTGACTGGATATTAAAGTGGCATGCAAATAGTCTCCTATTCCAGTCTGCTTCAAATCATATGAAAGTCATATTGAATTTACGTAGATGACAAGTCAACATCAGACAAATCAGAAGATCAGTCCAATTGCAAGTTTAAGATGAAGAGCTCCCTTCTCATTGCCTCTGCATCCATCGTTGATCCTAATCACTCCTGTCTTCTCAGCAGATTATCTCCACTATCATTCTCCCTCTTTCTATGTCTCTTCCTCTCTCCCTCTTTCTCTCTCGCTTTCAAAATGTCTCTCTTCCACCCTCTCCCCCCTTGTCTTCACTTTCTTCCTATCTACTAGTTCTTTCCTTGATGCATACAAGCATACCCATAGCTTTCCCTTCCTTAAAAAAGAAAACCAACTCATTTGATCCCACTATCCCCCTACATATTATACACTCATATATGCACACATATAGTGTGTATGTACATACACACACACACACACACACACACACACACACATATATATATATTTCCCTCTCCATTAGATTGTAGACCCCTTGAGGGCAGGGGCTGTCTTTTGCCTTTCATTTTATCCCTTAGTGCTTTAGCATAAGTGACTGGCACATAGTAGGTACTTAAATGTATATTGACTGACTGACTGACTCTCCAAGGACTCATTCTTGAGAAAACTGTCCACTCTTGGTACTTTTACTTTCCATTCAATAACACTCTCCTAAGTCCACTGCTAGCTGACTTCTAGCTATATCCTTCAATAGAAGACAGCTCTGCCTCCAAATGATAGTAGTTCTGTGATCAATATGAATATAAGATGACGTAAGACTACAATAGATTCGATAGTTTTATAGTGAGTTTGTATTTTACTAACCACAATAACATTTGCATCCATTTGAAAAATAACCATACAAATATTGACAAAACTTATTTATTTACATTGTAGGAGGTCTGTGTGCTTCGGTACAATGCTGAGTCATTGAATAAGAGAGCTGATGTGATTCTTCAGATTTCAGAAACTGAGATAGTGGTTGAAGCATTAAAAGTTTCAACTTTGTGGCAGGTTTAATCTGCCAACTTGTTTCATTATTTAGATTTCAGTACAACAAGTACAGAAAACCCACTATAACAAACACACATTGTAGAAAAAAAGAACATGAAGTATTTTACAGTTTTGTCTTACAGTTTTGGGTGCTCAGAATTAAAATGTAGTCAGAAGTCGGTCAGATGCTTTTGCGTAATGAAAAGTTTAAAGTAAGGGCAGCTAGGTGGTGCAGTGGATAGAAGGCTGAGCCCCTAATCAGGAAGACCTGAATTCAAATCCAGTCTCAGACACATACTAGCTTTGTGACCCTGGGCAAATCTCTTGATCCAGTTTGCCTCAGTTTCCTCATCCAAAAATGATGACTTTGCGCAATTCTACCTCAATTATATCCAATTCATAAGCAAATTTGAAATATCTCTATTTTTCCTCTTCTAATCTCCATTTTTCTTTACCTCTTCTATAAGTGCTTTCCTAGGTACTGTTAACATCTAGGAAGTAAGCAGAGTTGTATTTTTTTTTTAATCAGGCTATTTCACTATCCTAATAAGAAATGTTTGTTGTTCAGTTATTTCAGTCATGCTCAGCTCTTTCCTTGACAAAGATACTGGAGTGGTTTACTCTATTCCCTTCTCAGCTCAATTTTATAGATGAGGAAACTGAGGCAGACCAGGTTAAGTGACTTGCCTGGAGTCCCATGGCTAATAAGTGTCTGAGGCTGGATTTGAACTCAGGAAGATGAATCTTCTTGACTCCAGGCTTGGCACTCTATGCAGTATGGTACCACCTAGCTGCCCAATAAGAAATGTTACTATCAGTTAAATTACTGATACATCTACCTACTTTTAAACTTAAGGCTTTGATTAACGCTGAGTATCTTCTAACATACTCCTGATTTTTGTACTACTGTGATCTCTAAATTTTATTCACACCAGCTGCCTTTATATATCTTGTTGTTTTAATTTATTGTGCTTCCCTCTCTCTCCTTGCTCTCCCCCATATGTCCCTGAAGATCTCCATTCTATTTTCCTAATGACTGCTAGATTATCATCTCCTCTGTGACTTTGCTTTCCCATATAGAGTTACCAACTCTCATGTTTTAGTTTTGTCTTTATTCCTTCCTTCTCTTTGCCTGATACTGAGACTTTTCCTTGTTTCTACAACTATAGACAGTTTGGGCCTGCATTGTGAGAGAGACATGGATAACAGAAAGGCCTTGAGGATAGAGTCTATCTCTCTTTTCTAAAAGTCTAGCGCATAATAGGTCCTTAATAAATGTTTGCTAAGTACAGTTGTACAAGGCCTTATAAATTTTCAATTTTACACTTGTGAGGAATTTATTCCTAATCAGTCAACCAACAAGCATTTATTAATTATCTACTACGTGACAGTAAGCCCTGGAGTGTTCAAGAAGGATGATCTCTTCTGGTATGAGGACCTTTTCAGGGCTGCTCATCCACCTTCGGTGTCACACCAAAGTGCCACACACACACACACACACACGTACTACTACTACTACTACTACTACTACTACTACTACTCAACTCTCACCTATAGCCCCAAGAATTGTGTCTAGGTAGATAAGCTAAATCAGGTTGAGGGTCAATGACGTGCCTCAACCCCATTGGTAAATTAAGGGGATAAGAAGACTTCCTTCTGGTTGAACAAACAAATTATTCTAAAAGCCATGAAGGTGGCTGAAGCAGGTACCATAGAGAGAGCTTAGAGCTTGGTCAGACATTGAAGATGCCAAGGTCATCCCAGGTCATTGCCAATCATTTTTTATTTTTGTCTTACCACTGGTCTTTGACTCTGGAAGAGAGAGTGAGGTTGACAACTTTGTTTAAAATTCTGTCGTGTTTAAATCCAATTCATGTGCAACTCCAGACATCACCCCATAATGTCATTGGTGCTCTCAGAAAACAAAGATGAACAACAATCCAGAATAAACCTTTATTAAGTGCCTACAATGTGCTAGGAACTGTGTTACGCTCCCAGGATTCAACTAATAAGATGAAAGACAGTCCCTGCCCTCAAGGAACTTACAACCTAATGTGGGGAGACAGTATGTAAAAAGAGATGGGGATGAGACAGTACTGAATGGCATCTCCTTCAGAAATAGCAGATCTAGAGTGGAACAAGCTGAGTCCAGTTTCTGCCATCTATAAAGGAAGGGATTGAGAGGTACTCCACCTTCCAGTTCTCCAATCTGAGGGGAGAGGAGACTGAGGGAGTTAGAAGCATGGTGATGATATTAGAAGTGATGAACTTTCTTGGGAAGGGCATCTGGTTCCTCAGAGTTGAAATTAGGCAGAGCCACAGATGTAGAAGGAAGAATACAAAGATGAAAAGTAAAACAGTTCTTGGTCTCTAGGAGTTTACATTCTAACGGAGGAGACAATGTGCCTGTATGAATAGAGGATGTATGTACAGGAAGGGGCCTGGTCAATGAGGACCTAGTTTTCAGAGTATTAAGAGGAGGCTCTATATTTTATAAAAGACCACAGGGTCAACCATTTTCCCTGTTTCCTTTCAAAGAATAGTTAATGAATAACTTATGCTCAGCCAGTTTAGTTCCATCTCATCAAGTGCACGTAATCATGTTACACAAAAGATAGTCTTGGTTAGTAAGCAAACGCATTTATAAATCTAAGTAAACAGTAAATAGAAATTGCGCATGATATGTAGATTAGACTAGGTGATAAAATACACAAGAATAAATGAATCAGGAGCAAGATAAAATCTCAACCAAATAGAGAAAGAAGAACTCTGTTCTTAGCAATTTTTGAGGGTACACTTGAGTGTTGGGAATCAAAGGAGGGGGACTGACTCAGGTGAGTCCCTGCCTTTACTCTGCCATCTTGGCTCCGCCCTTTCTTCTGGTTTTTCCCTTCAGTTCTAATTCTTCTTTACAACACAACTGATGTGAAAATATGTTTAATAGAAAAACAATGTTCCATAAATGATTTATTATTTTACAATGAAAGACTCATTATTTGATTAAGGACTTTAATTAATATAATAAATAACAGAGTTAATGCTTAAAAAATATTTCCTAATTACATTTTAATCTGATTCTGGCCACACTTGAGTGTTGTGGCCCACGTGAAGCCTATGCATGTTTGATACCTCTCTGCTCTATATACTCCAGCAGTCAACCATAATAGATTACTTGCTGTTTCTTCCACAGGACATTCCATTTTCAAATTTTTGTGCCAGCTGTGCCCACATCTGGAATATTTTCCTTCTTCATCTCCACCTCTTAGAATTTTCCTTCAAAACTCAGCTCAAGGGATACCTTCTATATAATATTGTTTTTGATTCTCCACAGCTGCCAGTGCCTCTGTTCCCCAAATTGCCTTGTATTCATTTTTTGTTAACATAAAATCTCCATCTCACCTCCCCACCTTAGGTGGGTGGGAAAGTTCCTTGAGAGATGGTCCTGTGATGCTGTGCACTGAGTACATCAGAGGAAGGCATCATTCCTGATTGGTTGACAGACTTCTAAGTCTATGATGCCATATATGGCAGAGAGATTTACAGAATGACAGAGAGAAGTGAAATTTGAGAGAGAAGGCATAAACTTTTGAATAGCAATGGGAGGCCTGAACTTTCCTCCAAAACCCTCAAAAATGACTCTAAACAAATTCTAGAGCAGCAGAACTCATAGAAAAGGGGAATGAAACAAATTTATAGCCCAAGACAACTTATAAGGTTAGCAGGAAAGGTCTCTTGCACCACACTGAGGGAGAAATGCAGTCCAGGGCAGGTTACACCAGCCAGTACAGACTTGGCCCCAAAGAGCCCAGAGCAAGCCTTGGGGTGGCTAAATTGCTGGCAGCTTCCAATTTCTATATCTCTTGGCCCACAGATACCAGGGACAACTTAGATCAGTAGGAAGGGTCTGTCAGGCCAGGGTGAGAGTGGACAGTAGTCCAATACATGCCCCATCAGCAAAGGATAGCCCCAGCAGGCAAGGAGCAGTCTGTGGAAGTGAATGAATCAGCAACAGAAGAGGAGAAAGAGGAATGTATTGAGAGAAAGAGAAGGGGAGAGGTAGAATGGGGTAAATTATCTCACATAAAAGAGGCAAGGAAAAGCTTTTACATTGGAGGGGAAGAGGGAAGTAAGGGAGAATGAATGAACCTTACTCTCATCAGAGTTGGTTCAAAGAGGGAATAAGATATGCACTCAATGAGGTATAGAAATCTCTCTTACCCTACAAGAAAGTAGAAGGGGAAGGGAATAAAAGAAAGGGTATGGTGGTGGTAGAAGAGAGGGCAGATTGGGGGAAGGGATAGTCAAAAGCAAAATACTTTTGAGTAGGGACAGAGTGAAAGGAGAAAGAGTAGTATAAATGGTAGTAGGGAAAATAGGATAGAGGGAAATACAGTTAGGAATAGTAACTGAGAAAAAAATTTGAAGCAAGTTTGTGTGATAAAAGCCTCTAACATAGAGAACTGTGTCAAATTTATAAAAATAAGAGCCATTCCCCAACTGATAAATGATCAAAAGATATAATCAGTTTTCAGTTGAAGTAATTAAAGCTATCTATAGCCCTATGAAAAAATATTTTAACTCACTTGATTGGAGAAATGCTAATTAAAACAATTCTGCAGTACTACCTCATGCCTGTTAGATTGACTAATAGGATGATAAGGTAAGTGGCAAATGTTGGAGGAGATGTGGGAAAAATGAGACATTGATGTACTGTTGGCGGAGTTGTGAACTGGATGCATGCATTCTATAGAGCATTTTGGAACTATGCCCAAAGGGCCGTAAAACCAATGCATACCCTTTGACCTAGTACTACCAAAACTAGGTCTCTATCCCCAAAGAGATAAAAACAAAAAAGGAAAGGATCGATATGTACAAAAATATTTATAGCAGCTCTTTTCTGGGGGTAAAGAATGAGAAACTGAGGGGATTCCTGTCAGTTGGGGAATGGCTGAACAAGTTGTGGTATGTAATTGTGAAGGAATGCTTTTGTACTATAAGAAATGATGAGCAGGATGCTCTTAGAAAAACCTGGAAAAACTTGCTCAGGTTGATGCAAAGTGAAAGGTACTGGATACAAATTTCCATTTCTATCAAGGATACTGCCATCCTTCCAGTCACCACATAGTGATCTCAGTGACCTCAGTCCTCAAATCCTTTTTCTCCCTTTATCCATATATCTAATCAATTGTCAGATCTTATTTTTGCTATCTCCACGATACTTACCACATGCATCCCCTTCTTCCCACTCTTATAGCCACCAATCTTACATTTGCCACAGCCACCATCCTAAACCCTTCAAAGTTGTCTTGGTTTGTTGTCCTGTGAGAATATCTAAGTCACTCACAGCTGATCTGTACATATAGATCCTTTTCCTGGACTGGATAATTAAACTCATGAGAACTGATGAGGTCACTGAGTGAGATAACATAGGCAGAAAAGAGAAGAGGGCCCAGAACAGAGAGTTGAAGTATACCCTCAGTATGGGTGTGACATGCCTGAGAAGACAGACTCAGACAGGTAGGTAGAGAACCAAAAAAAAAAAAAAATCAAATGCTCAAAAAACTCAAAGGAAAGAGTGTATCTAGAAACATAGAGTGTTGAACATTTAGCTATTCTAGAGAGCTAGCTATGTGACCCTGTTTACCTTCATTTTCTCATCTGTAAAATGAGCTGAGAAGGAAATGGCAAATCACTCCAGTGTCTTTGCCAAGAAAACACCAAAAGGGGTAGAATGAGAAATCATTAGATCTGTTGATTACAATAGCATTGGTACCTTCAAGAAAGAACCATTTCTGTTGAAACTGGAAACCAGATTGCTGAATGTTTGGGAAGAGACTAAAAGGAGTGGAAATAAGAGACTGTGCCTAGGCAGCTTTTTCAGAGAGTATGGCTGAGAAAGAGGAGGGAGAGATAATAACTAGTGAGGATTTTTTTTCAGGAGGGGATGTCATCAAGGTTACTGATACAGGCATTGGTCTTGGAGAGGAGAAGGGCCGTCTTTCATCAGAAACTGAAGAAACAGCAGGGATAATGCCAAGAGATAAAGAGGAGGGAAGAAGAAGATGCTTGTCAGTGGCTGAACAGAACTGTCAGTTATTATAGGCTTGCAGACCGATGTGGAGCTATCTCTCTCAGGAGGCTCAGTCCTCTCCCACTTTTTTTATTCACAGTTCCTACTGTTTGTTCATATACATTTTTATAACCATCAGGTCTTACGTTGTTGTGTTGATATATACTTTATAGCTTTAAAAAAAAGAAAAAGAAACATGAATTGTGCTTAGAGTTATACTTTCTTTCCCATAGGTTGTTTGTTTAGTCATTTTCAGTCAGTCTCATTCTTTGTGATCCCTTTTGGGGTTTTCTTGGCAAAGATAGTGGTTTGCCATTTCCTTCTCCAGTTTGTTTTATGATTGAGGAAACTAAAGCAGGCACGGTTTTAAGTGACTTGCTCAGGGTCACATAGCTAGCGAGTGTCTGAGGCCATATTTGAACCTGGATCTTCCCGACTCCAGACTTGGCACTCTGCGCACCACCTAGCTGCTCCTTCCCTTAGGTAGTATTTGTTAAAGTCTTTTAACCTGGATTATATACCTCATTGATTGATAAATTTAAGTGACTGCATTTCACACTGCAGGGTTCCACGTTCTGTCAGTTATTTTATTAACTAAAGGCAGCAATCGTGATGTTTACCCAGCTTGTTCATACATGTTTGCGTGTTAACTCTCCCATTAGATTGTGAGCCCTTAAGGGCAGAGGCAGTCTTTTGCCTTTCTTCTTATCCCCAGGCTTAACATGGTGCTTGGAACATGGTGTTTAATAAATGCTTATTGACTGACTGACCAAAGGCATGTATTCCTAGATATGTACACAGAATGCAGAGATTGAGAATGTTGCTATGTGAGAAACTGATACTTATTGGATTTATTCTTGAAATTTATAAACTTATTCCGTGTAACTCCAGAGAAAGAAAGTAGGATCAATTCATAAACATTATAACGAGTTTAGAGAGCACATTAAAAACTGGAGGATCAGGAATTCCTCACGTAGGAGGTGATAGTTAAGCTGAACCTTGAAAACAGCTAGAGATTGTAATAAGAAACAGAGATGAGGGAGAGAACATTCCAAATTTGGGAGACTACCTTACAAAAGCACCCAGGTGGGGAATGGAATATGCATATAAGCAGTAATTATATTTGCCTGCAATTAGGCCTCTCCCTGTCACTCTCCCATTGGAGGGGATAGGTTCATACAGTATGTTTTGAATATAGACTCTTGCATCAACCAGTAGGGCTTGGTTATATCTCAGAAGATCAGATTTGAACAACCTACTGAAAAAGCCAACCTTGGAGGGAAGAGCCTTAAGTTTTCATCTCTGCCTGATACCAATCCTGGAATTTTTGTTTCCTCCTCTGTAAAACGAATGTTTTAGAAAAGGTGATCTCTAAGAGAGAAAGAGAGAAATGGTAAAAGAAAATTCATCAAGGTGATCTTTAGAGAGACCGAAAAAGAGAAAACAAAGACAAATTCTCTAACTCTTTAACAGACTGTGAATCTGAAATCTGACGCCATCTGACAGCACAGATCATAGGAGCAGATTCCGAGCCGAAAAGGACCTTAGATGTCTAGTCCGACCCGCTTATTTTACAGAGGAGGTAGCTGAGGCCCTGAGAGGTAGGTGACTTGGTCAGTGGCAGAGCTAGGATTTAAGCCCAGGTCTTGTAATTCTAAATCCAATGTTCTTTTATCTGTACCATAATGTTTCTCAGACTTAATTTTAGTATAATATTGATTGTAATGGTAATAGCTAGCATTTATTTATATAGAACTTTAAGCTTTGTAAAGAACTTGACAAATATGAGCTCATTTCCATGGGAGGAAAGTGTTTTTATTATGCCCTTTTTGCAGATGGGGAAACTGAGTCAGAAAAAGATTAAATGATTTGCCCAGAGTCACACAGCTAGTAAGTGTCTGAGGTCGGATTTGGATTCAGGTCTTTCTGACTCCATGTCCAGGGCTCTATCCATTATATTACCTAGCTGTCTCATCTTTGCCAATTTTCTAGGTGTAAAGTAAGACCTTAGAACCATTATAATTTGCATTTTCTTTAGTATCAGTGGTTTGGAGCAAATTTTGTGATTTCATGGGTTTAGGGAACTTCTAGTAAAGAATCTCCCTCTACTAATGCAGATTGGTCACTGTTCTGAAACTTAGAGCCTTTAGAGAATGGTTATGGGAATTTCTCAGGGTCACATAGCCAATAAGGGTCTGAGATGGGACTTGAACCACTCTCACTACTTTATTCTGCCTCTTATGGATAGAAACTGTAACTTACAAGGAATACCATTGTAAGATATAGGCCCCGTAGGAGACTTTTCATTAATAAATACCGCAAGCATTCTCTTCTATAGCATATGACATAATAAACCTAAAAATATAAATGCTATGGTTATGAAAACAATACCTTCCTCCAGAATTTCTAGCTTCCCTACATTGCCCCATATCCACATACTTGGGCAGTGATAATTATATTAGAGTTCTATGAAATATAAAGAAAAATGTATAGACCCTAATTACTACATTAATCTGAGAATTATGGAAATATTTTCATTTCCATTTTATATCACTTAGATCATATAGCTTAACTGTTAAACCTAAAATAGGGCCCCTTTCATTTCACATCCCAAATTAGTTTCTTCTTTTAAAATACATGACCCTCAAACTGCAAAATCTGATCAGGGATGCTGAAGCCTGCAAGCGCTCTAAGGGCAGACAGAGCAAAAGAACTGGAATCTACCAGCAGGAACCAAGGAAAGCAAGGTCAGGACCAAATAGGGCTTGAGCACCACAGTGGAAGAGGGAAAAGCCTGGTGCTGACACTAAATGTTAAATCAAGAACTAAAGCTAGAGATATGAGTAAACAAAAGAAGGTGCAAGGCACTATAAAGAAGCATTACGGGGTTAAAGGATATGAAAAAGTAGTTTTTGGAAGGAGAAATCAAAGTTATCTATAGTCATATAAAAAAATGATCTAAACCATTATTGATTAGGGAAATGCAAATTAACACAATTCTGAGGTACCACCTCACATCTAACGGATTGGCTAAAATGATAGAAAGGGAAAATGGCAAATATTGGAGGGAATGTGGAAAAATTGAGACACTAATACCCTGTTGGTGGAGCTGTCAACTGATCCAACCATTCTGGAGAGCAATTTGGAATTATGCCCAAAGAATTGGAATACTTTGTATACCCTTTGACTCAGCAATAACACTATTAAATTTATTTCCTAATGTGATCAGGGAAAAAGGAAAGAACCTACATGTTCAAAAATATTTATAGCAGCTCTCTTTGTGGAAGCAAAGAACAGGAAATTGAGGGGATGGCCATCAATTGGAGAATGGCTGAATAAGTTGCAATATGGAATTGTGATGGAATACTATTGTGCTATAAGAAATGAAGAGCAAGTTGATTTTAGAAAAAGATAAAAAGACTTACATGATATAACACAGAAGGAGACAAGCAGAACCAAGAGAATATTGTATATAGTAGCACAATATTATTTAAAGTGTAACTGTGAATTTACAAGCTATTCTGAGTAATGTGAATATTCAAATCAACTACGAAGGACTTATGAAGGAAAATGCTATCCACTTCCAGAGAATGTATAAATATATAGAAGTATACTTTCTATGGTTTCACAAATAAGTCCATATCAAATGTTGACTTTCTCTAATAGGGCGTTGGGAAGAAGAGAGGAAAGGAGGGAGAAAACTCTGAACTCAAAATGTGACTCAAAAAATACATATAAAATTTTAAAAAGGAAAAAAAGAAGAAAGAAATATTATGACTCAAAAACAGACCAAAAGAAAAATCCAGAAGAAGAGATAAAACCACAGAGTTACAACAGTGTCATAGAAGAAAATGACTTTGGCTGTAAGGACTACAAGAATGCCAGGAAGAAAATAAGCAAAAGATTATAAATGACAGGAAAGCTATGGAGGAAAGGCCTGAAAGGAAAATTAATATCTTAGGATAGATGGTAGTAAATTTACCTCAGAAACAAACTCCCTGTAAATTAGAATGGACGAACCAAGAGTCAATAACTCCTTGAAATAATAAAAAATATTAGAACAAAATCAAAGGATTGAAATAATAGAAGGAAATATAAAGTATCTTCTATCAAAAACAATTGGGCTGGAAAATAGGTCAAGGAAAGATAAAACAACAGCCATCAACATTCACACACATGGCACTATCTCCTATTTAGCAAATTGTAGATCCTCCACTTAGAAAGGATTTAATGAATTAAGGCATAGGATATATAGTCCAGAATCCTAATATCGGACAGTTCACTTGGTCAATCAATGTGAACAAATAGTTCTCAAAGGAAGAACAGTGAAGTATTGATAACCACATGCAAGAATGTTCCAAATCACTAATAATAAAAGAAGTGTCATATCTGAGGTTTTGCCTCATATCCTGCAACTTGGCAAAGATGACCACAAATGGCAAGTCGTTGTTAGAAGGGTTGGAGGATGATAGGCACATTGATACTTCTTGGTGGAGTTATGCATATTTTAGAAAACAATGTAGAATGTTTCAAATAAAGTCCATATAATATGTCCATAAGCCTTTGACACAGAGATTCTATTACATGGCTTATACCCAAAGGAAACCATCGATAAGAAAAACGTCCTATGGAGACACCAAAATATTTATAGTGGCACTTTTTGTGAAGGCAAAGAATTGGAACCAAAATCGTTATCCATTGATTGGGGAATGACTAAACAATTGTGGTATATAAATAATGAAATATTACTGTGCTGTAAAAAAAATTACAAATGTGATGAATACAAAGAAGCATGGGAAGATCTGCGTGAAGACAGAGCCAAGAAAATAATAGACACAATTGCTATAATGATATAAATGGAAAGAATTATACACACATACACACAAATAAACAAAAAGTGAATGTTGCAAAATTATAAAGATCAAGCAAGACTCAAAAATGAACAGATAGTAGAGGATACACCTAACTCACCTTGCCCAAAGGTGGGAAGTCCACAGATGTTATCCACTGTACATGCTTTCAGACTTTTTCAATATATTGAGCAGTTGAGCTGATTTTTTCCTTTCTCTCTCTCTCTATCTCAAAAATACTTTTTATTATTTGGAGTGGCTCTCTGAGAGGGAAAAAAGAGAGATTATGGGAAAAAAGACTTTTTTTAAAAAACTTTTTTTTGTTGTTTACAAAAAGGCAATGGGGAGCCAGATTTGGTGGTATATTCCTATTGTCTGTGACGGCTCAGAGGCTGATGCTTGTGAATCACTTGAGTCCAAGAGTTCTGAATTGTAGTAGGGCTAAAGCTGATAGTCTGTAGTAGGTCTAGCACCAAAATGATGAGACCCTAGGATGATTGGGCTACCAGGCTGCCTAAGGAGGGACAAACTAGCCCATGTCAGAAAATAAAAACAGATCGAAGCATCCATGATGATCAGTACTGAGACTAGACCCATGAGTGAGGAGTCAGGAAGACCTGAATTCAAATCTGACTTCTTACAGCTGTGTGACCCCTAGGCAAGTCATTTAACCTGTTTGCCTCAGTTTTCTAGTCTATAAAATGAGTTGAAGAAGGAATGGCAAACCATTCCACTATCTTTACCAAGAAAATCCTAAAAGGGGGTCAAGAAGAGTGGAGCATGACTGAAAATGTCTAAACAACAGCTGCTGTACTGTGCCATCAGCTTGAGTAAGGAGAACCATTCTCTCTTTCCTGCATATAAAGTGTTTTGCAACCCTTAAATAACTGTATGAATGTCAGACGTTACTATTTTCACGCAGATTGACACCGGTACCAATCAAACCAAGTGGGCGCAAGGTATGTAAGGCAGCAGTTAGAGGGATAATATGCCTGCTGAACTCTGTGTCAAGAATCATTTGAGTTGCAAGAGCCTTTAGAGGCCACCTAATGTACTCCATGCATGATTCTCTTTTGTAACACCCTCTCCTAGGTTCTACTCCATAAAGATTATAAGGGATTTGTGGATGAAGAGATAAGGAGAAGGAGCTTAAGCCCTCAAAGATCACGAGTCAGATGATCCCTCACAGGCATTTAAGTATGTGTGTGGTTCCCTTAGCCTTCAGATAGATATACAGGAACACAGTGATGATAGTGGTGTGGTCATACAGTAGACTGGTACTCTAATTGAGAGCCCAGATCTCCTGGGTTCTTACCCTTGTACCAGAATGTGGTTGTTGGGATGAATCACAAGAACTAAGAAGGAAAGGGAGCTTAGGACCATTCAGTCAGAAGGTATACTAGACTGCAGCCCCCCCCTTTCCACCACAAGGATGCTGTGATTAGTAGTTTGCTAATCTTACACACTGGGATTAGAAGAAGTTTGCTAAACTGATACTCTGCTAATCTTTCATTTCTATCCCTAAAATCAGTTGGTGGGTACATAGGAACACAGAACCAATCAATGGACAAAAATGGAGATACTTCTGCCAGCTAGGGCTCATCACCCAAAAATGAAGATAATATTATGTAATGAATTACTGGTGGAAGCAGGACTAAAACCTTCAAAGAATCTTGGCACAGATTAGGCACTGAGTTAAACTTGTTTTAGTGGAAAGAACCTTGACCTAGAAATTAGAACTAGTTTTAGGTCCTAGCTGGGACTCACTGTGTGATCTTAGGTAGGTTGCAAGTGGGTAGGCCTGCTACCCTCGTATAGAAACTTGGCACCACTTGCCTGGATTTGATAGTCTCCTAATTGGGTTGTCTGTCTCCAACATCTCCAGCCCATCTTCCACTGAGCTGAAAAAATGAAATTCTTTTTTTAAAATTTTAGACTCGAACACCAGAACACAAATACAGAACAGAGAAAAGAAACAAAAACATATCATAAACTTAAATATTGGAACTTACATACAAAGAAAACAAAAAAGATGTTGTATGCAAAGCAAAACATTGGAGGAATCAAAATATGTAAAAATAAATTTACATTTCAAGAAAGCCTGTATGATATCACACATTGTATTGAGAATTGCCCATCTTTGCTTCCATGTGAGTTTTCTTTTGTGCTCTGCTATATCCTTTTTTAACTTTGTTATTTTTTCCATCCCCCCACCTGCCTAGAAGGCTACTGTAAAGTTTAGATGTATTTTTCTATAGCTGTAGATATAGAGATATACATATATAGACATAATTTTCTAAACATATTCTAGTCTTGACAGTTGTTTTTATGTCTGTGCATTTCTCTTGTTTGAAATTCTTAAAAGCACAGATCCGACTTAGTTATTGTTCAGCTTATTAAACTCTAGGGGTTCCCTCTGGCTTCTAAAATAAGGAGGAAAAATTCCTATATTGGTTAGAAAGGTACACAGAAATAGGGGTGCCTGGGGTGTTCAGAAGACTAACAGGTTATGATGGCCTTTTCAGGCCTGCTCAGCTATTATTGCTGTCTAAGAAGCTGTAGCATGTGCAGCAACTACACAAGCTAAATGAAGTTGAGGTCTGGAACCTGGCAGTGAATTAGGGAGGTGTGAAGACTTTTCCCAGTGGAATGGGCATATGAGAGCAAGTCATTCCAATGACCACAAAGAGGGCTGAAGCAGGTGCTGTGGAGAGCTTACAGCTTGGTCAGGCATCAAAGACATCAAGGTCATTCACTACATACTGAGCCATTGCCAATCATCGTGACTTTTGTCCTGCCACTGGACTTCATTGACCCAGGAAGAAAGAGAATGAACCTGATGACTTTGAGCAACTCTGTCTCACCTAAATCCAATCCATTCGCAAGTCAGCATGTCACCATTGATGTCACTGGGCCTCTTCCAAAACAAATGACGAACCACAATCATGCAGAAATAACATTTAGAGAAGGTATGGCAACTACTCCCTTGTAGTGCTGGACAATTTAACTGCCCTTCACTTGGTTGGGAAAACTAGAAAGTGAAACCAAGCAGAAATAAAACAAAGTAGAAATAAAAAGTGAAGTATAAGAGCCAATGGAAAGCACCAATGGAATGAAAAAAACATAGGTTGAGATAAACAATGGAGAATAGCTTTGATTTTCAAAATTCCACAAATCCAGCTTCTTTATCACTGTTTCCTTATCTATAAAAGGGGATTGATTATCTATAAAATGGGAATGATCATAATCCTGCCTCCCAGGGTTGTAGAGAGGATTAAATGAGATATTTGTAAAGTACTTTTCAAACCTTAAAGTATAATGTAAATGTTAGCTATTATTTTTATTATATTATATATTACATAATATCAATTATATCATATTGCTTTTATGTTGTTGTATCATATATTATTACTATTATGTCTTTGACTTCCTTGGGTCTATATGCTCAGTAGTGGTACCACTGAGTCAAAGGGAATGCACAATTTAGATACCTTTAAAGTTTCAAATTGGTTTTCAGAAAAATAGTGCCAATTCCCAGTCCATTAGTGTTACTGCCTTTTTATGGCTTACCCAACATGGATTATGCCTTTTATTTTATTTTATCCTATCTCTGTACAGTCTGTGCAAACCAGGAATCTTTTAGGGCCACTGTAGAGCAGTACAATTTCAGACTATAAATCGTCTCTTCTCTCCCCCACTACTCAAGGTCAATCCTAAGGAATCATATTGGCAGTTTTTTCAGTTCACCCTATAGTATGGTCATCTGTGGCTAACATAATCTACCTGTTTGTGATAAATTGTTAAATTCTGTGTTTCAGATGCTATTAGAAGCATCCAAGTCTTAGGATTGAATGAGACAAAAGTGATGCAAAGTGTGACCTTCTCTCTGCGTATCACTGGGAGGTAAGAAACATGAGTATTTTTTAGTCTCCTGATTCCATCAGTTTTCTACGTTGCTCGATTCTTAAAAAAAAACTTTGCCCTTTTCCCCTGATTTTTCCCCATAGCAGCTCCAGCAGGAGCAGCTTTACCCAGGTTCTCTAGCCTTGCAGGAGAGAAAAGCCTCTTTTAATCAATCATCAATCAATCAATAAGCCTTTGTTAGCTACCTCCTATGTCCCAGACTCTGCAGTCCCACATCCCCTGTGCTAATTGGAGTTAATGCCAATAAGATTACTGGCTGATTGGTTCAAAGGATGCCCTCCCTCGCTCTCTTTTTCCTTCCTTCCCTCCCTGTCTCTGACTCATGGTGGGCTGTGTTTGTGAGCTGGCTAGCAGGGGTTTAAAGTGTAGGCTTACTGCTCGTATAGGGATTCGACCTTGATCTGGACTTCTGATGATCTGAGCTTATCAACTTTTCTTGTCTCTAGGGAGAGAGTACAGTGGAAGAAACCCAGCACTTAGCGTAGTGCCTGGTACATGCTAGGAGTTTAATAAATGCTTATTGACCAACTGACTGGGTTCACATCAATCTTCTTACACTTCCTATCTATGTGACCTTGGGCAAATCACTTCATTTCTCTGGGCCTCAGTTTTCTTATCTGTAAAATGAAGGGATAGATGGCTGCTAAGATCACTACTAGTTCTGAGATCTTATGATCCTTTGAGGATGGTTTCTGTCATATTCTGTCTTTAGAGAAGTGATTCTTACCGATTTTTGTGTCATGATCTCCTTTGGCAGTATAGTGAAGCCTGTGGTCCATTTCTCAGAATGATTTTTTTAATCCATGAAATAAAATACATAGGATTACAAAGGAAACCAATTATATTGCAATAGTTATCAGCATATTAAAAAAACAAACAGGTTCACAACCCCTAGGTTTGGACCACGTAGGAAGTGGCTTGATATCTAGGGATTCAGGACAGCTGATCCATTGGTCCGGTAATGTGTTGTATTTGAAAATGTCACTCTCATTAAAGTGTCTGTATGTGTATTCGTGTCTCTCATCCACTTCATGTCCACTCTGTAGGCTGCCTCTAGCAGTTGTCTGCCAAGGAAAGAGCATTGGGAAAGAAGTGAGAAATATACCTTTAGCGTATTTGTGACTGCATCTGGAAATGTATATTTTTAACCCCGAGTGGACAATTTTTAAAGTTTTTATTTTGGATGGGATGGGGTCTCATTAGAAAGAGTTTTTTTCTTTATTTTTTCCCATTCATAAAACTTTTATTCTACTTACATCAACTTGATACACATGTTCTTAACAAGTATATTTGGATTGTTCATGAAAATTTCAAAAGACATTAAAGAAAGGCAGCCATCATCTCAATTTATTTCCCTGTTAATTATTTTTACAGGACATGCATGTTAGGCAAGTCTCAAAACAAAACAAAACAAAACAAAACCACGAAAGCAAAGAAATCTAAAAAAAGTTAAATACATGAGTTTTCTGTTTTACTGCTGTGCTTGATATAGTGACTTTATGAATATCAAACAATTCATTTTTACTTCTTTACTTGTATATTTGTGCTTAAGTTGCCTCAGTCATTTAAATAGAAAAGAGTGTAGCAAAAGTAATGAAAACAAACAGCAGGTAACTTTGCAAATAATGGAATGTGAACCGTTTCTGCCCTTCCCCAGACTAAAGTGACTGGGTTAAAACTTTGTCTAAGGAACACTTTTGTAGCTGCAATCATAATACCTATTGAACTTGTATATTCCACAGACACACATGGAATGATATATAATATCTTATAGGATGTCTGTTTCTACCACAGTCATGAATGCTCCAACCCTCAAGGACCCACACCATTTATTCCCCCACCACAACACACCAGTATGTAGGCAGTTTTCTTTGCTTAGATGTGGAAGCTGTTTTAACACTACCCTTGTGAAATCACAATGTACCAAAAGCACTATGCCAAACATATAAAACGTGTATAAAAATTCCATATCCCCATATTGGCCATCTTGGATGAAAACAGATAATTCCTCAAATGTTAATTGACTTTATTCCCCTAATACTAATATAAAAACCATGTGGGAAATAGATAAATCCAAATAATAGTCATATAAACTTGTCATAAATTATAAACAAAAACTATTTGTGAGATAGCTTGGATGACAAATGGTCTACTGTGTAAATTTTAGACTGAGGCAGACAAAAGTTAAAATTCCCCTCCTTCTGCTTCAGTTTCATCTCCTTGGGTGTCCGGTATCCATAATGTCAAGCTGTCTCTCCGTAATTGCATTATTAATGTGCTTTGTATGATCCTTCATTTAATGTATCAAGTTTAGCAATGGCTTCATCAAAATCTGTCTATGCAAGGGAGCAGGCTTTCTCTGGAGAGTTCAGGATCTTTTGATAGAAGTGAAGTTCCAGGCCAGACCCAGGCTTGTAGGATATGTTGGTTGCATCTCCTTTTTGCTGATGTCAAATGCTTCTTGATCAATCCACTGTTCCTTTCTTGTCATCACCAGCAGCAACCTCAGCCAAATAACGGTAATAGTCTCCTTTCATTTTCAAATATAAAACTTTCCTTTCGGCTGGTGAAATATTAGGAATCAAGAACTTTTCCAATAGAGACAATGCATTGTTGCAGATATCTCTTAGTTTGGCCTTGATTTTTTCTATATTCTCTGGTGATCTACTGCTTTTCCTCAGCAGTTTTTCCTGTGCATCTTTTGCACAATACTCGAAACTACCCTCCAAGATGACTTCTAGGGTGCTACGACAGTATTGTAAGCAACAGAGAAAAGATTCCTCTCTTCACTGGATAATTCAGTTACAGACTTCATGCAGGTTGCCTTGTCCTCATATCTCTCAGCCTGCTTAGCCTATTTGGCCTTCTGCACCAGCTCATTTTTATCTATGACTGAATGTTCTGTACTTGGAGTGAGTGGTTGTGTTGGGGACAGATGGATGGGGGTGTGGTGAAGAAAGTGTGTGGCTACAGTGGCAGCAGCAGGATTGACTCTGTCCCTATATCTCTCAACTCAGGGTTTTCTTTTATACTGTCTGACACATAGTAAACACTATCTATCTCTATCTCTCTATCTATTTATCATTTATCTTAAAGCCAAACTTCTTATGGTTAACTGTACCACACTCTGATCATACCTTTCCTGGTATAGTGGAAAGATGATTTGTTCTAACCAGCTAAGTGACATTGGACAAGACTCTGGATTTGGACTTGTCTGCCTTGTCTTGGACCAGCATCTCTGAGTGTCAGTCTCCTCATCTGTAAAATAAGGAATAATATTTGCAGTCCCTACCTCACAGAAGTGTTGTGAGAAAAGTGTTGTAGCTTTTTGAGAAATGCTATGAAGTACCATAGAAAGTGGAGCTATTACTAATAATAAGCTTACTGCTTACATATTCCAGTTAATTCTGTCTTAACATGTACTTAGTTTAGGTTTTTATTTGTTGTGTGTGTCTGTGTTGTCTTCATCTAGACTGCAGGCATGTACAGAGCAGAATCTGTGTCTTCTAATTCTTCTCTATCCTACATAATCACAGTAACAGACACCCCCAACCTATATTTGAAAAGGAAACCCTGCTATACTATATGTAACAAGAGGTCATCCGGGATCATCTTGAAGACCTCTAAAGAAGGTAGGGGTATACAAGAGGTGGCTTAAACCAGGAGAACTGATTGTTAAATTTTTAGGGAGAGCATTTATACCTTGGATATCATCAAACAAGCAAATCAGGGCTTTATTTATTGTTTTATTGATTGTCTAAACACAGGAAAGTGATGGAGAAAATTTCAATAAGGCAGATTAAGCTAAAGGTGTATTGTACATACTTGTATGTTTGGTTTTGGAGAGCATGTTGTGAAACATTTACTAAGCACACCACCAACTAGGATGGAGCCCATCACTGCCTGTGATGGCCCATTCCACTCTAGTTTTTAGGATGTCTTTCCTGACTATCAAGCCTAAGTTTGCCTCTATGTAGCTTCTACTTATCGTTTCTAGTTCTATCCCCAAGACCAAAAAGCACAAGTCATTTTCCAGGAGACAAAACTTAAAATTTGGTATAATGCCAAATATATATATCAAGAACTTAATAGAAACCTAGCAAACGCTAAATTCTTTCATCTGTCTTCCAGGGTGGCACAACAAAGAGAACACTGTAGAATCAAAGGACTTGTGTTCCAATCTTGATTCTTTTCCCTACTACCTGTCATATCCCATGGGGCAAGCCACAGCCTTGTCAGGTCTCATTTTTCCTCTTCTGACAAAAGAATTGAACTAGATCAATGGGGTCAAACTCAAGTAGAAATGGATCCCTGCTGGCTGCACATTGATTTAGGAAATTACAAATTCACCTTGTCTATGTTGTGTTTCATTTTAATTATTTTGCTAATGTTTCCCAATTAATTTTAATCTAGTTTTCCACATGTCCTCAGGCCATGAGTTTGATACCTCTGAACTAGATGACCTCTCAAGTCCCTTTCAGATCTAAATTTATGATCAAGGGATCCTATATGATCTCTTCTTAAGGACTAGGAATTGGTCTAGAATTGCATCAGAAGTGAGTCTCACCATTTGCTTCTCCAGCTCATTTTACAGATGAGAGGAACTGAAGCAAATAGGGCTCAGTGACTTGCCCCCAGAATCACACACAGCCTAGATCACTTCTATTTTCTGGGCCCCTAAAGATCTTACTGTTTCTGCTTCCTGTAACTCATAGGGGTCCTTGTAAACGATGCTCCAAGCCCTTATATAGGAGAGTGAGGTCACTTTTCAGAGGAACCTGGATATTGATGAAGGTCTCTGTTATACACTGCTTATATTTCTTGGATTATGTCAACCTCCTGTGGTAATTACTAGTCTAATTCCTTCTGATCTTCTCTCCCACCAACTGTAAAGCTAATGCAACATTCACAGAGTCTATGAATATGCCAGTACAGTTCTGAATCTCAAAATATAACAGACTCTTCATTTGGAAGACAGAATCAAAACATTGATTCAAACACCAGAAAATCGAACTCCATCACCAGAAAACCAAATCCATCATAGCAACAAAGAAATCCATACACAATAATAGTGCAGGGGGTGCTACTATCCCCAAGCCTTCACCCTGCTAGGCCTCCCACAAACCAGCTCCCTTAAACAAAATCACAAACAAGCTCTCCCACTAGCTCTAGTTGCTGCCCCACCTGACTGCTTTCTCTGCTCTTCTCAGTCAGACCAACTTCCTCTGGGCTCTGCTCCAGCTCCACCTCTTCCTGTTCTACCTGTTCAGCAAACTCCTCCCACCACAGGTGACTTAGGCTTCCATGTGATTTAAGCAGGACACACAGCCTATTGGTGTATGGGAAAGATCTTCCCATTCCATGAAAAATGCATTAATTCTATTAAAAATACATTAACAATACACCAACCTCTTGACATGTGAAATGATGAATGTACTTTGACTCCCTTAAGAAAAAACGTGCCTATTGTTTCTTCCCAAGCCCTGGTGTATTGTATTTAGCTATGGGTGCTGTTTTTAAGGATAATGAAATCTGAGGTAAATCCAAAGGAAGTTACCAGAATTATGAGGAAATCAAAACCATTCCATCTGGAGGATCAATAGAAAGAACTAGGAATATTTAGCCTAGAGAAGAGATGACTTAAGAAAGATATTGTTTTGTTGTCATGTCCAGCTCTTTGTGACCCCATTTGGAATTTTCTTGGCAAAGTCGCCGGAGTAGTTTGCCATTTCCTTCTCTAACTCATTTTGTAGATAAGGAATTGAGGCAAACATGTTTGAATGACTCCCCCAAAGTCACACAGCTAGTAACTGTCTGTGGGTATATTTGAACTCATGAAGATGGGTATTCCATGTTCTATCCACTGCACCACCTAGCTTCTCCTTAAGAGATTTTAATTCTTTCATTTGTCTCCAGAGAGCAAAACCAAATAGAAGTTACAGAGACAGATTTCACCTGGCTTTATGGAAACATGTCCTGACCATGGAATGGCATGTCTCGTTAGGCACTAGGCTGGAGATGGTCAAATACAACCTGGTTGACTACTCGTTGTAGAATAGATGTTTTGGAGGGAATTTCTGTTTGGGGAATAGGTTGACTAAGTATTCTCTGAAAATTCTGACACTGGAATTCTTTGACAAGGTAAGTTATGGTCTAGCGTGTACATGGAAGGCCCTATGGAGAGCTTCTTTTATTTTACCCCACTCCTGTACAGAGCATTGCTTGAGACTTTAGCACTGTGGAGTTAGTAAGCTACAACAGTGGGTGATGAGAGATGAGCTAGTGAAAATTTTTTGGGTCACCTGAAAATCACTTAGATTTTTTTCAAACCTGAAGTTCTTGTTTAACCAGTTTTTACTAAATGCCTGTTATCTGCAGGACATGCCTCTCAACTAGCCAGTTCCCACAAACATTTTTTCCTTCGGAGCAGATTATTGGACTTTCTAATTTGCAAATGTAAGCTAATCAGGTGTCTAATTATTTTGTAAACTTCCTGAGGGTAGGAGTTAAATGGATTTTCATCTTTGTATGCAGAACACATAGTGACATTAACTAAACATTTGTAGTTAAATGTACATGAAACTTGTTTTTGGAAAGACAACTTCAAGGTCTCCAAGAATGATACAATGTGGCAAAAAAAACCTAAGGCTTCCCCTGGACTTTTTTTTTTCATTTTGTCCTTGGGCTTAGCCCTTTTTGTCTCTCATGCTCTAGGCATCTTGTAGATAAGAGATTACTTTCTAGAAGTGAAATGTTAAGTTACAAATCCCAGAAAGTGCTAAGTAGGCACCTGGTAGCTAGCAATAAGGAAAGGATTATAGTAAGGGATGTGGGAGTGCTCATAAGACATTCCTAATATTTGGCAATTTTTCTTAGAGCCCTGAGAGGACCACCAATTTGATGTCATTGACAGTATGTGTAGGAGCCAGGTCAAATCTCATCCTTTATAGACAGTTTCAAGGGACTGCACAAAGAAATCAGGCCTGCTTAATAAGACACTTGGGTTCTAGTGCTAAGGTGACCTTGGATAAATCATTACCCTCCTCTGGACTTCAGTTTGTACTGTAGAAAATCAAGGGATTGGACTAGATTAGATTTCTTAATGTAGGGTCCATGACTTGTTTTTTGAAAAATATTTTGGTAACTGTGTTAAATAAAATACAGTTATAGCCAACTGAAAGGAAGCCAATATAATTCCTTTATATAAAAGAAAGCAATGTAATTGATTTCCGTTGTAGTTCTAAGGATTTTATTTTGTGCATTTAAAAACGTTATTCTGTGAGAAGGGTCAATTGCTAGACTTCCTACAGGTATGTGTTGATAAATGTTAAATAGTTTTCTGTTGAAAATGTTTTCCTCTGGGAGAAAAAGTATACCTGCTACACACTTTTAAGTTTCGTCTGCATGAGCATTTTCTTTCTTGAGTCTAGACAACTAATAAAACAATAAATCAAAGCCTGATTTGTAGCATTTGCTGATTTTTTTAAGGTGTAAATGCTCACACTGAAAATTTAACAATTAACAATGACTTTTTTTCCAGAGATAATTCAAGCTGGGTCTAACAGATCCCTAATCTATAACAAAAACAAAGCAACCGCCCCCCA
This sequence comes from Potorous gilbertii, assembly GCA_028658325.1. Taxonomy (NCBI): domain Eukaryota; kingdom Metazoa; phylum Chordata; class Mammalia; order Diprotodontia; family Potoroidae; genus Potorous; species Potorous gilbertii. Next base: position 78,209,782 of record CM053772.1, on the reverse strand, counting down.
ACTCCCCCCCCCCCCCGCCCCCAACAACAAACAACCTCTCTCCCCCAGCCTTGGACTAGATAATGTGCAAATTTCTTTCTAGCTCTCGTATACTCTGACGATTGTTTGGCAGCAGTCTTGTAGAGGGGATACCTGTTCAGCTATGGATTAGACTAGATGATCTCTGGCATAAAGTTTCCTTCTAATTCTGAGTTGCTGTGATTGTATATTTTTTTATTTTATTTTAAATTTAGGGGGGGAAAAGCATTTCTATAACATAGAACAATAAAAAGGTGATTGATTACACATAAAGCTGCAAATCTACCATGCGCAACTTACTATTCCTTTCAAATATACAATAAAATTCTCATGCAAATTTCTTTATTTTCTTCCTTCCCATGCACCCCCACTTAATCTACTCATGCAGATTAAACTTAGAAGTGCATAGTGGGTCCAGTTTTTCTCCCAGGAGAACTCATTAGACACAAATAGGTGTACATATTTTATATATATATGTGTGTGTGTGTGTGTGTGTGTGTGTACTTACATATATTTACCTATTTACATATATATATGTAAAATGATTCTATATTGACTTCTATGTATCAATTCTTTCTCTGTATGCAGATAGTATCTTTCTTCATATGTCCTTTATAATTAATTTGGGTATTTGAAATGGACGAAATGACTTATTCACTCAAAGTCGTTCTTAAAATAAGATTACGATTACCGTGTATGAAGTTCTCTTGGTTTTGCTCCTTTTGCTCTTCTATATTTCATGCAAGTCTTTCCGTATTTTTCTAAGATCACTGAGTTCATCATTTCTTATAGTTCAGTCGTATTACAGCACAGTCAATTTGTTCAGCCGTTCTCCAAGGTGATTCTATATTTAAAATCATTTCTTAAAAGCCATTTTTTCTTCTTTTGTCCATTTTCAGTTCTCCTCTGACTTTATGCTGGCTCATCAAGCCAGACTGTGTTCCACTAGAAGGAAATGAGTGCCACCTGGTGGTGGTAAACGGCACCTCTTACAACTTGAACCACGTCTTCAAGGATTCCGGACAGTACTGTCTCAGTGTCAGAGTCCAGAGTGGCATCAACCATCTGCATCAGTATCACCTGATTAAAGTGTTGACCACTAGTAAGTGACTGGACTCTCATCAGGAAAGAGAAGCACATGAAATTTGTTTTTGGTGCCCACCCACCTCTTCTTCTTTTCCCTTGTGTGTGTACCTAACACTTTTAGGGGTTTTCTCTCCATGGAAACTTGCCCTCAGCTGAGCATCAGATAGTTGCAGCTAACCTGTTGGTGGATAACAGTGGTTTGGTGCTTTATGGTTGCAGTTTAATGAGGAACTCTTGGAGTGTGAAAAGTATTCAAGTCCCAGAGCAATGTGAAAAATCTTGTGCAAAATTTTTAGCTTTTAGAGATCACCTTGTTCAATCATTTTATTTCACAAGTAAGACATCTACTAAGACTTGGTACTAAAGTACCAAGTGACTTGTCCAAGGTCACATACCTAATTAGTGGCAAGCTGCCCAGACCTAATAATGAGGTTTTGTTATTATTATAGATAGCCAGAGAGATAGAGAGATAGATGATAGATATTCCAGGAAGTTTTACATTATATCATGCTACCTCAATCTTTAATTATAATACCATAATTATATTATGCATTAATTAATAAGTTACTTGATAATTAAACACATAATCTAATAATTATGCTGAAGAATAATTTTCAAGTACTTTAAGAGGGACTGGAGATAATTTTGGGGCCAAGAGTTCATTTTCTATTATAGATGATCTATGATGAAAAGCCTCAATTTGGACAAAGTTTCTTTATTCTCAGATATTTATTAACTGAGGAATTCTGGATAAGTCACTAAACTCTCAGCCCCAAATTCCTTATCTATAAAACTGGAGATGATAATAGAGCCTACTTAGGTAGCAGAGTATATTTCTGGAAGACTTATTTTCTTAAGTTCAAATCTGACTTCAGAAGCTTGCTAGCTATGTGACCCTGGACAAACCACTTAACTTTGTTTGCCTCAGTTTCCTCATCTGTAAAGTGAGTTGGAGAAGGAAATGGCAAAACATTCCAGTCTCTTTGTCAAGAAAACCCCAACTAGGGCCACAAAGAGTTGGATATGACTGAAAAATGACTCAGTAACCACAAAAGCAAAGGTGCCTGGGAACAATCAGATCTTAGCCATGATCTCATCTACCTGGCTCCCACTTTGACTCCCATTTCCAACCCAAGTCATTGCCATTTTACCCAGGAGGAGTCTAAAGCTCCTAGAGGGGAAATGACTTGCCCAGGGTCACACAGAGGCTCGGACTCAGCCAGATATTCTGACTTTCAGTCCCGTGCTTTTTCCATTACACTTCAGTTGCTCTTTTTGTCAACTTTGTGGCCTGAAAGTAGATTTAATTTCCTCTATTTAGCTCCAAAATTTCCCTAATTCCCTTTTATTGGAGGGTTTTTGTTCCTTTTGTCCTTCCCCATTCCTCAGACTAGCCTTTATGGGTTCCTCTTCTCTCATGCTTTAAGCACACGTAATGTACTTTGTAAACCTTAAAGCACTATACAGGATATCATAAAAGTCTTAGTGCAGTTTTAAGCTTAATTATTAGTTATCTCTTGGTTTGATACTTATTAATATTAATTATATTATTCACACCCAAAATGTATTATGACCAAGTTAATTTGGGAAACGATGGACTAAATGATTTACACCCCCCCATCCAACCCTAAACGTCTGTAAGTCCTGTCATTGAACCCCTTTGCTTGTTTGTGCATCAGTACCTCCCATAAATCAGATGGTTTCCTTCCTCCTCTCCTTGCATAGTACCTTCCCAGATTGAGACCACCTATGATTTATGAGATTGGGGTCATAAAACAGGGTTTTACCAATCAAGGTCAACTACGTCTAGGAGGATGCTGGTTAAAAAAATACTAGAGACTCTTTTACGTTTAATCTACATTAGTAATATTTTCACCCTCACTTTCTTAAGTCTAGACAATCAACAAAGCAAGAAATAAAATCTTAATTTGTAACGCTTGTTGATTTCTAAGGTGTAGATGCTCCCATTGAAAATTTAACAATCAGTTCTTAGGTATAAGTTGGTTCTAGAATACTTTTAAATTACTGGTTGTTGTTTTCTTGGCTGAGATACTGGAGTGGTTTGTCATTTCCCTCTCTAGCTCATTTAAGGGACTGAGCAAACAAGGTTAAGTGCCCAGGGTCACACAGGTACTAAGTGTTTGATGCCAGAGTTGAACTGGGGGAGGGTGGAGCCAATATGGCGGAGAAAAGGCAGGGACTCTCCTGAGCTCTTCCCCAAACCCTTTGAACCACTTTATATAATGCCTCAGGACAAATTCTGGAGCAGATTTGAATTCACAAAGATGAATCTTCCTGACTCCAGGCCCAGCATTCTGCCCATTGAAGCTGCTCACTTAAAATCATATACACTTGCCTTTTCAAATTTCCTTTTATTGCCATTTTGTTATGTGATGTACTAGCATCTTATATCAGGTAAGACTTTCATCTGGTGAACTTCTAATAGTTTAGAAACCCTAGTCCAGGTCATTCGTTCCCTGGGCTCCGAGTGATATCTCCTTTGGGTCTTTTAAACTGTTCTGAATAACTCACTGGATTAATGTAGAACTTGGGTTATAAACTCCCACCACGGATGGCTGGATTTTCTTTCTTGTGCTGTATACTAAGGTGTACCCAAGGGAGAACCTAAGCAGACTGGGATGTGTTCTTTAAACACCTGAATCTACTTTGCATGATTTTTACGGCATACTTCATCTTGCCAGACAATACAATAGTTATATTCCTGAAAAAAATAGGCACAAGTCTTGAATTTGAGTCAAATAAAACATTGATTTGGTTCAGGTTTGCTTTACAGAATACACTGATACTCTGATTTTGTTCTAGGTCAGTGGTTGTTGAAAACATAGGTTCTGTTTTAATTCAAACTGTATTATAACAGTCCTTTTTTTTTTTTAAATAAAATAAACAGCCTAGACATTACACACCTGTAATCTTTGCAATGGGGAGGCTGAGGCTGTAGGATTGCTTGAGTTTAGGAGTTCTAAATTTCAGGGGACTAAGCAGATCACATATCAGCACTTAGTCTGACACCAATATGGTGAGCCCGCCAGAGCAGGGGGGCCACTGCTCAAACAGGGATAAACTGGCCCAGATCAGATCAGAGGTTAAAGAATCAGGGCTAATTAGGGGTCTGTGAGTGGGCCACTCTACTTCTAACCTGGGTGAAATAGAAGACCCAGTCTCAAAATGAAATAAAAATAAACACAGATTTGACATAAGGCATTTTATGAAAAATGTGTGTGTGTGTGTGTGTGTGTGTGTGTGTGTGTGTGTGTGTATGTATGTGTATTTTGTTTGGCTTAGCTAATTCCTGTCCTTGATTTGGTTCAAGTTCCTGGTGTGAAGAATTATTGTAAATCAAATCTCTTTAATAGATGAGCTTATGAATCCCATTGTGAATTCTTTATTGGAGTGAATAATCATCTCTCCATAATATTTTATTAAAACTGGATTTTCATTATTATGTAGGGGTGGAGTCATATCTTTTTAATAGATGAGCTTATGAATCCCCCCTGTGAATCTTATACTGAAATGAATAATCACCTCTCCCCCCAGGTAATCTTTTATTAAATCCAAAGTTTCATTGATTAATGTTACATGAAATGAGGGTGATGCCTGTACATGAAAATAAAAATACTAATCTGAGTCTAGCTTATAAACAAGCTAGAAAATAAGTTCACTCTTTCTTCCTCACCCTTGAGCTACGTTTAGAAGTCAATGCCTGAACCTCAATAAGTTGGTTCTGTTATCTTTCCCAGGCATCCACCCAGCTGTCTTTGCTTTGCCCTGTGTCTTTCTCATCTCAGGAATGTTGAGTTTCATCATGTATGTGACCTACTGGAACAGCACCCAGCAGAAAAGCCTGGTGGAGGTATTGGCTGATCCTTATCGCCCCATATACGGGGTTTCCTTGGTGTGGGTAGCAGAGGGGAGACAGGTAGCAGGGTTGTAGCCAATATAAAAAAAAAAAGAGTTGTTGGTGGTTAGTTTTCCCATTTGCAGTCATGGTCTTGATAAAGTAGTTGTCCATGGCTACCTGGGGGTTTGGGATAATTTAAGACAAACTATGTACTTTTAACTTAGTGAAGCTGCAAGCACTTACTATGGTCTGTGGTGGCAGCAGATTGTAAATACAAAGGAGAGGGCCAAAAGAAGAGAACACAGGATAGGGCCTATACACAGGAGTTAATTAGCTCTAGGGAAGGGCCAAGAAGCTGATGATTGAAGAGGAGCCTGGGGATCTGAAGCCAGGTGATCAGTCTGAAGTATAGTCAAGCACTGAAGGTCAGGTCAGGACTCTTTAAAACCATATTGACTAGCCAGCCAAAGGTAGGGCGTTCACCAAAACCAGGGTTCCACTCAAACACTAGGTTTGGTGTCCAGGCAAGGTTGAAGAGGTTAGATGGATATATGATGTTAGGAGAGGTAGTAGGTTCAGAAGCCAGGCAAACAGTCTAGGCAACAGGAATTAGAAGCCCAGGCTAAGAATCTGGCGATAAAAAAGGCCTTGATGTTAAGTCAAGGCTTTGACTCGTCTATCCCAGTCACTTTTTTTGTACTTCTTGCTATACCTAGGGAAAAAACCCCTAGACATGACTAGCATGAGTCTGCAAGTCTGGAAGTGGTACTTGAATACCAGCTGAAGTAGGGAAAGAGAAAACAGGGAGAAAGACGATTGTTGATTGCGCTCCATATGTGATCTGTCCCTAGAAACATCTGTATATTTCAAAGATCCTTTTCTTTTAAAGAGATCTAACTCCCATTTTAAGAAAAAGTGGCATGATGGATAGAGACCTGGTCTCAGAGACAGAAAGATGAGGTCCTGCCTCTGACACATACACATAGCCCACAACACTCCTAAGTATGACTAGAACCAGATTAAATTAGAGTTCCTTTCTGATTTTAATGCTTTGATATATTAATAAAAAAGAAATATATAACCACGTTTAGTTTTCTCAGTCAACGTGCAGCCCACAGAGATCTTTCCATATAGTTTAGTGGCCCCTGTATCTATTTGAGTTTGACAGCACTTCCCTAGAACACATTAAAAAACTTCCCATCTCAGAATAGTCAAAAGAGGGATTCTACCTGTATTTGTAGATGCCTTTTTTGGGGGGAAGAAGAGAAGTACTGTTCATTTCCCCTGGGAGGTGAGGGAAAGGAAATTCAGTAAGTGAAATCCATAGACCAAAGTCTTCATTTTGGATGATCCTCAGAAATCAGTGATAGCCATTAGAAGACAATGAAAGCGATTTCTTTTAGTTTACTTCTCCTGCCTTTCTTGTCTGATGTAGAAGCTAAGAGACCAAAAAAACCAAGACTAGAAGCAACAAAGGAAAGTTCCCACAGGTGATTCAAGTCCTGCCATTTTTTATTCTGTCCTGGCCAAACTATTTCTGGAGTTTGTTTATGTTTCACATGTTAGGAAGAACAATAAATAACCGACTGGGACTGGGGCATAACCAAAGGAAGACAGCCATGATTATGAATGGTCTTAAAGCCACTCTGTAGAAGGATCAAGTGAATGGGATGGGAGTGTTTAAGCTGGAGAAGAGAAGACATAGGGCAGGGGAAAAGGGAAGGAAAGCAGTCTACAAATATTTGAAAGATTCTGCTTAGAAAAGGGATTAGAAATATTCTGCCTTTTCCTAGAGGGCTGATTCAAGTTACTGATAGGTGGATTTGGGCTTGTTGAAAGAAAAAACTTTCTAATAATTCATAATAATAATTAATTCCAATAATTAGAGATATTAAAGATATTAAAAAATGGAATGAGTTTCCTCAAGGTTTTTTGGTTATTTTTGCTCTGCACTTTCCCATCCATAGATAATTCTCAGCAGAAGTAGAATAAGAATTGATTCTTATTCTGATTTCTCTCTACTTTCCATGATCATTTCTCACCTCCAACAATGCGGAGCCCTCTTTTTTCCCTGTCTTAGGGTTTCCTTTTTAAAAAACTAACTTTTTTATGCTCCTAACGTTCATAACCAGTCTCAGCTCATTCTGAACTTTAGCGTTACTAAGTATTCTTACAAGACTTTGACACATTGTCTTCATTCATCTTCCACTGTCTACCCTAATTCCATGTCTTTTAAAAATCTATACTGTCCAATGAATTCCCTCTGTATCCATATTGATTTCTTTAGACAAATAGATTGGGGTTCTTAAAATTTTTTGTGGATCCCTTTGGTAACCTGGTGAAGTCTAGAGATCTCTCCTCACAAGTTATAAATGTACAACATATAACACACAAGATTACCAAGGAAACCATGACATTGAAAAATACTTATCAGAATATTAAAAAACAAACCGGTTCATGGACTTCAGCTTAAGAACTGCAGCTAGTTCTTAACTGCTAGCAATTTTTTCATTACTAGAGGTATTTCAGTAGAATGTAAACTCCTCAAAATGGGGTCTGTTTTGTGTTTACCGTGGTATACCCAGGCACTAGTATATGTTTATTGAATGTTTGTTGAATTTGAACAGAAATTGAATGAGAACTTGCCAGGAATGTTGTAGAGTGTACTCCAGGCCTCTCAGACATTTATATTATCAGTCTATGAATGAGCCTGCGTAATTAATTCATCCCTGGATAACTGGGAGTTTGTCATACTTTCTGTCCCTAACCAGTGTTAAAGATCCATCCATTTGTTCTTTATTTCTCATCTAGTCTCCTGGTTGGCTAAATCACAAATGAATGCAATGTATCCAGAAAAATTGGAGCTTCAGTTGGCTGGACATGGGGATGGAAGGGGAGAGGGAGGAGAGTACTCTGGGAGAGATGGGGGAGGTTAATACTGATTTTTTGTTTGTTTTCTTTGTTCCCTTAGGTGGCTGATTTCGACTTTTCCCCAGTGTCTGACAAGAGCTCAACTGGTTCGGAGACTAAGAGATGCTGTAGGAGGCTGTGTTGCATTCGCTGCTTCCTTTGCCCACTTTCATATCATCAGAAGATGATCCAAGAATCTCATGGGCTGCTGCATCCTTTCTATAAGCCAGTCAAAAGCTATTCAGTGTGAACAACAAACCTAGCTGGGCCGTTTAAGTTTTAAGTGTCTGCTGACTTCAAGCCTTGGATAGAGTTCAGAGCATCTACTGGCATATATGATTTATTTTTGCAGAGCAATTTGAAAACTAAAAACTTGATGCAATCCAGTAACATAGAACTATCCTGTGCCATGGGAACTGAAAACATGTCTAATTGCCTCAAGTCTTTGATATTCACTCAGATGGGTGTATGACACAGCTGCAGTGTGTGCTGGACCTTCTGTCCCCGGGGTGCTCTAGGTGCACATCTAGACTGTTTAGAATTCACCCACCAATGACCAATTACTGACCATTTAAAAAAATGTCGAGAATAAGACTAATTTAAAAAGCAATGTACCTTCTAATATGTTCACCCTCTAGCAGTTCATTTCAGTGGCTTTAGGGAGAAGTATAGGAGAGAAGATTCCTTTTACTAGTTCTGGTCAGCACCTTCTCTGTAGTTTACAGTCTTAGAAAGCTTCCTTGAGCAATGAGAGATTAAGTGACTTGCTCTGGGTCACATCATAAGTGAAACTGGGTCTTCCTGCATCAAGATAAGTTCTCTATCCATTTTGCCAAGCTGCCTCTCATATAGTTGCCTTACAGGGCATAATAGTGGCTATTCTAACCCTGGCTTGTATTAGAACTAAAATGGAAAGAAGTCAGGCTTTGCCACAGCATTAAGAGGCTGTACCCACCTGACTTCTCAATGCTCCCAGTCCCTACCTTGCATCATGTTGCTTCTAAGTAACCTATTCCTAGAAATTTCCCTGCCACGCCAGGGATATCCACCTGCATTGTTCAGAAAGAATTAGGAGCAGCAAACGAATTTTGGTACCTTTTTTACTTGAAGGTCTCCCATCCATACCTGGGGGATGCTGTTTCCAAGAAAAGATGAAAGCCATGGTCTAGGTCACAGGTCCCTGGCAGTGGAAAGTCAGGGCTCTCTATATGGCTCTTCCAGCTGTGACTGGCCATCTTGAATTTCATTCTGAGCAAAATGCCTTTCAGTACTGCAAAAGTCAAGGCCTAAATGGAAACAAAACCCCCTGACAGAACAATCTACACCTCTGCCATTTGCCTCAGTGACTCAGAACTGTGGAAGAAGGCATGAAAAATCCAGACAAAGGGAATTGAAAATGGCTTAAGGTAGAGTCCTGGGACTAGTGGAATGAAACATGTTGGCAGGAGACCCTGTTCTCTTTTCTTTGCAGGTCAGTGACCTGGAAAAGGAATGTACAGCAGGGTGGTGCATTCACTGATTCAGAGCTAAGAGGAGAAAGCAATTAAGTGCTGCTGCTGATCACAGTGGAAGCACATAAGTCACTGGAGCAGCCAAGCGGGCCAAATATTGGGGGAATGAGACTGGGGACTGGGAGACATTACCAGGAGATATTGCTGCTGTAATTGCATCCTACCAGACATCAGCAAAGTGGTGTTAATACTGTCACGCGGTTCATTATCAAGAAATACTGGTACTACTGCCAAAATAAAGCTCATACACTCTGAGGATAGCCAGGTGTATAAAACATCTTTCTCTCTCTCTTTTTGAATCCTGCACCTTGCTTCTGCATTCATTCATCTTTGCTCAAAGGTTGTGAATTTGGTTTTGCTCTCTGGGCAGAAGCATACTTAGTTATTTCCACTGAATGCTTTGGCAAAAGATATTAGCTGGAGTTAGGAGGACCTGGGTTCAAACCTAGCCTCAGATACTTACTTGCTGTGTGACTCTGGGCCAGTCACTTCACCACTGTCTGCCTCAGTTTCCTAAACCTGTAAAATGGGGACCATACCTCCCAGGGTTGTTGTGAGGGTCAACTGAGATAATACATGTAAGCTCTTAACACATTACCTGGCACACGGTAGGTAATGAATGCTGGCTTCCTTTTTTTTTTTTTTTTTTTTATAAATCACTTTACGAAGCTTCAAGTACTATATAAATGCTATCTATCAATCTATTATGATTACTGTTAGTTGAGAATTTATCCAGTAGATTTAATCACTATAACTATTCTATTCTAAAATATTTTCTTTTTCTCCCTAAGAAGGGCAAGCAAGTCTCTGACTTACTGGCTATGTGATCCTGGGAATTATTCTAGGCAACTCTCTAAGACTAGAAAACTTTTTAAAAATAGAGATTTTTATTGATATTTTTTATTACCTAGGTTTTCCCCTATATCTCTGCCTTCTCCCCTACCTAAGAGTCATCTCTTATAACAAAGAAATTTTTTAAAAAAAGAGGAAGAAGATGGGAAAAATCATCAAAACCAAACAATGCATTAAAAGACAGTTGACACCCCATACCCTCATTGCCTTAAAAGGCATGTGCATCCATGTGGGAAGTTGTCTAAGATTATGCCTTTCAGAAAAGGACAGAGTCAATAGACAGAGTTTCTTCCCCTGCGAGTTCCCCATACACATGAAATCAGAGTTCCAGTCTTTATCCCTACTTCTATCACACCTTGTCTTAGCTGTTCAACTCACTTCACTGTATGGATACAGTACATATTATGTCATTCCCTTGCTCAAAAAAATGCTTTGATTCATTTCTGAAAAGGATAATATAAAAACTCCTTTGGCTTTCATTTAAGACTTTCTGTTGTCAACTTTCCTTTACAGGCTTCTTTCACGCTATACCCCTATATGTGTTCCATATTCCAACCAAATTGGAGCTGTTACTTGCGCTCATCTTATGCTCTCTCACTTCCTATGCATTTATTTGTACAGGTTGTCACTCATATCTCTAATGTTTCTTAACTGTTGGAAAACAGCTATGTTCAATGGAAAGGCTATGTCTCACATTTACTGCCTGTTTGACTTCAGGCAAATGTCTTTAGCTTCTTGGGCCTCCACTTTGTCATTTGTGAGATGAGGGGGTTGGACTAGATGCCCTGTGAGACCCCTTCCAACTCTGGCTCAAGGATGGACCTATGGAAATCTTTCTGTGGTCCTATGATCTTTCTAGCCCTAGTTCATGTATCTGCCTTCTCACAAAAGTTCTCTGCTCCCCCCTCACCTGAAGGTGATATCTTCAAATTTTCTTAAAACAATCATCTGAATTTTTCCTTTGTCCCCTATTACATTTTATTTTTTGTCTACTTATTCAGGATAAATGTTATAGCCTCCTATTGGATTCCAACTGAGGACAGGGATGGTGCAATTTTTCATTGTACCCTCAGCGTACAATATAGTGTCTTGCACATAGCAGGTATTTAGTAAATGTTTATTGACTTAAATTTCCTCCGTTTCCAAGAAATTTCCCTAAAGGAACTAAGATGATTGGAAAGCTTAAGAAACCTGAATGGGTGGAACTTCCCTTGTACCATGTGGTTTCTCTTGACTGTCCATAATAATAGCTGGTATTTATATAGCCCTTTTTTCCACTTAAGGTACTACTCTATTATCAAATGGTATATGGGGTGTTCTGGGACAACAAGCACCTCTGGTGTGAGGGTTTGCTGAGCCCTTTTCAGAGCTACTCATTCATCATCCACTGTATCTGGCACTCAGCTCTCACCTGTGGCTCCAAGAAGTTATAGCATGCACAGCAGCCACACCTCTGTCTTGGCAGATGGGATAAACCAGGTTGAGGGTAACTGACCAGCCTCAAACCTGTTGGTGACTCAGGGGGATGTCTACTCTAAGTATGCAAAGAGTTCCTTCAGTGGAATGGGCAGAGGAAAACAATTTGTTTGGATGGCCATTGCTAGACTTTTTTCTTGCCACTGGATTTGATCCCAGGTTCTTGAATGTTGCCATGTCAGGAGAACACATCTTCCGATAGGTTTCACTACTGTAAATTCACGCCCAGTGAGAGATAGTTATCTGCAAATAAGCCTAACTAAATCTTATCATGAGACAGCATGACTACCCAGCAATGATTTTTTTTTTTTTGGTAACAATAACTTGTTAAAGAATTAACTTTGGTATAGGGTAGTAGTGTCAAACTCAAAGAGAACTAGGAATCACTCAATTATACATAAGGATCCCTGCAGGCACATGCTGACTTAGAAAACTACATATTAAGATTATCTATGTTTTATTGTATATTGAGGCCTCCCATATAACGTAGCAAGGGCTGTCTCCCCACATGTGGCATGGGAATGTCTGATTAAATCAAAGGGAGGCAGAATAGACATCTCTAGTTTCTTTCCCCATCTTTCTCCAAAGGAGACGTTATTTGTTTCCAGGAGGGGAAGCAAGGGGTAGGGCTCAGAGGCCACCACTCTGCTCTCCTTAGAGAGAAAGAGTGCAGGGCTGAATTTTACTTGCCCATTTAAATGTTATTTGTTTAGGGGATGAGGTTTTCAGGTTCAATCTAATTTCTGATCACTGTTCATAATTGGGGGGAAGTAGGAACCTAAACTTTATATCCAAGACTTGACCCCTTTCCCAGTTCCATAATGAGTACATAGTGAATAGTGAAGAAATACCAGTTCCATAATGAACACAAGTAGTGAATAGTGAAGAAACACTTTTATTCAAATAACAAAACAGAAACCAGAGAAAGTACACACAGGAACACGCACGCGCACACACAAACACCCCCCCCCACACACACACACCAGGCAATACAGAATAAAGGCACTCTCCCATTGGGAGTGAAATGATTCAGCTCAATCAGGAGTCTCAGTTCTCATCAAAGAGGAAACTCCCCAAAGTCACTAGTGTAGCAAGCTGCAGGTAGAGACATGATGGAGACTTCCATCTTCACTGATGTCTTTCTAGACATGTCTTTCAGCAGTCTGAAGTGGGGCTGGCCTCTATTTTCCCTATCAAAGTTGAAAGCCAAAAGAACCCAGAACAACTCGATGTTTGGAGAAGACTCAAATAACTCTTGAAGAAGACTGAAGAGCCTGAAGTCTTTTGCCAACTCTTCCCTCCTTCTCTCCTTCCCCTGCCCCAGACGCAAGGCATTGATATCTACCAATAAAGAGACAGCCCTGTACCAATGGATGTTGGGACTGGGGTTAAAATTATATTTTATTTATTTTGCAAAATATTTCTCAATTACATTTTAATCTAGTGCCCCTCTACCTCCCAAATACACACTTGGGAGTTTTATGGGCCTCATTGGTATAGGGTAGTTATAAATTGTAGAAGTAACCACTGGTGAAATCATGTGAAATAACAAATCTCTTTTATGGCTTACTGTGTGCAGTGTTGTTTTGTTCAGTAATGTCCGACTCTTAATGACCCATTTGAGTTTTACTTGGCAAAGATACTGGAGTGGTTTGCCATTTCCTTCTCTAGATCATTTTACAGATAAGAAAACTGAGGCAAACAGGGTTAAGTGACTTGCCCAGGGTCACACAGCTACTAGTGCCTGAGATCAGATTTGAACTCAAGAAAAGAAGTTTTCCTGACTTCAGATCTGGTACTCTATCCACTGTGCCACCTAGCTTACAAAGCTACCTAGTCTAACACCCTCCTTTTAAAAAGGAAGAAATAGGCCCAGGAGGTTAAGCAATTTACCACAGGTCAAACACAGGATCCTCAATCTAGGGGTGGAAGGAGTCTTAGAATCTACCTCATCTAACCTCCCATTTTAAAGATAGAGACCCATAAAGTTGCTTGTCCGGGGTCATAAAATCCGTGTCTAAAGTAAGACTTGAAAACAGATCTTATTGATTTAGAGTCTAGCACTTTATTCATTATACCAGACTGCCTCAATATGCCACCTGTTTCTATTATACTAAAGTGCTTCTCTGTAGGGTCTTAGAAATAGTTATAGGGTATGTAAGTAAATTGAGATTGTATATGAATGTGGATACTGGTTTCCCCAGATGACATATTGTCTCCAAATGTCCCATTGTAGTGAGGAACATTAAATTGAGATTAAACCACATTTTGTATTTGCCATACATTTCCTAGCTATTCAAGTAATCCCAGAGAAAATAAGAGCTCACATTTATATAGCATTGTTTTATCTTCACACCAACAATATGAGGTTAAGGCTATTGTTATTTCCTTTTTTTTACAAAGGTGAAAACTGATGCTCAGGGAAACTAAATGTCGTTATTTCTGTAACTAGTGTAAGCTACTGTCAGAGCTGAGATTAGAACCTAGGTCTTCTGACTCCAATCAAATACCTATAATACACTCTGTCACCCACTGGATTCAGAGCTTTCATCAGAAGAACCAGTTAACTTTGAATAGAAATGGCCAGTTCCCTCTGCTTCCAAATTGTGAGCTACGTATAAATACCTGACAAATGGCACTTAACATTTTTTAAACCTACAAACAATGATGGCAGAGTTCCTATCATCAGGGCATTATTAGCCCAGAAGTCATTAAGATATAGGGTTCACAGCCTATGAAAATAACATGTTCTTTTTTTCCCCATGGAAGGTGGGGGTAAGAAAAGAGTGGAGCAAAGCTGTAAGTGTACTTCCTGGATACCCCTAGAAGTCTTCTTAATAGTCTGCCCAATGGATTTGTAGAAGCACAGTTAGACTCTGATTTTAAATGGTGCAGAAGCACAAATTTACCTGTTAAATTCCAACAAAGAAAAAGTGAAGGACTCTTTCCTACTGGTAAGAAGCAATTTGGGTAGTTCTCCAAAGGGAGTACCTAAAAGTAGGGCCAATTATTGGCAGGTAGCTCTAGAAGTAAAGGTTTGGGCTATATTAAGCAAACTACAAACGTTAAAATCCAGATTGGCATTCCCCAGGGGACAAGTGATCAAAGCATATGAGTAAGTTACTCTTGAAAGAGTACTGTCAAACTATTGTCACCATATGAAATTTTGATACAAATTGTTAATATAAGAGAAATGAAAATCAAAACAACCCTGAGGTCACATTTAACAAATTGGCAAAGAAGACACGAAATGGAAATATTCAGTGTTGGAGGTACTATTTAAAGACTAGTACACTGTTCTAAACTGACTGCAAAATTAACTAGACCCTGAGCACACTTAATTTACTATTGTTAGAGCTTTGAAATGGCTCAACCTTACTGGAAAGCAATTTGGAATTATGCTAAAAAATGGCTGAAATATCATTTTTGATATTTAAAATATATCATATATATGTATATATAATATCCTTTGATCCAGAAACGCCACTAGTAGACACATTCCAAAGAGGTGAAGGATGAATATACCAAAATACTAATATTCATATTAAAAATATTCATTGCTTCATTCAAGTAGATATCCATCAGTAGGGGGATGGCTAACTGATGCAAAGGGAAGTAATCAGAACAAGGAAAGAATATATGACTGCACCAATGGAAAAAGAAAGAACCAAAAAAACCAAAGCTGAATGAGAGGCAATATGGCATAATAGATATATTGCTGACTTTGAATTCAGGAAGACCTGGATTTGAATTCTGTCTCTTATACTCGGCATCTGGGTATCTTAGGCAAATTCTTTAAACTCTCTGAGGCCTAAGTTCCTATTATCTAACATAATTAAGACTACATAATTAATAATTATATATGATACAGTTAATCTTACATAATATAATGACAGATTGGCCCAGCGGAGAGATGAGAAATTTTTTCTCTGTCTCCTCCCCCTCCTCCACCCTTATTTGAAAAGGTGGAGGGACACTGCCTAAAATTTCAGTGTTGGTTGATATGTTCGCTTTGTTGAATTGTTCCCCCCCTTTTTCTTTTACCCTTTGTTAGCAAAGGATGTCTCTTTGAGTTGAGTAGAAAGACATATTCAGAAATGAAGATAATGTAAACCCCAAAGATTTTACTAACGATTTTCAAAATAATAGACACTTAGCTTCATCTAAAAAAAAAAAAACTAGACAAGATAAGTGGCAATTTAGGATTAGTCTTGCACTGAGAAGAGAAAAAGTCTGAGAAACACAGACTAAAAGGATGATAAGAACCTTGGATAAATTATCTTTCTTTGTCCTCAGTTTTCTCATCTACAAAATATCAGAGGCAGGATTTGATTTCTATTTCTTGGATTCCAGTCAGTCCTTTCCCCCTTACATCATGCTGCCTTTGAGACTCTAGGGTCAGGTCTGCCACTCTAACTCTTAATAAGGGCAATGATAATGTTAGAGTGCCCTCACAGTTAGAGCCCAAGCGAGGTGACAAGCGGAAGCTGAAACTCAGGGGCTAGTTAGTTACTTCTATGGTCTGTCCGAACACGGTGCCTGTAACATATTGCGGAGCCAGCAGATGGCTCCCCATTCTTAGAAATAGTCCTATGCCCTTGCAACCTCACTGCATCAGATCTGATCTGTGCTCCTGTCTGAGCTGCCAAGGTCACCTCGGGTATTTGTGACTTTCCTTTCTGCCTCCTCTCTAGAAGTACATGCAATGTTTTGTCCACAGGAGATCTTCCCACTTTACCATCTGGACATATAGCTATCCTGTGCTTACAGTAAACATCGTTATCCATCCCAGCTCCCACACCAAGAGTCTATAACCCCAGGCTCCCCATACAGCTATGAAGATGAAGCCAGCAGCTTCATCACTGTACAGCTAAGAAATCATCTTGGAGGAAAGTGCTTCTCTTGCTTGAGTTTGATGGTGGCTTGCCTCTTTTATGTCTATTTTTTTTTCTTCTACTGAATAGTCCCTTTTGAAATGGCAATATACAACAGCATTCTGACAGTTTTTATTAGCTAAGAAATGCTTACTGCAGCCTCAAAGTTCTACAAGCCAGTGATGTCTCTGTTTCATTCATTTTATCCTGCCGTAGATATCTTATTCGTATTTCATAAACCAAGCCAAAATCTTTCTCTTTAGTGGGATATCAGAGTAAACCTCCTAGGAGTAAGCCTAATTAGGCAATGGAAAATCCACAGATGAATCCTGTTTGTAAATGATTCGAAGTAGAAATAGATGCTTCCATGTGTGTCTGACTGAGAGGTAATTCTGGACAACATGCTGCTTGACGCTATGAAAGAGAACTGAATGAGGAATCAATGACAGACCGTAGAACCTGAGAGACTTCAGAGGCTATATAGTCGAACCACCTCATCTTTTGTTCTGTTTCAGTTGTGTCTGATTCTTCCTGACCCTGTTTGGTCTTTTCTTGGCAAAGATATTGGAATGATTTGCCAATTTCATTCTCCAGCTCATTTTACAGATGAGGAAACTGAGGCAAACAGGGTTAATTGACTTGCCCAGGGTCACACAGCTAATAAGTGTCTAAGGCCAGATTTGAACTGAGGTCCTCCTGACTCTATACACTGTGCCACCTAGCTGCATTTTACAGATGAGAAAACTGAGGGTCTTGCCCTCAGAGGTTAAATGTCTTGCCCAATGAAGTTTATACAGTAGTAATCATTAGAGGCAACATTTTATTTCTGTTCCTCCGAATCCAGCCACTCTTTTGCCCACTATGCCACCCTGCCTGTAAGATTCTAGGCTCAGGTTTGCCACTACTCTTCCGAATACCAACAATAAAAATGCTTATCATATAATAGTGCATAATATCACATAATAGTAGAAATAACATTTATTTGCAAAGTAAGTATTTGCATATACTTTATTTAAATGTATCCCTTCAACAACTGTATTACTGAAAAATGTTAGTTGATTTTCAGATGAAGAAATGATGATGATGATAGTTAACATTTTTGTAGAGCTTACCATGTGCCAGGCACTGTGCTAAGTTCTTTGCAAGTATTATCTCAGCTGCTCCTTACAACAACCCTAGGAGGTAGGTGCTGTTGTTATTCCATTTTACAGATGAGGAAATTAAGGGAAACAAGTTAAGCACCTTACCCAGGTTTACATAACCAGAAAGGAACAGACCTGAGATTCAAATCCAGGTCTTCTGACTGCAAGCTCATTGTGCTTTTTTCAGTACATCATGCTAACAAACCTCTCTGTGCTTCATTTTATTCCACTTGAAACGGAACTTTCACAAAATCCCCTTCTGCTGCCTTGTTGTCATGTGAAGGTCATCTCGGGTCTTCAGTGGCTTTTGCCAGTGCATTGCAAACTCTGGCAAGTTCTCCTATGTCAGATAGACTTCAAGTGGGGTTCTGGCCATCGACCTTGCCTGCTTTCCAAAGAGCAGTCTAGCTCAGTACTGAGAGGCTTATCTCTGGAAGACTTCCTTTTCGGGATGAATTCTTTGTCCATTGCAATCTATGCAAAAAGAAAAAGAAAGAAAGTTCTCACTCCTCCACAAGTCCTTCACTTTCTGGTAGAGAATCAGAGAAGGAAGCAAAGGATGTTAAGAATCACATAATTTTTAGACCCTCTCTAAGCAGTCATCTAACTTCTGACATCCCAAGTGGGATTTCTTTTTGCAGTGGACATAATACTGAAGGAACTGAAACAGGTCAATATGAACATTTTCACTATAAACAAAATCAGAACATATAAAGCTAAATAGAAGAATGGCTCACTTTCTTTAGAGAGCCAAATAAATAAAGTATTCTAAAGCTACTAGACCAGACCTGCACAACTTGGCAGTAGGTAGTGGCCAAAATCAAAATAGGCTAAATTTCCTTGGGTCACAGATAGGTGTTTAGGGGCATGCTTTCCAAGTAAAGGTATAACAATGGTCAGTTGCTGTGGGTCAGATGACAAGCAGGAGAACACACAGTGGCAACTTGTCCATCAAATTACATGATGGGCACCATAGTGACTGGTGAAAGGCAGGTTAAGGGGATCATGGACAAAGCACTCCTTACTTTCTTTTTACATCCTTAACATGTTTTATGGGCTGTCTAAATCTTTGGGCAGGCCACAAGTGACCTACAGACCATATGTTGTTCAGGCCTGTATTAGACCATGCTGTCTCATTAAAACCCTCCAAATTAAGTCATAATTTTGATGCTCAGTGACAAAGTTGTAAAATATGGATAAAGATAAAGAATAAAGAAACTAAAGTGTTGTCTCCTTCAGGGTTTGTACATTAAAGTCTCACATCTATATATCATGAGTGCTTTCAGAAAAAAGGAGGCACTGAACGTGCAAAAAACCAAATAGCATTTAAAAAATGAAGCTAACTGTATTGGAAAAAATTAATTATCAGTACAGGAGATAGTTCCAATTCAATTGGTGGTGAACAAGACCAGATTTGTTAAATCAAATGAATGTCAAATTATAAGAAAGAATAAAAATGAGATAATATGGCCTGCAGTTAAAAAGAACCCTTGCTTGTCTTATTTAAACAAACTATTGATGTGTGATGAGGGAAATAAGAGAGGAAAGGATAAAGGAAAAGACCCTGATGCAGATTGTCTCTATTTCCTATGGAAGATTAAGTGAAGAAATTGGTACAATGGAGCAAAAAAAAGCTGTGTCATTGAACACTTAAAATTATGTATTTAAACTATAAGAATGGCCTAGGAGACTTAAGAACAGGGGCTTTTTGCCTTTCTTTCCATCTTCAAGGTTAGCACAATATCTGGCACAAAGTAAGCACCTAATAGACACTTTTACACTGGTTATTGTCCATACCTGTAAGCATCCTTGCAGAAAACATGAGAAAAGTAACTGATGATTAAAGGATTATGAAATAAATTGTTCTTTATTAATATAATGGAATGTTACTAGACCAATAGGGATTATAAATATGAAAAATACAGGAATACTTATGAAGTGATGCATAGTAAAAAAGGTAGAACCACTTCAACTCAGTAAAGGAAGATAGCATTTGACAGCAGTAAATTTAATAGAAAATGTCCCAGACAGCATTGGTGCTCTCTCATTAAAATTAATTCACATGTGGCATTTGTTTCTTTTGTGAAAGGTGAGTACATTGGCACATACAAACTCTTCACAACTGTTGGTTTGCTTATTCTATGAGTTGGGCAAAATATTGAGAAAAATCTGAGAAGGCATCACACTGGCTTTTAGAAATTTTTTAACGCAGATGACATCTTTCTAGTCACATGGGTGGTTAAAAGATACTTATTTGATGATCACTATTGATTTGGTAGTGATAGAATATGATATGATCCATGCCAATATAAATGAAAAATTGGGGAAGTATTCTTTTCAGAAAAACATCTACTCTATGTACTGCAGAGTTGAGAAAGACAGCTTCCTTCTTCACTTTTTGCATCAGAAGGAAGGGCGGATTTCAAAATATCTGGGCTTCTCAAAAGGCTACTTATGAGGAAACACTTTTCCTTCATAGAGATTCCTATATTTCTTTGTATTCTTCATATTCATATTGTCTTATGGTGTAATAATATTCCACAGTAATCATAAAGTATAATTTATTTTGTTTTTGTGTTTGTCCTTTGTTTTCAAAGAGGACCATGATATCAGGGAAATGAGGACATGACTTACAGTTGGCTTTGATTTGAGGGAGGGAGGGCTGTGCAAGGTCACCAGCCTCACTTTCTCCTCCAGAGCCATCTGGATCCAGTGACCAGATATTCATCAGGATGAATGAGAGAGAGCACCAAACTCTCTCTGTGATAGCTGATGTCCAATGCAAACACCAAAACCTACTGTCATTATGACCCAGGACTCCCCACTTCATTCCCCCCTTCTGTACAAGCCCTCAACTTCAGCCCTTTTGTGTCAGGGGCTGGTCTCTCAAGGCAGTTTATAAGCTAACCACAGCTTGGGCATCCACAATAGTAGGTATTCAAATGCCATTGGAAAAATTCCTCCTTCCTCCACCCTCTAGCATCTTGTCCCCTAGTCCACTTCATGTCTATACAGGAGGCCCTTGGGATTAAGTAGGGAACTTTGCGTTCCAGAGCAGTGATTTTATTTTTATTCCACCCTTTTATTTTGGGGGGAAAAGAATGAATCCCTCAGGATGAGTAGAAGTGAATGGATTGTGGTTTTACATCCCAGATTTCATTACATGATCTCTCCTCCCAATTTTCTATTTCTTTGGAGGGTGCCAACAGCCTTTTAGTCTAATGGCTTTGCAGTATTATCCTCAACTTTTTGTTTGTATTCACCTCCCACATGCTGAGCAGCTGCTAAATCTTGTTTCTATCTTCACAACATTTCTCACCTCTGTCCCCTTCTCTCTTCTTATGCAGACACATTTCTAGTTCACATTCTCATCTGCTCCATTGCAATAACCTTCTATTTCCTTCCTGTTTCGTCTTTCCCCTCTTCAATTTGTCTGCCACCTATCTGCCAAAGCAAGTTTCCTAAAGCACAGATCTGACCACGTCATCATCCTGCTCAATAAATGCCAGAGGCTTCCTCTTTACTCTAGGACCAACTGTAAATTCCTCTGTCATTTAAAGCCCTTCACAATTTGGTTTCAATTTGCCTTTCAAGCTTTCTTACACATTACTCTCCTGGGTGCCGTATACTAATTATATGTAGATTAGTAAATATAGTGATAAATGGAGATTGATCGATTTCTTTCTAAATAAAATTAATTTTTTATTTATGGAATAAAACCAGCATTTTCATAACATAGCATAATTTCTAAAAAGATGATTGCACATAAAGCTGTAAATCTATTATGTACAATTGATCAATTTCTATACTGTATAATCCAGTCAAAACTGGCCTTGTCGTTGTTCCTCACAGTTATACAAAAACACAACCACATTATCTAAATTGGAATAGGAATTAAGCTATGAAACCATGTATTAGGCAGAACCATGTAAAACAAGAGAAATGACTTTTCTTTAAAAATAACCTGTTGCTGTGCAATCAGAGACAATTCATTTTTGCTTGTTGCTATTTTATTGGGTTAGGGTTTGTATTTAATGAATATCAACATGCTTAGAAATATGACTTCTGCATGGAGTTACTACAGTCATTGATTATTATGACCCATTATTTAATTGTTATATTATATGTCTTTTAATTAAAAAATTTAAAAAGGAAATTCACCTACTTGGCTACCTACAATTAACTACCAACTAGCTATGAAATTTGAATTCAGGAAGATGTGCCTTCCTATCTCCAGATCTGGTGCTCTATCCACTGTGCAATATAGCTGCCCATCATCTATTGAAAAATCTATCTAATTAATAAAGATATATAGGGATTGATGCTCAAAAACATTTTTACCGGTAGAAATGCCTCATCAAAAAAAAACATGGAGACCATTGTTTTACATCATGAAATGCAGTTGCATGAAAAACTCATAGAGGTTGTCCTACAGTAGCTACATCTAGCCCAGCACTAAAAATGAAGAGTGAACTGGCCCTGGAATTGAACAGGGCTAAGGCAATAGAAAATTTTGCCATACTTTTAATTATGCCTAGTTTCTTACTGAAATAAAAGCTTAGTTTTCAAATAACATTAATAGTATTTTCAGTGTTACTACATGGTTGCCAATCATGTGATATCTCAAACTTTGAGAAATCAAAATTGCACGTCACCCAAAGGCATATGGAGTGACATAGGGCAAGTATGGACATGCCATGGTAGGTATAGACATGCCACAGCCTGTCACCAATGATAAACTGCATTAAAAAATCACATAAAATGTAGCATCATGACCAATGTGGGAAGAGCAATATTTACTGATTTTGCCATATAAGCTAGACTAACTCTATATTACCTACTAACACTGCAAAATCCCTGATATACGTTAGTTTTCCCCTTAAAAAAGCAATGAAACTGTCTTCAAGGCTAATAGTGCAGGAAAGTAAGATTAGAACCACTAGTTTCCCAATGGAACTTTCAGACTGGCCAAGTATGAAAGTGCAAGGTACAAAGAGTTGAATTCTTCAGGTTTGTAAGATTCCTTTCTGTACTGTAAGTCAACATATTTTCTCCATGATATCTCTTTACCGAGCTGCATTCACATGAACCAAACCTATCTTCTCACTAAATATTGTTTCTATGCAACTAGTGACACAGTGGGTAGAGTGCTGAGCCTGGAGTCAGTAAGACTCATCTTCCTGAATTCAAATCTGGCCTCAGAGACCGACTAGTCATGTGACCCTGGGCAAGTGACTTAACTTTTTTTGCCTCAGTTTTCCCATTTGTAAAATGAGCTGGAGAAGAAAAAGGCAAATCACTCCAGTATCTTTGCCAAGAAAACTCCAAATGGGGTCCCAAAGAGTCAGACACAACCGAAACAACTGAACTACTACAATTAAGTAAACTTTTTTTCAATAAATGTTATGAGTGTGTCTCATTTCATTCTAATCCCAAGTTCTAAACTACCAAAACAGATTGAATCAGACCCGGACCAGAACAATGAATAAGCAAGTAGAGCAGTCATGTTGCCAGAGAAATGGATAACAGAAGGTAATTGGGGTGGAGAACTTGGGGCCTCAAGGTCTTCAAGTACAGCCCTTTGACTGAATCCAAACTTCATAGAACAAGGCCTTGAGGCTGCAGGTTTCCCACCCCTGAAGCCCATGAGTGATTGCCTGGTCTTCACATAGTGTAAGTGAAAGGTCCCCCAACACTAGGGTAGTTGTCTTCCTCTATGGAGAATTTCTGGGAGGAAGAAGACAAGAGTTACATAGTTAAAGAAGACATGGATGAACTATGACCTTCACCATTGGGGGGGGGGGAGTACCTATAACAGTGAAATCATACATATAGAAGAAGTAAAATGGAGATACTACCTGCCATATGCATCTGAAAAATGTCATAAGGATCAACTGAGTTAGATGTGTGAAAACATTTTGAAAAGTGTCCAGTGTGTACAAAGCCCATGTATTCATATAAGGGCCGTCTTCTGAGTCTCACTTTTGTTATCTATGAAATGAAAGGAGTAATATATTTGTGCTACTTACCTCACAAAGTTATAAGTGGGATAAAGGTGTTTTGTATAACCAAAAGTGCTATGGAAAAGTCAATTATTTTAATTACCATTTATATTAGCAAGATTTATCAGTCATATTTTTATGTATATACTTTGTGTTTATATATACATGTTATTTTGTATATTTGTATGTTTGTGTATTGTATATCTACGTGAGTTTACATGTGTTTTATATGCATGTTGTGTTTATATATGTGTATGTACACTTATTTGTGTGTGATTTATACTAGCATAACATCTCCACATATCCCATAGGTATCCCAGAATGCCTTTGTATTTTCCCAATAGACTTGTATAACTTCCATTCTAGCCTGTTAATGTCCTCTTCCCCCGGATGTATCATTAGAAATACCAACCCTCCTAAGCAATAGTTGGATGATTTAAGTGAATGGAGAATGCATCTGGATAACCTTTTTCTTTCTTTCTTCCAAAAGGAGCAGAGAATGAGTTTAGATTGATTTGTTTTCTCAGCTTCTAAAGAATATTAACCCATTATCTGGCCAGTGCAATTCATTTGCCTTAATAGGCTCCCCAGCACTCAGTTCTGAGGTGAATGACAAAAAAAAACAGTGGTAAACACAAGGCACTTCACTCTATTTGTCAATGTCCTTTCCCCACATAGGCAGATGAAACTCCAGACTAGCTCCCTATAGGAGAGGTTTTTATGACAAATGCTTATGGGATCATAAATTGTAGGACTGAAAGGAAATCTAGAGACCATTTTATTCAGCCTCTTAACTCTGCAGAATTAAGTGGTCAGAGGACTACTGAGGCAGTATACATAACACTTTGGAAACCTTCAAGAAGTATACAAATGTTAGCTATCACTATTAATAATAAAGTGACTTACTCAAGGTCATACAAATAGTAAGTAATAATATCAATAACTAGCATTTATACAATACTTTAAATTTGTCAAACACTTTACAGATATGAACTTAATTTATTCTTATAACAACCACTGGTTTGTCACTCAATTTCTTCAGTTGTGTCTGACTTTGTGGCCCCATTTGTATATTTCTTGCAAAGATGCTGGAGTGGTTTTCCAGCTTGTTTAGAGATGAGGAATGTGAGACAAACAGGGTTAAGTGACTTAGCCAGGGTCACACAGCTAGTAAATGTTTGAGGCCATATTTGAACTCAAGAAGATCAGGCTTCCTGACTCCAGGCCCCGCAACCGATCCATTGTACCAACTAGCTGTTTCAACAAATACGGGAGGTAGGTGCTACTATTATTGCCATTTTATAGAAAGAGAAACTCAGGCAGAGAGTGATTGAAGGACTTGTTCAGGATCCTACAGCTAGTAACCAGATTTGAATATAGATTTTTCTGATGCTCCAGGTTCAGCGCCATTCACTGAGCCACCTAACTGCCTCTAAAAGAGGTGGGATCCAAATCTAGGTCACTTGAATCCAAATTCATTTTGTGATTTTGCAATGATGCCTCAAATGATAATATACAAGACAACCTGAAAAAGTATATCTGGAAGGGAAATCTTCTATTTGAAATTTCTTGTTAAAATGCATACAAAGGGTGATGAGACCCAACTCCCTCATCAATGAAGAAAGAGAGGGCAGAAATTAAATGACTTGATCATACAGGTAGTGTGTATTAGGACCAACTATCTGTCTAAATCCAAGGCTCTCTCCACAAGCCACAGCCTACATTGGCTTCAGTGGCATCGCAAAGTCTCAGAATTTTTAGGGTTAGAAGAGACTTTCTTGGCTAGCTAGTCCAACCTATATCTGACTTAAGTACCCACCAGAACACACCACAAGGATTGTCATCTAGCCACTACTTAAGAGTGTAAAACAATATGGAACCTGCCAACTCCTGTTCATTAGACGTCACAAAGCTGCACTGCTACCGGAAACTCTAACTCATGTGAAAGGATTTATTGAGCTGCTGCTCTTCCATCCTTTACAAAGATGGCACAGGAGCCAATGGGGCAGCTCAGAGAATAAAGAGACAGGCCTGGAGAGGAAGACCTGAGCTAAAAGCTATTTTATTTAAGATATTTAATAATTAGTCTAGGTCACTTAACCTCTCTGCCTCAGTTTCTTCAACTGTAAAATAGTGATAATAACATATATCTCACAGGGATCTGGCAAAGATCAAATGAGATAATCTTTGTAAAAAGTATCTTGTATAGTGGCTGGCATATAGTAGGCACTTAATAAATACTTGTTCCCTTCCCCTCCCACTACAGCAACCAACATATTTTTCAATCCTGTCAGTTCTAAATCAATGATTCAGACCCAGGATGGTTTTATGGTGAGCCTTCTCTCCCCTATGTTTGACCAATGTCATGCATGTACCCCATGAAAGACTGATGGCTGGAATTAGAGGAATAATGACAATAGCCATGGTTTATCTAGCACTTTTCAAATATTTCTTTCATTTTATCCTCATGATAATCCTAAAAGATAGACCTATAATCATTCCTATTTTATAGCTGAGGAGACGGAGGCAAAATGATTTGCCCAGGGTCACACTACTAGTAAGTGGCTAAGTTAGGGTTTGAACTCAGGTCTTCCTCCCTCCAAGTCCAGCGCTTTATCCACTGTGCTACCCACCTGCCATGGCTGTAGATTTTTAATCTTGAAAAAGGAAAAATAGGAAACAAAAAAGTCCTTAAGGTAACTGTTAGTTTCATTAGAATTGGGCTTTAACTAGCTATGCTAACAGGTCACAAGCTGAGCTTATAATCGAGTAATCAGCATAAATTAAACTCCTACTACACATCAAGCACTGTTGTTTACTGGGAGTATAAAGATTAAAATGAAGCTATTTCTGTACTCAAAGTGGAAAAGACAACAGGTGCACTTATAGGCATATGCAAAATGAATGTGTGTGTGTGTAATAAATTCAAAGCAGTTTGAGAGAAGTGAGATAAAAGGAGCTGGGGGAATCAGGAAAGGCCTTATATAGGATATGAATTTGACTCGAACTTTGAAGAAAACTAGGGATTCTAAGAAGCAAGATGAGGAGGAAATGTACAGTATTGTGGACCAGGCCTGTTAGATAAGTCTAGCCATCTGAGTTTGAGATTTAAAAGGCAATAAAGCACTATCATTCATAAAATGCAATTAAAAACAACTTTATTAAAACATTTAAAAAATGTACTTGAAGATCAAAAGGATATAAAATACTGCTATTTTGGTAATTACCAAATCAGGAACTCAAGAAGTCAACTGCAGGCAGTTGGAGCTCTGAAATAACCCTGTTATTGCTTCTGTAATTTAATCTGTCAGGAGCCAAACAATCTCCCCAACCTTTCAAAGGACAAGTCTAGTACATACTAGAGGAATCAGTGACTTGTATAGGTAAAGCATTGGAGAGGAATGCAAGGAAGGTAGAGTGGTAGAGGATGAAGGAGGAAAAGACAATTCTTCTCTGAGTTTTTGCTCTTGATCACTTTCAGCAGTTTAGAAGGTCCAGTCATCTCACTCCTTGATGACCAAGCACCTACTCACCGTGAAACCTGTTCACAGTCACAGAAATGGGAGATAGCATGTTGCTTGTGAAAAACAGCAAGAAGGTCTGGTGAGATGGACCATTGTGTAAAGGGGAAGGAATGTATAATTAAGGCACAAAGGTTTTAATGAATTCTCAAAGTTTCTGCACAAGAGAGCCATTTTCAGGAGAACTAATCTTCAAAATCTAAGTACTCAGACCCTGGAAAACATTGAATACATCTTCATTTTGTTTTCAAGTATTCAGCTTCTCCTTCAAAGAATCTTGGTTGGTGGATGGGGAACTTAGAAAAGTTGAGAGTGACAGATGAGTGAGTGGCTGAGCCATAGGGAGTACATGATCTTAGCTTGAATGAATCATGTGGACCCAGAAGAGAACCAGAGCAAGGAGTTTAGGAAAGAACGTCTATGTCTGATGGAATCTGATAAAAAACCTCCTAGGGAGAATTTCAAAGCAATGAAACAAACCAAAAAAAAGGTGTTGAATTTAGATTTTTATTTAAAAAAAAAAACTAAGTTAAAGCAAAAATAGGTAATTGGAGGGGAGACTTACAGAAGTGATCCTGCTGGGAAAGTCCTGCAATCTGTCATTAAGCTTGTCATTGAGCTCACATTTACATAGTGCTTCCAACTTTACAAAGCACTATACATTCATTTGATCCACACATCAGTCCTGTGTGAGCTGGGTGTAATGAGTATCCCTATTTTACAGATGAGGATACTGAGGCACAAGAGATTAAATGACTTGTGTATGGTCACACAGCCAGGGGCAGAGTTTTGTTCACTATACCAAAAGTGTTTAACATACAGTCATGAGGCAACACTTCTGAGAATGACCCAAACCAAATAAAAATGTAATTGGGAAATATTAAAAAAAATACAATAAAACGTAGATAACATTATATTTTAAAACTAAGCCAATATGTACCATCAAGGATTCTTACGTGTTTCTGTTTGAGTTGGACAGCACTATTCTACTCCATGCTGCTTCTATACTCAAAAACTTTCCAGGTTGGTAGGACCTGACAGAACTTGGCATAGCCTTTGAGAACTTAGGGTCACTTCCATGTACGGAGGCTTCTGAATAGGAAGTTAGGAAATATGCATTTATTAATATCTGTTATGTGCCAGGCACTCTCAAGCACTTTACAAATATTTTCTTATTTGATCCTCAGAAAAATTATTATTTTTCCATTTTACAGATGCAGAAACTGAGGCAGACAGAGGTTAAATGACTTTCCCAGGGAAGCATAGTCATGCGAAACATATTTCTATATTAGTCATATTGTGAAAGAAAACTCAGACCAAAAACAAAAACCAAAACAAACAAGAAAAATAAAGAAAGCTAAAAAAAAGTTTCCTTCAATTTGCATTCAGACTCCATCAGTTCTTTTTTTGGAAGTGGCTAGAATTTTTATCATAAGTCCTTCAAAACTGTCATAGATCATCATGTTGCTCAAAATAGCTAAGTCATTCACAATTGATCACCATACAATATTGCTGTTACTGTATACATTGTTCTTCTGGTTCCGTTTGCATCACTTTGCATCAGTTCATGTGAGTCTTTCCAGGTTTTTCAAAAGTATCCTGCTCATCATATCTTATAGCACAATATATTCTATCACAATCATAAACAATAAGTTGCTTAGCTATTCCTCAGTTGATGCACATCCCCTCAATTTCTAATTCTTTGCCACTGCAAAAAGAAGTACTATAAATATTTTTGAACATATAAAGTCATTTTCTTTTTTTTTTTTAAATCTCTTTGGTATACTGACCTAGTAGTGGTATTGCTGGGTCAAAGGGTATATGCATATTTTTATGGCCTTGTGGGCTTGGTTTCAAATTGCTCTCCAGAATGGTTGGGGCAATTTGAATTCCACCAACAGTTTAGCATACCAATTTTTCCACATCCTCTCCTACATTTGCCATTTTCCTTTTCCATCATATTAGTCTATCTGATAGGTGTGAGGTGGTACCTCAGAATTGTATCCATTTTCATTTCTCTAATCAATTGTGATTTAGGGGATTTTTTTGTATAACTATAGATAGTTTTGATTTCTTTGTCTAAAACCTACCGTTTATATTCTTTGAACATTAATCAATTGAGAGAATAACTGGCATTCTAATAAATTTGACTCAGTCCTCTATATATTTAAGAAGTGAGGCCTTTGTCAGAGATACTTGCTGTATTTTTTTCAGTTATGATTAGTGTGTATTTCCCTCCATCCTTCCCTCCCACTCACTCGTTATCCTTCTTTCTCTTCTTTCACACTATCCCTTTTCAAAAGAGTTTTGTTTCTGACTACCACCTCACCCAATCTGCCTTCTCTTCTGTCATCTTCCACCCCATATTATCTCCTTTCCCTCCTATTTCCCTGTAGGGTAAAATAGATTTTTATACCCAGTTGAAAGTGTATGTTATTCCCTCCTTCAGCCACTTCTAGTAAGTAAGGTTCAAGTGTTGTCTACATCTTCTTCTCCGTTGTAAATGCTCTTTTATACCTCTTTTCTGTGAGGTAATTTACCTCATTCTATCTCACCCTTTTCCCTTCTCTTAGTGTATCCCTCTTTTTCACCCTTTAATTTCATTCTTTTGGATATCATTCCATCATAATCAACTCACATCCATGTCCTCTGTCTATGTATGCCCCTAACTGCCCTAATAATGAGAAAGTTTTCAGGAGTTTTAAGTATAATCTTCCCATGTAGCAATGTAAATAATTTAACTTTATTAAATACCTTATGATTTTTCTTTCCTGTTTACCTTTGTCATGCTTTTCTTGAGTATTGTATTTTAAAGTCAAATTTTCTGTTCATCTTTTCATCATGAATGCTTGAAAGTCCTCTATTTCATTAAATATCCATCCCCCCACCACCAGAAGGAGTATACTCAGTTTTGCAGAGTAGTGATTCTTGATTCTAATACTAGCTTCTTTGTCTTTTGTATAGCATATTCCAAGGCCCCCAGTCCTTTAATGTAGAAACTGCTAGATATTATGTGATCCTCCTGACTGTGGCTCTACAATATTTGAATTACTTTCTTATGGTTCCTGGCAATATTTTCTCCTTGACCTGGGTGCTCTGGAATTTGGCTATAATATTCCTAGGTGTTTTCATTTTGGGATTTCTTTCAGGAGGAGATTGGTGGATTCTTTCAATTTCTATTATATCCTTTGCTTCTAGAAAATTAGGGGAAGTTTTCCTTGATAATTTTTTTTGAAAGATGATGTCCAGAATTTTTTTTATCATGTCTTTCAGGTAATCTAAGAATTTTAAAATTATCTCTCCTCATTCTCTTTTCCAGGTCAGTTGTTTTGTCAATGAAATATATCACATTTTTTTCATTCTTTTGATTTTGTTTTATTGTTTCTTGAGATCTCATCGAGTCATTAGTTTCTGTTTGCCCAATTCTAAGTAGGTATTTTCTTCAGTGAGTTTTTGTACCTTTTTCCCATTAGGTCTAATTTTTTTTTAAGGCTTTTTTGGTCCATTATTTTTTATGTCTCTTTACCACCTATTGACTCCTTTTTCATGATTTTCTTGCATCACTCTCATTTCTTTTTCCAACTTTTCCTCTACCTCTCTTATTTGATTTGTGAAATAATTTTTGAGCTCTTCCAAGAATTCTTTTTCAGTCTTGCAACAATTCACATTTTTCTTTGAGGCTTTGGATGTAGCTATTTTGATTTTGTTATCTTTTTCTGAATTTGTTTTGATCTTCCTTGTCACCATAGTAACTTTCTATGATCAAGTTCTTTTTATCATTGTTGTTTGTTCATTTTCCATCCTATTTCTTGACTTTTAACTTTATGTTAAAGTTAGACTCTGAGCTAGTGGGGGCACCATCCCAAGATTAAGGTTTTTTGTGCTGCTATTTTCAGACCTAGTACTAGGGGCCTATAAATTTTCAGTCCTTCTAGAGTAGCGTGATCTGTGGAGAGCTATATGTATTACTCTTCCAGCCTGTATTCTCATCTATGAGTGACCACAAGCACTCTTTTCTGCTTAGATCTGTGACCAGGTCCCCACTCCTCTGTGACTGCATGCTCTAGTGTGATAGTGATTCTCTTCCTTGCCTTGGGACTACAACCCAGATCCCAAAATAGGCAAAGCAAAAGATCTGAAATCTTGTGATCGGTTGTCTCACTCCCTTACCATCTGTGAGCTGAGAGCTCTGGAAGCTGCAGATGATGATCCTGTCAACCTCAAAGTCTACTATTGGCTTGCTGAGGCTCAGCCTGTACTGGGCTGGACTCCATTCTCATTTCAGTAAGTCAGACCTTTCCTGCTGACCTTTTAAATTATCTTGGGATGAAGAATTGTTTCATCCATCCCTTTGTGACTTCTGCTGCTCTGGGATTCATTTTGAAGTGTTATTTTAAAGTTGTTTAGAGGAGAATTTGGGAGGGCTTAGGCAGGTCTGTGCCTTTACTCTACTGTCTTCAAGCCCTTGACTTTTTTCATTTCTTCTTCCTGAACTATGTTTTCTTATATAATTTTTCTCCCTCCTCAAAACTTTTCCCACCTTTATATTGTAGTTAATAACTATCAGGGTGTCTGATGATTTAATTTAGAAAGTCTCATCAAATTTTTAAAATAATTTCTCTGCCACTTCATCTTTAGCAGTCAATGTTGATGTTGGAGAATAAATTGAAATCATTTTTGCAGTGTTCTTTTTGCAACTATTTATCATTAGTTGGTTTGTTGGTGGTTGTCCTTTGTTCTCAAAGAGGAAGAAAATGACATCACTATGTTAGAGTCAGCTTATAATATGTCCAACTGTGACTGATCAGAACAATACAAGCTTAAAATGCTCTACCACAAATCAGGCAAAAGTAGTCCCTGTCAATATTTGGAATAGATTCTGTAAATTTGTGCATTGCACATTTCTTTTGAGATAGTTCAATTTCACTTTGCTCATAGAGCACAGCATCTTCTTTGATGTGGGCATGCCTTGCTGAGCAGTCCTTTGCCAGTGTTTCCCATGTCATACAATCAATTCCAAAGTTCTTAAGAGAGACCTTGAGAGTGTCCTTGTATCACTTCTTCTGATCACCATTTGAGTGCCTGCCCTCTGTGAGTTCTCCATAAAATAGTCTTTTTGGCAAGCATATATTTTGCATTTGAACAACATGGTCAGCCCATTGGAGTGGCACTCTTTGCATTAAAGTTTGAATACTTGGCAGTTTAGCTCTACAAAAGACTTCAGTTTCTGGTATCTTATCTTGCTACCTAGTGGCCTCTGTGCTAAGTTAATATTATTTGTCTAGACAATGTGTGGTGCAGAGGTTGGATATGGTCAATAGAGGAGCCAGCCCACTGGGCACAAATATCAGGGTTTGGGTCTTGCCTCCAACATATACATTTGCTTTATGACTAGGCAAATCACTTGACCTTTCGGTACCACAGGAAATTGGAATTCAAGCTACAGAATAGTTGCTGGTCTACTTAGTGCCATGTAGCCCATCTTACAGATCCAACAAGGGACAGGTAGGTGATACAGTGGATAGAATGCCAGACCTGGAGTTAGGAACACTTATCTTGAGTTCAAATGTGGTCTTTCTAAGACAATTAGAATGGAAGTGAGTCAGTTTCCTGGAATGGCACTGGTATACTGTCTAGGTTTGACAGGCATACAACAATGAAGTCAGCACAGTGACTCTGAACATTAGTACTATAATGTTAGATGACAAAATAATTCATGAAATAACTTTTCTTATCCCCTTTGAGGCTATAATAAAAAGCAATTCTGCCAATTCCTTTCTTGACTTTTCCAAGGAGTACCTATGAGCCACCCTTCTATTTAGTTACAATTTCCTTTTTTCTTCTGATTTCATTTATAGCAAAAATGTTAAGATTGCTATGATTCACTTCCTTCTGTATTATGTCTGCTTGTTGATTCCCAGACAAGGGCCTCATTCAGAGTAGCAATGATCAAAATAAAGTTTAGTGATGGTCTAAAAACTATGTCATTCTCAATACTGTTTCACCCTATCTCACCTCTCCACATCTGTCACTGTAGAGGTAGAAGGGGGCCACAAAGGATTGAAGGCCATTTTTGAATTTCGTTGTTTCATGCCTTGCCAAGACCAAAAAAAAATATACATTCCTAGGTGACTAGTCTCTTGGTGATGTACTTATCCCTATTTAGTCAGGTTGCTTCTTAGGAAAGAAGCTTGATGTGCTATGGGGCACACTCAAAACCTTTCCAGCATGGTAAAACCTATCAGAGTTTTCATTTCATTGGTATAACTGGCGAGGACTTGGAGTCACATCCATGCCATGATCAACATGAAAGTAATGCTTTGTGGAAGTACAGATGTATAAGCTGAAAAATGAATGCTACAGGTTCCAGGAAACACTATTTATTCTTCAGAAAACAAGTCATTTGAAGGTTGAACTTCCAGATGGTTTTTCCCCTAGCTCAAAACACGATTGGAGAATCAGTGTTGATATTTGCTCTAGCACCATAGCAGCCTCCAGTTTCCTCTTCTTTTTCCAACCCCTCTGTACCTTTGCTTCTCAAAACGTGTTTCAGGCTGCATCACTAAAAAAGGACATGGCCACGCAGATAACTGACAAGGACTCATTCAGTGTGAAATTGAAGAAGACACAGGATGTATATGTAGAGCCTATACCAGAGTACACGCCACCTTGGGGAGTGGGGAGGGAAGGGACAGGGAGAAAATGTAAAACTCAAAAGCTTATGAAAGTAATTGTTGAAAACTAAAAATGAATTAATCAATCAATCAATCAATTAATTAAAAAGAAAGCACAGAGTACTATTGAAATGAGATTATACACACATATACACATGCACATGCATACACATATACATGTGTATATACATATGTGTGTATATTTACATACATGTAAGAGTATCCAAAAGTCTAGAGGCAATTGTAAGCTTTCATTGCCTAAATAGATATATACACATGTATAAATATGTACATACACATATATGTATACATCTATTTTATGCTGGAATGTACAACATTCTCATTCATAGATAATAAAACTGAGCTTGGACAAAGTGAAATTATTTGCTTTAGCTCACACAGCTTATCTATATGTATGTGTGTGTGTGTGTGTGTGTGTGTGTGTGCGCGTGTGTGTATGTTGGTTGGTTATTGTCCTTCATTCTCGAAGAGGATCAAAATGACATTACCACGATAAACTCGTTTCAGTGTGTCGGACTGTGGCTGATCAGACTAATATGAGTTTGGAATGCTTTGCCACAGATTGAGCACAGATAGTCCCTGTGAACATTTGGGGTGGAGACTCTAAATTTGCACATCTCATGTTTACTTTGAGCTGTTTCAATTCTGCTTTGCTCACAGAGCACAGCACGCTTTCTGATGCGGGCATGCCATGCTGAGTGGTCCTGTGCCAGTGTTTCCTATGTTGCACAATCAAAGTTCTTGAGAGAGACCTTGCGAGTGTCCTTGTATCACTTCTTCTGACCATCATGTGATCATCTGGCCCCTGCAAGTTCTCCATAAAATAGTCTTTTTGGCAAGTGTACATCTTACATTCAAATGGTGTGGCTAGTGCATTGGAGTTACGCTCTTTGAAGCAAAATTTGAATGCTTGGCAATTCAGCTCAGGCAAGGACTTCAATGTCTGGTACCTTATCCCGCCAGGTGATCCTCAGAATCTTCCTAAGACAGTTCAAAAGGAAGTGATTCAGTTTCCTGTCGTGGGGCTGGTAGACTGTCCATGTTTCATAGGCATACAACAATGAGGCCAGCACAATGGCTTTGTAGACCTTCAGTTTGGTAGTCAGTCTAATACCTCTTCTTTCCCAATTTTCTTCAGAGCCTCCTAGATACTGAGCTAGCTCGGGCAATGCATACATCAACCTCATTGTCAATGTGTACATCCCTGGAAAGTACACCTACCAAGGTAAGTGAATTTATCCACAGCATTCGAAACTTCTCCATGTGTTATAACTGATAGTTCTACATATGGATGGTGTGGTGGTGGCTGATGGAGCACCTGTGTTTCTTGGTGTTAATTATTAGGTCAAAATTAGCACAGGCTACAGAGAATTGATCCATACTTTGTGGCATCTCAGGTTCAGAGGCTGCACTGAGTGCACAATCATCTACAAATAGAAAATCATGCATCAACACTCCTTCCACTTTGGTCTTGGCTTGTATCCTTTTCAGATTGAACTTATCATCAGTACAGTAGTTGACCTAGATGCTATGTTCATCCTCCTTGAAAGCATTTGACAACATGGCTGAAAACATCATGCTAAAAAGCATGGGAGCAAGCACACAGCCCTGTTTCTTTCCACTGGTAACTGGGAAGGCACAAGAGCATTGTCCACTATCTAGAACCTGGGCAAACATGCCATCATGAAATTGACATACAATACTGATGAATTTCTCTGGGAAACCAAATTTTGACACAATTTTCCATGAACCCTCACAACTAACAGTGTCAAATGCTTTGGTCAGATATACAAACGTTGTGTACACATCTCTGTTCTGCTCCTGGCATTTCTCCTGGGATTGTTGGGCAGCAAATACCATATTGACTGCTCCTCAGTCCTTTCTGAAGTCACACTGGCTCTCAGGTATATGACCATCTTCCGGATGAAGGATCAGCCTATTAAGGAGGACACTAGCAAGAATCTTGCCAGCAATGACAAAGAGAGAGACTCCCCTGTGATTGCTGCAGGACAATCTATTCCCTTTACCATTATAGGGATGGACAATGGAAGCATCCTTGAACTCCTGGAGGATAATCTCCTCTTGCCATGTAACCTGGAATATTTCAGTCAACTTTAGTATGAATGCTTGTTTTTCATTTAGCAGCTTCTGAATTTCCCCATCATTTTCATCAAACCAGTCTTGGTGTTTGTGAGTGTTCTGACCCAGATGAGCAAATGCAGTGCTGTACACCAGACCTCTGAAAGCTGCCCACTCCTTTTCTGCTCTACTGTTGTCAACTGTGTATTGGCTCAACTTTCCCACCAAGTCAGCAGCAAACTGTTTATAATGAGAGAAGAGCTCTAATTTGTCAACATTAATTCTTCTGGTAGTCATTTTGCCTTGGGGGTGGCGCTTTTGATGAATGCAAATATTTAACTTGGAAAGGATAAGTCTATGATCAGTCCAGCACTCTGTACCACACATTGCCTTTGTCACTCTCAAATCTTATATATCTCTTCTTAGAATCACAGAGTCTATTAAATGCCAATGTTTGCTGTGAGGGTGCATCCATGAAGATTTATTGCATTTAGGTAAACGGAAAACAGTGTTGATGATGAGAAGGTCATGTGATGCGCAAGTTTTGAGCAGTAAATGACCATTGCTGTTGTTGTTTCCAACTCCATTCCTCCCTTGGATTCCCTGCCAAATCTGGTAGTCTGAGTCTGCTCTACCATTAGAACCACCCAGAATGATAAGCTTGTCCTCTTTTGGCACATTGATGATAGGGGTCTCTAGGTCTTCATAAAATTTTTCTCTGACCTCATTAGGGTTTGTCATGGTAGAAGCACAGGCACTGATGATGTTGGCATGGCATTTTCCTGCAAATGGCAATCATATTGACATGATCCTGTCATTCACTCCTTTTGGCAGACATACCAGCTTGCTGACTAGAATAGTTTTGATTGCAAAACCTATGCCAACTTCATGGTGCTCCCCTTCACTATGGTCGGTCCAGAAAAATGTGTATCCAGCTCCAACTTCAGGAAGCTGACCTTCATTTGCCTGCCTTATTTCACTCAGGGTTTCTATTTGGATGTGATACCTGTTGAGTTCTCTTGCAACAAAGCAGTTCATCTTTCAGGTCTACTAGATTTTGTGCTATCTATAAGTGTGCGCACATTCCATGTGCTGATGGTAAGTGAAATCATCTTCGCAGATGTTTTTGTACATTTTGTACATTTTTTTTGTGTTTCAACCAGATTCCTCACCTACCATGGTATTACGCCAGGGTTGGGTAAGCAGGCAATTTTTAGGGCACCTTTTCTAGCCCCTTTCCTCACACCAGGAGGTGAGCAGTGTGATCCTTAAAAGGCTGTGCATACACCCAGCAGGTTGCCGAGTCCCACTGCTGCTTCCAAAGAGAAACGACCCTATGACCTGGGTCTCCTATGTGCAGGGTTGTGACTACAGCTCCCAGTGTATCTGCACCTGCTACTTCATCGCTTGCCTGTCACCACAGGTCTTTGAGGTATAATAGTAAAATGGTGTGGGTGATGTCCTTGAATTCGTGCGTAAATTGAATTTAAGTGAGGCAGACTTGCACAAAGTTGTCAGCCTCACTCTCTCCTCCAGATTCATCATAATCCAGTGGCAGGACAGAGTAAAGCTGACTGGTGATGACTCAGGATGCAGGGGATGACTTTGGTATAATTGGTGTCTAACCAAGTTCTAAGTACTCCACATTACCTGCTTCAGCTGTCTTCATGGTCATTGGAACAAATTGTTCTCATCTGCCTATTCCACCAGGGTAAGTCTTCACATGCTTGGGGTAGACACACTCCTAGTTTACCAATGGGTTTAGGACCCCTGGATTGCCCTCAACCTGATTTGGCCCATCTGCAGAAATGGTTCACCGGGTTGTGGCCACTGAGCATGCTGCAGCTTCTTGGGGCCACAGGTGAGAGTTGGATGGAACAGGTGGACACCAAAGGTGGAAAGAGCCCCAAAAAGGGCTTGGCAGCCATCACATCAAAGGTACTGGTCCTCCCTGAACACACCTTACACCCCATGTATGTATGTATGTGTGTAACTACAAGACTATAGATTAGATCTGGGAGGGACTTGGAGGTCATCTAGTGTAACATCTTCATTTTGCACATGAGGAAATTGAGGTTGAATGAGGTGAAGTGACTTGCCCTGGGTCCCATTGTCACATAGATTGCATATACATGTCATGCACATATTTAGAGAATATAGATTTAGAGCTGGTGGTGACCTTAAAGGTCATGTAGTACAACCTCTTCATTTTGCAGATGAGAAAACTGAGGCTGAATAAGGTGAATTGACTTGCCTCAGGTAACATAGGTAGTAAGTGGCAGAGCTGGGATTTGAACCCAGGTCCTCTTACTCAACATCTGGTGTTCCTGCTACTATACCATATATGATCGTGTGATACAGGTAGGACAAGTAGATTGAGGAAGAGTCTTGAGGCAGGGTTTCAGTTCAGGTCTGTCTGACTCTAAGTGCAGCTCTCTACCCACTGTGCTACCTAGATGCCTCTGTGCTAAGATAATATTTTTGTCTAGGCAATGTGCGGTGTAGAGGTTAGAATGGTCGATAGAGGAGCCAGCCTACTGGACACAAACATAAGGATTTGGGTCTTGCCTCCAACATACACATTTGCTTTATGACTCTAGGCAAATCACTTGACCTTTTGGTACCCCAGGAAACTGGAGATATAAGCTGCAGAATAGTCCCATGTAGCCCTAATAATCCCATCTTACAAACCAAATGAGGGGCAAGTAGGTGATGCAGTGGATAGAGTGCCAGACCTGGAGTTAGGAAGACTTATCTTGAGTTCAAATGTGGTCTCAGACACTTAATAGTTGTATGACCCTGAACAAGTCACGTAACCCTGTTTACCTCAGTTTCCTCATCTGTAAAATAAGCGAGAGAAGATAATGGCAAACCACTCCAGTATCTCTGCCAACAAAACCCCAAATTTCATCACAAAGAGTCAGACTAGACTGAACAACAACATAACTGAGGAAAACTCGGAAAGGTTAAATCACTTGTCCAAGGTCACACAGCTAATAAATGCCAAAACTGGAACTCCAGCTCAGGTGTCCTTCCTGTAAGTAGGTATCCAAGGCAAGATTTGAACCTATATCTTTAGGATTAGCAGGTTGGCTCCTCTATTTAAACCCTACCTCAAACTCCTGTTTAATTCTGGCATCATTTCACTTATATCTGCCTTATTTTCCTTATTTGTAAAATGGGGACAATAAGAGTACTTGCCTCCCAGAGCTGTGATGGGGATCTAATGGAATAATACGTGTAAAACTCTTCACAAAACTTAAAGTACTGTAACAATGCCAGCAATTATTACAATGCCCATTTTATGGAGGAGAGAATGGAGTCTAATGTTCTTTCTGCTAAGCCATAATGTCTTCAAGTGGATAGAACTACCACCACCCCTCAGAAACACACATTACGGCTGACTCTGGATATGTCATTAACAGATCTCTTGTTTTTGGAGTCTGAAAACAAGCAATTAGCATGCCATTAATAATAGGATGTGATCATGGGGAAGTTCTCTTATATCCCACCAACCTCTCTGCTTCTTTCTCTCCTCTCCGCCTCTCCTTATGGAATCTGTGCACTGGCAGGGCAGTAGAAATCATGGTAGAACAACTCCCTATGCTGGAGTCAAGGTGAGACCGAGCTAATGAAATACGAAAGTCTATAATTACTCACCAAAGGAACCTCAGCTGGAGTTTACTACAAAGGATCTCCACTTTGGTAATAGTAAGATATGAGTCTATTATTAAATCGGACCCTAGCCTATACTAACCAAATCAGGAAGGGCCAAACTGGCGTCTCAGTAGGGAGACCCTACCTATTAAAGGCACTCTGGGAGAAAAGAGTAACACTTAAAATTGCTAAGTGCTAACATCTGAATTGGTACCAGCAGGACCCAGGGCTATAAAACTTTGCACCTTATTTAAAGGCTAACTATAGATTTTTTTCCCATCAGTGTTTGATGACCTTCAGAAGATTCTCCTGACTGATTCTTTTTTCCCCTCCAAGACCAGAAGCTTCATCTTTAAAAATAGATACAGATAATGCCCATTGCTTATTCAATGAGTTATTTTGTTCAAAAAGTCCTACAGCTCTTTCTGCATTCCATTAATGGCACTTTTTCCTCCAGTTCAGGATAAAGCC
This sequence comes from Potorous gilbertii, assembly GCA_028658325.1. Taxonomy (NCBI): domain Eukaryota; kingdom Metazoa; phylum Chordata; class Mammalia; order Diprotodontia; family Potoroidae; genus Potorous; species Potorous gilbertii. The sequence continues at coordinate 78,169,629 of CM053772.1, read as the reverse complement.
TCTTACAAATAGCCCACAATCTTGGTCATTACAGAAAAATTGGGTCCTGGGAAAGACCAAAAGAAAGAAATTCTGTGGCAATTAGGAATGAGAGCTGGAGAGGGCAGGAGTGGGCAAGGGAAAAGATTGTTGAATGTGAGTCTCCTAGGTAAAAAAAACCCCACCAAAAACCTGGTGGCATAAATAGGCACAAGTACTGGGATTATAACCAGATAAGATCTTGGGGAGCTCAGAGTTCTCAGTTATGCCCCACCTTGTCAGGAAAGGGGCTGGCTCTTCTGAACTTTGAGAATGATTTCTGTGCCCAGGTAGCTATTCTGATTTTGGGGGTGATGGGAGCAATGCTTTTACTCACTTTGTGTTTCCTTGCTGGGAGGAGGGGGAGGAGGAAGAGGAAAATTTACTGACTCAATCCAATACAAATTGGCACTGGTGATTGAAAATCAAGTAAAAAAATATTAGCCCTCTAAGAGCTTATATCTGATCTGGCTGCGAGACCATGTTATTATATAAGTATACATAAAACAGATACAAGGTGTTCAGGGTATGCACCTGTGGAGATCAGGATGTACTTTGTAGCCAGAGTAGGAGGCTGCAGAGAAGAGTGATTTGGAGAGGTGCAATTTAGAAGAAGGGTGATTTGGGGAACGTTGGGAAGGCCTTTCTGTCCTCCCCTCCCCCATATCTCCCTCAGGTGTTTGCAGTATGGCTACCTGACATGTATCCCTTTGGGTTAATCTATTCTCTGTTCAAATGTAATGGGATATTAACAATCACTGACAGTCGAGTGTGAATTAGTTTACATCTTAGGCAAAGGGACAGCTGACAGAGTTCAGTTTTGGATAGGAAAGAAGAAAAAAGGGTAATATAGGTATTTGGTTTAGCACATGAGGAGGGCAAGTCAGCATGAGGGCAGAAGATGATTGAGGTAGAGGAGAAAGCATGTGGGGGCAGGGTAGAGAAAGAGGGGAACAAAAAGGAGAGATTGGAGGTTGAGGACAACTTTCTTAAGAGTCAATCCTGGGTATAAATCTTAAAGGTTATTCAGGACATGGAAACTCCTTATTTCACCTCTGTTTACACTGCCCTTCAAGAGAGGGCTGAATAAATATCACCCCCCTTGAAACATTTTCACTAGCCCACACCACTTTGCATCAATCTGACCAAGCTGTCAGATAAATCCACAAGCCATGAATCTAGGCACCAGTACAGAAGGAGTAGTTGAGTGGAAAGAACAGTGGATTAGAAGACAGGAGATCTTGGTTTGAATACTGACTGCAATTAATGGAAGGTGTGAATTTAAATATATGATTTCCCTTCTCTGGGCCTCAGTTTCCTGATTGATAAAATGAGAAGTTGGGATTAGATCATGTCTAGGCTGCCTTTGACATTCTATGGTTCTCTGAGTCCCTTCAAGGGTGAAGCTGCTGACCTCTGAACCTGGGGTCTAGGATATTCCCCAGTGAGTGAGTGAGGCAGATTGCTGACAGTTTCTCCTTTCTCTCACATTACAGACATGCCTGCTTGGAGGCCAACATTCAGAATGTGTTTTCTTTAAGAACCTCTGGCTCTTGGACAGCGGCCAAGCAGTCTCAAATGCTGATTCCCTTTGGACTCAACAAACAAAACAAACAAAATGTCCTTCTTTGGCCTAGGCTCCTCCTTCCTTCTGGACTCAAGAGGCACTTGCCTCTTGTTACCCTTCAGTGAATAACTGCAGCCCTGGGTGCAGGACTCTTAGCTGTTCAAAGCCTTATCCTATCTATTACTTCTTTGAAAGTTCAGCTCCAGTATCCCCTCTTCCAAAAATGTCAAAGGGGTGAATAGGATCATAGATTTAGACTTTAGAGGTCACAAAGTCCAATCCTTTCATTTTACCTGTGAGGAAACTGAGGTACAGAAAGGTTAACTGACTTGCTAGGGTCACACAAGTAGAAAGGGAACTCAGGTCTTCCTGACTTCAAATCCGGTGCCCTGTGACTTTGCTATGATTACTCCCTCCTGAAATTCCACCAAACCTCAAAGTTGAAAATGACTTCAAAGGGAAACTCATCCAAGCCTATTCCTGAAGAAGATCCCCATTCTCCAGTATCCCCATCAAGTAGTCATCCACTCTCTACATGAAGACTTCTCAAAAAGGGAAACCCTCTATTTTCCAGAATAACTGATTTTACTTTGAGACAGCTTTAATTGTTGACCATTTCTTCATTACGTGGTCCTTAAATCTTCTCTCCTATGATTTATAATCATAAATTTAGAGCTGGAAGGAACTTCTAGGCCATGAAGAATCTGAGTCACTGTGAGATTAAATGACCCATCCAACCAGACATATCTGGCAAGCAGTAGAATGAAGAGATGAACCCAAGTTTTCTGATGTCAAATTGAGCAGCCTTTCAAGTGTTCAGTGCTATCATGTTGTCCACACGTTGCATTTGATTCTGCCCCATGGAGTCAAGCAGAGAGAAGGATAATCTCTCTTCTGTGTGACCTTCATATAAATATTTAAAGGCAGCTAACATGTCTTCTCTTTACTAGGAGAAACTTCTCTACTTGTTTCAACCAATTTCCATGTAGATTCTGGAGCACTTTGTCTGGATGCCATTCCTTTTCCCCTCTGTGTCCTAAGCACCCAACATAGCTTCTTGTACACAGTAAGCACTGGATAAATGTTAATTGAATTAAATTGTATTGAATTCATTCCTACAGCAATCCGGAGAGAGACAGGAACATTAGCTTCTGGATCATTCATAGATGAGGAAACTGAAAGGTAGAAAAGTTAAGTGATTTGCCTTAGGTCACCCAGCTGATAATAGAGCCAGACCACTATCTAGACTTCCTTCCTTAGTGTAAAGAGTAAGAATTTTGAAGGGTTTTTTTTGTTGTTGTAAAGATGGTTCATTTTAAACATCCTCATTTTCTCAGGCCATTTCCCATGTAAACACTGGGCCCAGACCTGAGAGAGAGAGAGAGAGAGAGAGAGAGAGAGAGCAATCTAGGGTCAAAAGCATAGTCTAGGAGACAATAAGGATAAATGAGCTATCACAGGAATAAAACTTGCTAGCTTGAACTCAGATGAAGCTTCTAGTTGACTTTGCCTGAAGCTTGCTAGCTGTCTTAACAACAGAACCATAACTAGACATTCTGGTGCTGGGGCAAGTAGCACAGGGCCTACTCTCAAATCAACTTTGTAGTAAATAATATGAAAATAAGACAAGGAGTAATTAAGACAAATTCAGCTGTGGGGGGTGGTGGTGGTAGTGAGAGACAAGATGGAAAAGAACTTAGGATATCGCTCTCCCATGGGTTGAGACCTCAGGGCACTACCCTATGGAGGAGCAGAGAGAGACTTCAGGATATCACAAGATTGCTGTATTTTTGTAAAGTATCCTGCAGCCAAACTGGCATGTGGAGAAACTCACTTGGAATGTAGTAAGAGAAAGTATACCATCTCATAGTTTCCTATTTTAACTAATTATTCTTGCTAACTGGGTGCTAAGTTATGTCTATGCTGCTGAAGAAGCTTAAGTTCTGTCAAAATAAAATGTAATATATTTTTAAAATGGTTGAGTACCAAAACCTGTATCTAAAATGTTTATATCCTCTAACTTTTGATGCCTGGGACAAAGCCTTTTGTATCTTGCCTTGGTTCCAACCCTGATTAGCAATCAAAATTACTTGCTATATAACTAATGTTGTCGACCTGTGGGCTGACAAGCCCTGAGAGGCTATCTCAAGTGGCCTTAAAGTCCATGTGTGCTCTGAACATTGTCATCTTTATCTTTATTTAGCTTCAATAAAATATGCAGTGTGACTCAGAATAATAAATAAAAAGTAAGCATTCCTTTTGTAGGCTGCATAAATTATATGTCTCACACATATATGTATTACCCTTTTTCAAATGTATTCGGATATAGTTATTAGTAAAATGCAAATTCATTTAAAAACAAAATTACAGAATTCGCAGAAGCTGTCTTGTCAGCATGTATTTTCTCAATGAATGAATACTAATAATACAACTCCTATTATGTGAGAATCTATGAAATTTTGGTCATTAAAGAAGGGTTCTCATTTTCAACAAAGGATGGGAATCTCCAATGTAACGCGTTCAAATTCTCCAGCCCACTCTGGTCAGGAAGAAGGGCAGCAGCCATGGTTATACACTTCTTTTCGTTTTTCCTGTAAACCCTTCTTCTTCCTGCCCTTCCCAAGTAATGCTAACATTTCTCTCCTGTAGCTAAAGCTACATTGGACGCTTTGAGCCAAAACTCACCCATCAGGAAAGTGTGATATCCTGATGGGAAATTAAAGAGCTCCTTGTTTCAGCAGCCAAAGTGAAAGCTTGCTTTGGACCCTCCATGGCCCAGCAGCACCTGTGTGTTTTGGCTAGAGACTGATGGAGTCATGAACTCTGAGACTTTCCTGCAGGGCCAGTATTATATGTAGTCCAGGGGCTGGCAACCTTTCAGAGGCGGCATGCCAAGTCTTCATTGAGTCACTTCGTTGGGAGCAAAAAGTGGGGAGGAAAGTAGAGTAGCTGCCCAGAAGTCATCTTTTCCACCCTACACATAACCCTGATTCCCTGTCCTTCTCCCTCCCCAAACCCCTCATCTCCATCTTATGAAGCTTCTATGTTATAGTGTAGTCTGACTGAGCCCATCAGTGACTCTCTATTGACTCTAGAATAAAATATAAAATCCTCAGCTTGACATTTAAAGCCCTTCACCATCTGGCTTTAGCCAGTGCTTCCAGGCTTCTTTCCTATTACACTCCCAACATGTATGTTACAGTAGAGTCAAAATTGCTGGACTTGACATTCTGTCTTCTTTCTCCCTATTTTGCACAAATTTCCCTTTATTCCTCAAAAACACACTCTTTCCACCTCAGCCTCTTATAATATCCAACTTTCTCTAAGGTTCACTCATAGGTCACCTCCTATGGGACAGTCTTTTCTGATTCTTTTACTTTCTTCCTTCTCAAATATTTATGTATAGATTGTTCAGTCGTTTCAGTCACATCTGACTTTGTGACACTCTTTGGGGTTTTCTTGGCAAAGATACTGCAGAGGTTTGCCACTTCCTTTTCCATCTCATTTTACAGATGAGAAAGCAGAGGTATACTGGGTTAAGTGACTTGCCCAGGGTCACGCAACAAGTAAATGTCTGAAGTCAGATTTGAACTCCAAATCTGGTGGTCTATCTACTGTACCACTTAAAAGAGAATGGACAATCATCTGAGTTCAGAAATGTCCCACAGGATAGATACTAGATGGGTAAGAGGTTTCTTAGGTGGTCATGCTAGGAAGGAAGAAAGAGAATCAGTCTGATTGATAGAAGTATGGAAATCCCAAGACAAGTATTTAAACTTTATTGTCTGATTTGGGGGGAGGTACTGGTTTGTCTTTTAAAATAATTTTATATGTCAATCATGCCCATAAGCTGAGAGCTCTAAGTTAAAGGGCAGAAGTACCCCTTACTCAGAAATAGCTCTACAACCCAGGGTGCCACAGTATCTGAGTTTGTACCTATTTATGCAGGTAGTGGGTAGGTAAGAACCAAAACAGGGGGAAGAAAAGGTAGATATGAGAGTAGAGTAAGAGATGGAAGAGACCTTCATGATCATTAGTCAAATCTTTTCATTTTACAGATGAGAAAACTGAGGGCCAGAGAAAATTGACCTGCCCAAGGTAATACATCTAGTAATGGGTAGAATCAGGGTTTGAATCTATATCCTCTGATTCCAAAACTAGCACCCTTTCAACTGTACCACATTAATTGGATTGAGGATAGAGGAAGAAAAAGAGAAGAGGAAATTAATAAGGAAAGAAGATGGAGTTCATGGATTTGTCAATAGCCTACCTTGTTTTCTTATGTGTCAAGACAACCAGGTAGTGAAATGAACAAAAGGTTGAGTCTAGAGTCTGGAAAAGCTGAGTTCTAATCTGGCCCCAGACGCTTGCTTACCAGCTCTGTGATCCTGGGCAAGTCCTTTAACCTGTTTGCCTCAGTTTCTTCATCTGTAAAAATAGGGATTATAGTAGCCCCTCCCAGAAGAGTGAGGATCCTATATATTTGTGAAGTACTTTGTAGCGCTTGAAGCTTGAATATAAATGCTATCTATTATGACGTGGGGATGATGAGGCAGCTAGGTGACTTCGTGGATAGAGCACTGGACTTGGTGTCCGGAAGACCTGAGCTCCAATCTGGCCTCCGAAGCTGCCCTGTTAACTTGGGGTTTAATGGCTAGATTTCTCTTCTTTCCTTCCTTCCTTCCTCCCTCTCTCTTTCTTTTTTTCTCCCAATTTACTCTAAAGCTCATAGATTGGACCACAATAGGTCCCTGCCCAAGCTCCACTTAATGGCTGTATTTTGGGTCCTCCTGGGTTAGAGTGAATATCAATGGTAACTTTTTTTCTTTTTAATTAAAGGGACCATCCCTTGACTCATTTCTTAAAGAGGCATATTCACCTATGGGCCCTTACCTCACTAAGAGTAAGAACCTGAAAAGGCCTACGCCTAAAAGAGCCAGGATCTCCCACTGCATCCTGGGTCATCTCCAGTCATCTTGATGAATATCTGGCCACTGGACCCAGATGGCTCTGGAGGAGAAAGTGAAGCTGGTGACCTTGCACAGCCCTCTGTTACCTAAATCAAAGTCAACTGCAAGTCATTCATCATTTCCCTGACGTCATGATCCTCTGCAAAAACAAAAGACAAACACAACAGCTGTGTGACGCTGGGCAATTCATTTAACCCTCTTTGCCTTAATTGACTGGAGAAGGAAATGGCAAACTACTCCAGTATCTCTGCCAAGAAAGAGTCATGTACAGTATTTTGGCATACTGTTTTCTATGGCAGGGGTGGGGAACCTCATGTGGCCCTTTAGGTCTTTAAGTGTGGCCCTTTGACTAAATCCAGACTTCACAGAACAAATCCATTTTAATAAAAGGATTTGTTCTATAAAACTTGGTTTGAGTCAAAAAGCCACACCTGAGCACTTAGAAGGCCACGTATGGCCTTGAGGCTGCAGTTTCCCTCCCCCTGGTCTACAGGGTCACAAAGAATCAGAAATGACTGAACAACTGGGTGGTAGTGGTGGGGGAGTGAGTGTGGCTGGAAGAATTTCTTATCTTTACCAGGAATGGATTCACATGCTTTTCAAAGCATCAGAAAGATAAGGGAGTGGCATCAAAACCTTGCAGATAAAAGAGACCATCTAAGGAGGGAGCTGACTAGTGAGATGCATTTTGAAAAGGGAATTTTCCTGAGGCAGAGAAGATGAGCAATTCCCTGGCAGTGATCAGTGCTTGAATGATTCAAAATGCCTCTTCCCCCTCCACCCACAAGCCTTTGAGATGGTGACGGTTGAAGCCATGTCATGCTATTGCTAAGAAGAGCTAAAGATGGCAATAATTAAGAACTACCAAAAAAAATATGACCCCAATCTAGGTACTGTATTTGGAAATGTGTAAACAGGCTGCAACCTATAAGCAATAAAGAACTCCAAAGAAAAACAACAGGAAAGGAGCGAGAAAGGAACGATTGCTAGATGTCCCAAGTATTCCATGGATACCCTCCTGATATTAAGGAAAATCAAGAAAAGTCTCCAATATATTAGGTAGACCCTATGTTGGAGAACACAGACAAGAGTGGCACAGGATGGGCACGAAGGAATGTGTTGTGATTAATATTATTGGAGGAAACTCAAAAATCTATGAGATAAAAGATTCATTTGAGTATTTTCTAAAAAGGCAGTATGGTATAGAGGATGGAGCTCTTGAGTCAGAGTCAGGAACATCTTAGATACATCCCTGGCTGTGTGGCCAGTGCACCAGTCAACTCTCTAAGAAGGAAAGTTCTCAAACGTTTTTGGGCTTCTTTACTCAAATAGACTTTTTAGTCTGAGGGCTTCTTTACTCATATTCTTAAGATGCCATTATACTTTTTAAAAATTACTGAGTACTCTAAAGAGCTTTTGTTATATCTGAGTTGTATCTATTGATATTTACCATATCTAAAAATTAAGTCATCTTGATATTATTTTAAAAATAGTTTTGATCTTGTAGATTCCTTGAAAGGATCATGGATAGTCCCTGGACCATACTTTGAGAATTACTGCTCTAAGACTAAAGGTCTTCAAGTTTCCTACTCAGGAATCCCCTATCAATTTTCCTATATAAACAAAATTATGAGTCCAGTCTCTATCCACATCCCTAGATAGCCCTAGACAGATTATTAACTACCACCCACTTATACCTGGAATTATCTGGGGAAAAAGAGGAACTAAAAATTAAATATCTTCTGCTGTAGGTGTTCCAAACCTAGTTACTTCTACCAGATTAGGGGTTTTACCTCCCCCTCAAAGCCTATACCTACTCCTACATTTTTAATTCAGTCCAATTTAAGGACTATTTACTAAATTTCAACTATGTGAAAGGTACGTTGTGGGGCTTTAGAGATATAAAAATAGATCCAACATACACCTTCTCTCTCTTTTTTGTGGGGAGGTAATCAGGGTTAAATGACTTGTCCAGGGTCACACATATCTGAGGTCAGATATAAATGCAAGTCTTCCTGACTCCAGGGCCATTGCTCTATCCATTGCATCACCTAGGTGCCCTTAACTTTCTCTTAATGAGCTTACAGTCATAAGGGAGAAAAGAATGGTATATTTGTAAATATTTAACAACCAGCTCTGGAAAAACTTGATACACTTTTAAGTTTAATATGCATTATTAACATTTTCCCCATAGCTTTCTTAAGTCTAGACAATCATTAAAACAATAAAGCAAGCCCTGATTTGTAATTTGCTGATTTCCCAGGTGTAAATTTTCACTGAACTATATTTAGCAGGCACCTCTCCTGAGTTTTCTGGAGCTGGCTCTAGCACACCTCTGGAGAAAAGACAAATACACAAACCAGTGTAATACAAGGGAGAGTGAGATAAGTACGCAAAAGGCCTAGAAAACCCAATATGAGAAATTTGAGAAAAGAAAAAACAATTTTACTGGGTAGGGATGTGAGAAGTAATTATCTTATCAATAATTCCACCTGGCCATGAGTGAAATAAGAAAAAAAAGATTTTTATTTCGTGTCATTTCTGACAGGTGACCTGGCCTTTAACCCCTTGTGAAATAGGGTCACTTCATAGGCTCAAGCATACTTTAAGACAATTTCAAAAGCCCTTTTATAAACCATCCAGATTTGAATTTCCTTCCTGAACTTCACTGGTCTAGTCAGGATTCACAGAAAACATCTAAGCTCCCCCTACTCCCTTGTAGGTCTATACCCTAGCTTCCTTTTCTCATTTCCATATTTCCATTCCCCCTACCCTTTTCATCTTCATTTTTCTTTATGTTTAATTAAAAGAAAGGCCAATCCATAAAATGCTTTGAGTCTCATCTCAGGTTGTCTACATCATCCCTAGCATGAGAAAGGAATTTTCTTAATTGCTAAGAGAATTGACAAAAGCTGTGAATTGAAAAGTCTGCCCAAGATATCCATAAGAAGAGTCCCATTATCTAGGACTGGTCTGGGTCAATGGACTTCATTCTTTGTGAACCACACCTGGCTGGATAGTTTCTGATACACAGGAAAAAGGCCTTCTCAACTTTTAGATATGCTGATTATCAGGTGGCCAACATCCCCTGCTCCCCTCTCCCCAAGCAATTTTATCTCTGACATTAGACACCATTATGACTTCAAATCATGTTTCATATAATTTTTGTAGAAACAAAATTCATTCATTCCTTACAGGGAGTAGAGATGGCTTCGTGGACAAAGTGGCACTTAAGTTGAAGTAAGAGATGAGTGTCAGCCACTAGAGATGGTGGGGAGTTGATTCCCAGCATAATATCGGTCAGGTCTGACTTCGGCTAGACTAGCTGTTCAGGCTCCAGAATTGAAAAAAAGGAGACACTTAGAGTTAAGAAAAGGAAGGCTTTGTTTATTTAGTCATAGCAGGGAAAGACAATTCAGCAAGGATACAACATTGATTCAGTGGGGTGCACCTTCTCTGCCTCTGTGTTGGTCATACTGGTTACTGATCAGAAGTTTGCAGGAATAGCCAATAATTTCTTTATGTTCTGACTTTTTTTGTGCTTAGGCCATCAGTTAACTATGTCAGTAGTTCAAGTCTTACTCCCCCAAACCAGGATGGCTTTAATACCATTGAAGGAAAAGCTAGTCTATTGAGTCTTCACTATGTCATTGTAATGGCACTGGGAATACAATGCCAGCACAAAGAAACAGTCCCTGTCCTCTAGGAGCTCCCATTCTAATGGGGAAGGAAATACCTAACAGGAAGATGAAAGGGGGCTAAGATTAAACCTAAGAAGTTACCTGGCACAGGGTTATGATGAAGTCTTAAAGAGGAAGAGTACAGCCTAGAGGGAAATGAAGTGATGGCCTGAAGCCCCTCCTTAAAAAGAGGTTGTAGGAAAAGTCATCTAATAAGAAAGGAGGGGCTACTTCCAAAGCATGACTTCCAGGGCTGAAATGATCTTCTAGGATGAAGATGTTACTGGGGCATGATGGAGACGACTGGAGTGCAACCTAGTGGGAAAAAAATCAAGAAGGATGGGGTGGTTGAGGGTCTTAGATCTTTCAGACAGGTCAAGAAGGATGAAGACAGAAAAACTCCTGTGTAAGTAGACTGAACAAAAATTAGTGATTGGTTGGTTCCCTGGGGAGGAGACAAATATAACTTTGAGGTTATGAACTCAGATGACTAGTGATCTGGTGGTGTCATCAATAGAAAGAGAGAAGTTAAGGGTTAAGGACAGATTTTTAAAAATTTATTTATTTTTAGTTTACAACATTTATTTCCACAAGTTTCAAATTTGTTCTCCCTCCCTTTCCTTCCCCCTCCCCAAGATGGCATATAATCTGATATTGATTCTGCATATACATTCCTATTAAATATATTCTTATTAGACATGCTGTATAGAAGAATTAGAATGGGAGGAGCCATGAGAACGAAAACAAAACAAACAAAACAAAAAAAGAAAAAATCTGATTTGCTCTGCATTCAGACTCCATAGTTCTTTCTCTGGATATGGATGGTATTTTCCATCATGAGTCCTTTGGAATTGTTTTAGGTCCTTGCATTTTAAGGACAGATTTTTGAGGGGAAATGAAGAGTAATTTTCTGTTATCATTTAGAGGAGATGCCCACAGAACATGGAGCAATGATAATAGCTAATTTTTATATAGCATTGTTATGTGTCAGCCACTTTGCAATTAGTATCTCATCTGATTCTCCCAACCACCTTGGGAGGTAGTTTCTATTATAATCCCTGTATTATAGATGCGGAAGCTGAGGTTGAAGTGACTTATCCAGGGTCACAAAACTACTAAGTGTCACAGACCGGATTTGAATACAGATTTCCCAGGCTCGGGGGTCTTGTGTTCCATCCTTTGTACCACCTAGCTACCAAACTATAAGCATGTCAGTGGTGAGATCTATATCCATAGAATGAGGATGGAAGCCAGATTGTAAGAGGTTAAGGAATGTATCTAGTGATAAATAGAGGCTACAAACAGAAACTTCTCTTTCTAGATGTTTCATAGTTGCCCCTTACCTTGAATACCTAATAATTTTCCTCCTTAAATATATTTGCTCTTAGAAACTGATGATCAAATTAATTTCATCACTGCTTTACAGGAATAACCACACACATACGCCCAAACTTCACCTTCCTACATGCATGGAGGTCTTTCTCTAAAAGAGAAAGGACATGCAGCAATCCTCTCATTTATTTCTAGATCTCCTTGTAGTTTGCCTTTTAGACGGCCCCCTCACTTTCAAAAAAGCAAGGCCAAGGAGCCTCCCTCGAATTTCCTACCTCCACAGTGGAAAGACGAGGGAACAGGTTTATTTACACATTCAGTCAGCAGGCAGGCTGTTGCCTTCATTCCGGCAGCAGCCGATGAGTGTTCCAGAGACTTGGAAAGCTGTAGGCTCGTATGTACACATTTATAAAAGGTTACCTTGAAGAGGAATCCATTGTTTCCTAACCCATTTCAATTAGGGAAACTATTAACAGAAGGAGCTAGCTAGCACATGGAGGGCAGGCAATATTCATCCAAGGCAACAGCGTCTCCAGTGACACTGGAAGACACTAGAGCCTTTGCTGTAGTGCAAGCTATGAAATGAGTGTGGATTAAGCGTAACTTCTTTCAAAGTGAGGGTACAATTCTCTGTGCCTATTTCTTCTTACTGTGTTTGCTTGGGCTGGCTGCCAACATTAAATGGCAGCGAAAAATAGAATGCTAGCAAAAAAAAGGTCAACTTGATATTTCATTGAAACAAGGCACAATGCCTCCATTCCCTCTTTGGTTCTCTGAAGTTACTCCTCCCTCTGTTCCCTCTGAAGAAAAGGAAAAAAAAACCCAAATCTCAAGGTTAATGGCCTTTTCAACCTATATTTTATGGCACTGCAGTCATAATGTCACAGAAATCACATTACATTCTAGGTTTTTTGATATTTTTGAGTTAATTTTGAGCCAACTCTGAAATCCATCACCATGACCTCCCTACAATGACTTCTATGTGTTGGTCTGTTTATTGTTGGGGTGGGTGGCAGAGGGGAACCAGCAATTTTTTTTCATTTGTATCTTTATAAGCACAACTGCTGCTGTAAGACACAAACATTCAAAGAGCCACCATTCCAATCTTGTTTTTCAGATTGTCTAGCCATTCCCTCCACAGCCCAGCATTTTGTGGAGTGGCATGATCTGGGATATTCTCTGAGGCTGGCCCATTCCTTTCATTCTCTCCAGTCTAAAAAGATAATGTGCATTTACTAACTCATTCACTATTGAAGAGTTCAAAAGAAGGCCTTGATTTTTTTTTCCCCTAAGTCAGTGAACTGAGAAATCTTTTGAATCAATATATATTCCCTACTCTCACTTCAGGTAAAAATATTCTTTGCAGTCCTCTCACTTTCCCAGAATAATTTGCATAGAGTTCTCCTTTACCTTTATTTGTTAGTATGTGTATACCTCGCTGGTAGAATGTAATACCCTGAGGGCAAGAACTATCCCTTTCAAAATCTTTACGGAAATGACTGAACAAGTTGTGGTATGTGAATGTAATGGAATACTATTGTGCTATTAGAAATGATGAGCAGGCAGATTTCATTAAAACCTGGAAAAATTTATATAAACTGATACTGAGTGAGGATGACAGAACCAGGTAGAACATGGTGCACAGTAACAGCAATGTTGTATGATGACTAACTTTGATGGACTTGACAATTCCAAAAGGCTCATTATGGAAAATGCCATCCATATTTGGAGAAAGAACTATGGAATCTGAATGCAGATTGAAGTATACTATTTGCTCTCTCTCTCTCTCTCTCTCTGTGTTTTGTGTCTTCGTTCTCATGATTCATCCCAATAGCATGTCCATCACAGCTAGGGGGTGGGGTTCTGACATTCCTTTTTATGTGTGTTGCAAGATCTGCCCCAAATCGATTTCTTTCCACACTGACCTTCCATTTTGATGAGGAGACCAACTAGAAACTCTATGATGAGTGTCATTGCTTTAACTTTTGAATCAATTTGACCTGTGTCAAAGAGCAGCTGTCTGAAAAAGGAGCAATTAACAACTTGGTGATCCATTGTTAATTGCCAGTATCTCATTTCTAGTTCACTGTTGCTATTTCAGGTGTGTTTGGTTTTCTCTCAGTTGGTGTTAAAGGATTTAGGGCACAGACCTCTCTTTTAAAATGACAACCAGAGGTCCTGGTATTGGTGTCCTGACTCACTTCCATGTTCCTTTGCCATTTAGCTAAACCTGATACCTACTTATCCCTTATTTCATTATTTAGCTTGCACTATACAGTGCCAGTCCATGGATCAGTTCCATTTTCCTCAGTAAAAGCTTCCTCTCTACTGTATTTCCAGGGCCTCAGAAATGGTGCTGTTCTGGATTGCAAACTGAGCACAACTCCCTCCATCTTGTATTAGGTATTAGCTCACCAGTTAAAGGACCACTTTGCCATACTCTCCATCCCAATAACCCCTCCACAAGAACACCCTGTAGGACAACATCCATCACCTAGACTTCAAACATTCCCTGCCAGGAATCAGGTGAACTCAATAAACCCCAAGGCAAGTTTGATATTCTGGGGTCTCATTTTTCCTGTGTCACCCACAATGGCTCACTTTATAAATAAGCACTTAATTATGTAGTAGGTTTGGGTGGTACCAGGAAAGCCATTCTCCTTCTCCTAAAATGTCTTTCTACAGCTATCTGCCACAGGAACCTGAAATTTCACCATTCCATTTCACCATTCATCCCTTTAAATGAAAACATTTCTGCTATTAAAATTTTTTTAAGTACTATGAGAATATATAGATATTTAAGCTATTAGTAGTCATTCATATCTTATTTAGATATGGGATGTATAGGGTGTTCAGATGACTAGCACCTCTGGAATGAGCTGAGCCCTTTTCATGGCTGCTCAACCATTCTTAGCATCCACCTGATTCACTCAACTCTCACCTATGGCTCCAAGAAGCTGGGGCATGTGCAGCCCTGATAAAACCATCTTGGTTGATGAACTAAACAAGGTTGAGGGTAACTGATAGACCTTAGACCTTTGGGTGAGCTAGGAGGTTGTTTACTCCAAGAATGTGAAGATTTCCCCTGTTGGAATGGGCAGATGAGAACAATTTGTTCTAGTACATATGAAGGCAACTGAAGCAAGCAGAGCTTGATCATTCAAGACACCAAGGTCATCCACTGCATCTGGGGTTATTCAGCGTCTTCACTTTTGTCCTGACACTGGTCTTTGGTGACTCAGGAAGAGAAAATGAGGCTGATGATTTTGCATGGTCCTGCCTCACTTACATCCAATTCACACTCAAATTAAGACATCACCCTGATGTCTTTGAAAGCAAAGGAGAAACCACACCAACTTTTAGATATACCTTAGATATACCTTAGATCAGAAGTTACCAAACAGGCCAAATCTTGCTCCCAGACATGTAGTCCACCAAATAAGAATGGTTTTTACATTTTGAAATAAACTTTTACTATACTTAAAAACATACCAACCATTCTTGGCTCAGGGATTGGTATAAAAACAAGTCACAAGTAAGATTTTACCCTCCAGCAGTGTTTGCTCTCCCTGCCTTTGATTATTCAGTCAAGTCAAGATATCTGGGAGCAGGACATTAAAGGAATGAGAGTTTTGACAAGGACAAGGGGGTAGCATGATTTGGGAGAAGAGGCCATTGTCCACAGAGAGCAGACCAGAGCCACATCTTGTAAAAAATGTTGTCAGAGCACACTTGAGAGAAAGGCTATGGCAAAAGGGAGAACGATACAATAAGACTGGAAACAAATTTTTCTCACTGTTTTTTAGAGGTGGTCCTACTCCTATGGCTAAGATGGTGCCTCATCTGTCATGGATTCTCTCAAACTGTATTCTTAACATTGTGACAGTATGGGGAAAGTCAAGGCCAAAATCAGTCTCTGTGATAACAAGTCTAGGAATTTTAGTAGATTGTAGATTCAATATCAATCAATCAATAAACATTCATGAGGTACCTACTATGTACCAGGTGCTGGGGTTGCAAATACAATGAATTAAGCAATCCTTCCTTAAAAAGAACTTATTCTATGACAAGAGAGGAGAGAGAGAGAGAGAGAGAGAGAGAGAGAGAGAGAGAGAGAGAGAGAGAGAGGGAGAGAGAGAGAGAGCCAATGTAACTTCCACTACAGAATGTCCAGAATGAGGGAGTGAGGGGCTTGTTGTACTCTACCCTGGTCAGAGCGTATAGCTGGCAGGCTGTAGGCAGTTGTGAATGCTCCATTTTAGGAAGGATTCCCACTAGTTGGACCAAATCCCAAAGAGGCCAATCTAGATAGTGAATATATGACTTGAAAATTCATCTCAGATCAAGCTAGGGATGTGCGGCATGGAGGAGCAAAGACTTGGAGGATATATGAGATCTATATTCAAATATTTGAAGGACTGTCATATAGAAGTAGTATTGGATTTCTTATTTTTTGGCCCAAGATTGTGGAACTAGAAATAATCAGGTGGCATCACAGAAAGGCAGATTTTTAGCTTGATAAACTCTCCTTGGAATTAGAGGTTTCCAAAAGGGGAATGGATCACCTTGGGAGGTAGTGAGTTCCTTGTCGCCAGGGCTGTGCTGCAACTCCTCAGGGTCAGTCGTTAAGTTTCCATGGTAAACATTTACACCTCAGAATTTGGCAAATGCTACAAATCAGGGCTTGATTTTTTTTTGTTGTTGGTGATTGTCTAGAATTAAGAAAGTGATGTAGGGTGCAGCAGGGTGGCACAGTGGATAGTGTTATTACTGCTTGAGTAAGAAGCACCTGACTTCAAATCTAGCCTCAGACACTTATTAGCTGTGTGACCCTGGGCAAGTCACTTATCCCCAATTGCTTTGCAAAATAAATAAATAAATAAAAGAAAGTGATGAGGAGAAAATAATGCAGATTAAACTTCTAAAAACATTTATTAGAAACATGCTTGACACTGAAAAGTATCAAGAAAAATTTATTAAAATAGAGTTCAGAGGAATTGAACGCCTTGGCCAAGGTGAACTCTACCCTTCTTCAAAAAGGGGAAGAAAGAAAGCAGAGATACAGAAGTGAGGGCATTTTTATAATCTTAGTGCAGGACAGATTCTCCTGCGGGTCGCAATCTTCTGACATGCCCCCACTATGTCGTTAAACAAGAAGAGTTGAATTTTAACGTGGCCCTGCCAGTGACCTCAGCTGATTTAAACTGGATCAGTTCTGTCTTCTTGTTGGGTTTTTCTGAAAGCCCCTAATTGTTTTCTGATTGGTCAGGGCCACCTGCAGTTTTTATTCAGTAACTTTAGGGGTTAACAACCTTTGTGAACAATTAACCCCTGCTCTCTCTTACAAGTTTCTGACCTTCTTTACCCGACTCTGTTGGGTCACAACTCTGATTAACTACCACCACTGAGAGTTTTGACCCTGTGGAAACACAGCTCCTTCCTGTTTCCCACACATTTATTTTATTTTTTATTTATAGAATAAGTATTTTCATAATGGTGCAATAAAAAAGATGGACAAATCAATTATGTACAGCTTACTCTTCCTTTTAAATTTATAATAAAGCTATCATGTAAATTTCTTTTTTTTCTCTTTCCCCTCACCCTAAAGATAGTGACCATTAGACACAAATGCATCTGTGAAATCATTCTGTACAAGTGATAAAGTCTCACATTGTATCCTGGGTCATCTCCAGTCGTCCTGATCAATTTCAGGCCTCTGGACCCAGATGGCTCAGAAGAAAGTGAAGTTGGTGACCTTGCACAGCCCTCCCTCACTCAAATTAAAGTCAGCTACAAGTCATGTCATCATCTTGCTGTCATGGTTCTCTTTGAGAATGAAGGACAAACACAACTTCTATTTATTAGTTCTTTCTCTACTTACAGATAGCATTTTTGTTCATAGGTCCTTGGTAGTTAATTTGGGTATTTATAATAGTCAAAATGACTTATTCTCTCAAAGTTGCTCTTAAAAAATATTGTTATTAACTGCATATAGTGCTCCCTTGGTTCTACTTAGTTCACTTTCATTATTTTGTGCAAGTATATCTATGTTTTTCTGAGACAGATTAAACTTGAAAGTATATCCTGTGTATATTTTTTTTTCCAGAAAGCTGTTTGTTAAATATTTCCCACCACACCCTTGCCTTTCACATAGCTTCTGTCAAGGTTGGATAATCACCTATTGGAGAAATCATATGAAAAGATTACAGTTCAGGTACGCATCAGGCTAGACATCCTCTGCAATTTCTTCCAACTCTGAGGACTGTCTATGAATGGATTAGCCTTCTGTCTATGTAGCAATACCAGATCACTTGGAAAGATGTAGGCTTTCACAAAACATACACACACAAACACAAGAAAGCCTCAATGACCTCCAAAGTCATAGTCAAAAGTCTATAGATGTGAATGGCATAGACTATGCACATTTCCCTAGTTTTAAGCTCCTGTAGATTTACCCTTGAATTCCATTGAAATGAGGTGGAGCAATGAAAAGAAAAAAAAAGAGGGAGAAATCAGTACTCTGAACTTCAGACTCTGTGTGTATTTTTGTTCACAAGCACTCACAGGCATCCCATAAGAGGGACTTAAAGGTAAAAACTTAATAAGATTTTTGTCTTTTAAGGACAGGTTCTGTAATTTCATCGGGAAACTCCAGTAAACAAACCCCCTTTACTAATGCAGCTGAGCACCTGCTCTGCAGACTCTTACAGAGTATCTGGATCCTGAGAAGGGACCTGCTAGCCAGCATATGTCAGAGCTGGGACTTGAACCCCGGTCTCCCTGGGACTAACTTTCTATCTACTATACTATTAATATTGTCATTAGATATTCAAAGGGAAACTTTTTTCTCAGGATAGAGTCTTTTCAAATCAATTTTTGAATATTATCACATTTGGACAGTGTTAATAGATCAATCATGAGCGTTCCATTTGGAATCTCAAATCCATAATTTTAACTCTTCTGGTTACCAGTGTCAACCTCTAACAGAGTTTGTCCTAAGAAAAACAACTGAAATTAGTCTGTGTCCACACTTTTATTTCTCTCAAAATGACTTGACATGTATTGCATGGGAGAACAATCCAGAACCGGACTGCCCCTAAAGGGGCCGGTCCAGAACCGGCTCAGTTTGGGATTTGGAGGTACAGGGTTATATACCTTTTTAACAGGGGCTGATATCACCCGCCATATTCTACCTGTTGTATCAGATCTTCCACCATACTGGACCACTCCAAGTCTTGAGCTATCTAGGCAGAAGGATCTAACTCCTCCCAAGCCTGAGCAGATTCAATCCATTTAGGCCTGGTTTGGAGTTTGACCAGGATAAGGTTCAATGCAGTCTTATTGTTAATAAGGGAAAGGATTACAGTTCAGGTACCCATTGGACTAGACATCTGCTGAGATTTCTGGGAAGAACTTTGGAGCAAGAGTCTGGCCAGGGAGGTAAGGGAGGGGAGAGGAGCTCCGAGGATGATTTTTCACACTTTGAGAAAGCTCATAGAACGTTATAGATTATTGTGAAGGATCTTATAATTTACTCCTCAATTTCCAGTTAAGAAAACTGAGGCCCCAATTTAAAAAGGGCCTTGCCCAAAGTCATACAGTGAGTTAATTGTAGAGCAGGTTAGAACCCATATCTCCTGACTCAGTCAAGTTTTTCTCCTATACAGCGGTTCTCAAATTTTTTAGTCTCTAGATCTCTTGACACACTTGAAAATTATATAGGACCCCAAAGAGTTTCCGTTTATGTGGATTATAGATAGCTATTGGTATTTACTGAAACAGAAATTAAAACTGTTCAAATAAAAAAACTCATTTATTTATTCATTAAAATAACAATAACAAACCCATTCCCTATGTGATAATATAAATAAAATTTTTTAAGAAAAATCACTATATTTTCCAAAACAAGAACAATTAGTGAGAAGAGTGACATTGTTTTTGCAAACTTTTGCAAATTCTTTTTAATGTCTGACCTAATAGAAAACAACTGGATTCTCATACCTTCTGCATTCCATCTGTAATGATAGGTTGTTTTGGTTGAAGTATATTATGATAACTTGGCCTCCCACAGAAATGTAACTGGAAAAGGGAGGGATATCTTAATAGACAAACAATATCTTAGTTTTATTATGAAAATAGCTTTGACCTCACAGATCCCTGAAAGGGTTTCAGGGACCCCCAAGAATACCTGGGCTGCACTTTAAGAACTGTTGTCTTCTACCATGTTAGGTTACTTAAAATATGGGAATAATACTGTATTGGTCCTAAAATAGATCAACCCCTTCCTCCGCAAATCTGGTTCATCTAAAATCTGGTGTTATTTTCTAATGAATACCTGTATACATTTTTCTTTCAAAAAAATGTCACTTTAGGGGTGAGACATATATTCAGACAGGGGCAGCTAGGTGGTACAATGAATAGACTGATAGGCCTGGAGTCAGGAAGACCCATCTTGCTGAGTTCAAATACGGCCTCTAGACATTTACTAATTGTGTGACCCTGGGCAAGTGACTTAACCCTATTTGCCTCAGTTTCCTCATCTGTAAAAAGAGCTGGAGAAGGAAATAGCACATCACTCCAGTATCTTTGCCAAGAAAGCTTCAAATGGGATCATGAAGAATCAGAGAAATTGAACTAATAATTTCTTGTATGATAATTCTGATCCTACCTACCTTATAGGCATTGGGAGGATGAATGATGAGATAAATGTATTAGACTTTGTAAAAATGAATAGTATAAAGTTATTGTAATCATTGTTAACTAAAAATAATTATTAATATTAACAATCACTGTTGTCCTTAACTTTAACCACATCACCGAGTCTTTTAAGCAGTAACATATACTAGAAGTGCGATGTTAGCCGGTCTTTAAAAAAACAGACATAAAGATACAAACCTGTGTGACCAGAAGGCCTGCAAAAATGCAAATAACAGTAAAGATGATGATAGCAGAGCATGGCCTAGAAGATATTGATCTGGCCTTGGCGCCAGGAAGGCCAGCATTGAAATACTGCCTCTGACATATGCTGGCTGTATGATTGATTACAAGTCACATAACCTCTCGGTACCCCAGGCAAACTTAAGGATATGAGCCACAGAGTTTCATATTTGGGAAAGACACTTTCTTCACTGAGAGTTTCCCTATGCCAATCCAATCACAGTTCTGGTCCAAAAAAAATATTACTGCTACGAATAGTATTCAATTCGATTCAACAAGCAATTATTAAGCACATTCTATATTCCAAGAACAGTGCAAAGTGATGGAGATACAAGGACAAAACCAGAACAGCCCATGTTCCATGTTTGTTAGGGGGTATCTCTAAGGCATCTCATACTCGTCATGTCCAAAATTGAACTTTTAGATAAAAGGATATAAATCATGTTCCTTCTCTTCTTTTTTTTCTTCTCCTCCTTTACCTTCTTCTTTTAGTGAACCTCTCAGCTTATTTTTTCAGTCTGTTCCACCTCCACATTGTCTTCTTGCCTCAGTCCTTGGCTTCATACCTTCCCTTTCTTTATAGGTTTTCTTCCTCGTTGGGAATGTAATAAAGTAAGAAACATCTGGTTTTCTTACTTTCCAGCAGTTATCACAGTGTCTGACACATAGTAAATACTTAATCAATACTTGCTCTATCTATTTATCTATCATCTATTTGTCTCTCATCTCTTCCTCCCCTCTCTGTCTCTATGTCTCTCCCCTTCCTTTTCTCTCTGTCTCTTTTTCTGTTTCTCTCTCTCTCTGCCTGTCTGTCTGTCTGTCTCCCTTTCTCTCCATCCCTCCTCTTTCTTTACTTGTTTTTAAGGTCTGTTTTGGGGAGCAAGGAAGTTGAAACTTTATATACTATAGATAAATTATCCAGTTTTGTTCATTTCACTTCTATTAAAGTCCAAGTGCTCTACCTGGGTAAACAAATGGAGTCAGAATTAGAAAAAAAAAAACCTGAGTTTGAATACTTCCTCAGACAATTATTGGCAATGTGATCTTAGGTAAGTACTTTATTTCCTCTCAGTCTCAGTTTCCTCATCTGCAAAATAGGTACTTCACAGGTTCTTGTGAGGATCAAATGAGATATCTGTAAAATGCTTTGTAAACTTTAAAGTGGTTTTTAAAACACAATATGTTTTGTAAGTGTGGTTATTTACTGTTATTACTTGCTTGAAACATCATTAGTCACAGGAGAATGCATTGCTAGATTGTGGGATAGTGGAAAAAGTGTTGGAGGCAAGAGACTTGGGTTTGAATCTCCCTCATACACTCACTAAGGGTATGGTCAAAGGCAACTTACTTAACTTCTCCCTGAGCTTTAAATATGTTAAATGGTGATAACAATATTTGTATGACAGGATTGTTTTGAAGAAAATACATTGTAATCTTAAAGGGCTAAAGAAATATTTGTTATAATTTAATTCCAAACATATCTATTAAGCTCCTATTGGACCAGATGCCAGGGACAAATTGAGGAGGTAAGGAGGTGGCATCTGCCCTCTGCACAGTCTCTGCCCTCAAGGAACTTATTTTTTATTTGGTTAATTGATTTGATTTGATTAAACATTATATGATAGATAATAAATACTTAGTAATTCAAGGAAGGGAGAGATCATAGAGGAGCTATAGAAGGTTTCATGGGAGATGGATGATGAGCTGGATCTTGAATGATGGGTCAGATATAATTGGGTGGATAGTAGCTAAGGTTTTTTTTATGATATGTATATAAGTGATGAGAGCAGGAGAAAGGAGAAAATCTTAGAAGGTGGAGAAATGATAGTACGAGCCAAATCTTAGAGGAAGGAATGAATATGGTGTATTTGGCCTGGCTTGAAGAGAATGAGGCAATATAACTTAGTGGCTAGAAAGCTGGCCTTGGAGTCAAGGAGATCTGGCATCAAGGCACCTCCCTCCACCCCATACACATATACATACACCATAGGCATGTCACTCAGTGCAACTCTTTTAGATTATAAATTGCAAAGAAGGTGCCAGTCTACGTTGGTAGAGGAGAGTTCCTCACCTGGAAGTTCCCTCTATGAATGAAATAACAGGTGCAGTTCCTAACCTTGAGTTGAACTGGGAAAGGTGGAGTAATGTTTTAAATAAGTAGTGGTAGCTCTTTCCCTTCAATATATGTATATGTATATGTACATGTACATGTATATATGTATATAAATTATCTCTTCTCCAGGCTAGGGATAGTTAACCTGGAGAATAAAAATATTTAGGGGCGAATCTTGGGGATATGACTGTCAACAAGAATCTGATTGTGCAAGTCTTCACAAATTAGAACTCAGAGCAGCATGTAAAAATTACAGAGAAAAGGAGTTAACTTTAATTCAATATAAGGAAGAATTTTTTTTATTAATTAGAACAGTCCAACAATGGGATGGGTCAACTCATGAAGTCATGATTTAGCATCATTAGAAGCATCCAAGAGAAATCCAGATAGTGGCTCATCAGTGATGCTACCGAAGGGGCCCAGACTAAAATAGGGATTAAATTGGCTGACCTTTAAGATCCTTTTTAAATCTTGGGTCTTCCTCTTTCTTCCTTCCTTTTTTCTTTCCCTTCTTCCCCCCCCCCCTTCCCTCTGTCTCTTTCTCTCTCTTCCTTTCTTTTCCCCTTACTCTTTCAGTACAGTGGGGCTGCTTAACCTTTTGAGTGTCAGATATATAAAATAAAACAAATGAGATTACAAAGAAAATCAATTATATTGAAATACAGTTATCAAAATAACAACTCCAAATTCACAGATAGCTTTCATTAAAATCTATCCACAGATTACTCAGAGGTCCATGGACTCTGTTGTAGAGGGTCCATGTTGGAAAGAAGAGGTACAAAGATTGGTGAGGGGCCTCATGGAATCAATTCACAGTGTTCTTGTGACTAGTTAAGTTGGTTGCTTAGGACACAGCGGTAAGGCAGCTAGGGTTGGGAGTTCAAGGTTTGTGGGGGTCTTCATGATTCTGCTCTGTTCCTTGGCCGAAGACTGCATCTCTGCTCCTGGACAGATATGCTGACAAGGGGGACTGAGAAAGAGTGTGGACTGTAAAAAGAGATGTGCTGGTAAATATTTAACAACTGGCTCTTTGAAAAAAAATGTACACGGCACACTTTTAAGTTTAATCATATCATTAGCATTTTCTCTACTTTCTTAAGTCTAGATAGTCAGCAAAATAAGACATCCAGCCCTTATTTGTGATGTTTCCCCATGTCTGAGGTGTAAATTCTCAAGCTAAAAATTTTACAATTTGTCCTCTAGTTGAATTGGGTTGGTTCCAGCACACCCTGGAGTGTAGGCAAAGCCAGGACCATCTCTTTATCTCCTCCCAGGAATGAGTGCATGATCCTATACAGAATAAGGACCTAGTTCATATTACTTGATGCCCATGTCGATGCTCAAATCCACACCAGTTCTGCCCTACTTACAGACTAGGAAAAGACAAAGTACCACATTTCCTGGTAGGTTTCGGGGGAGGCTAGTAGCATCACATAGCTCTCCGAGTTTGAGAACTTTAGTTACGACTTTGAGCCCTTAGCAGCAGGTTCAGGTTTGTGCCTTAGCTCTGCTTAAATCCAAAAATATCCTTGGAGGGTGGGAGTGGTGGTGGTGGCAGTGATGAATCCACTGAGCCTCTGACATATCACACACAGATGATTCACCGCTTTTAACAACACGATTCATCAAGTTGGAAACTATGACAATATCTAGAAGTCTTTCAGTTACTCTGGTGTGCTTTCCTCCCTCAAGGCTGCAGCAAGATCCAGCTGTATAGTAAAAACTGATCTCATTATATGTGGCCTTTTTGATGAATTATAAAGGGCCTCTATCCCACGCTGAGAATGTAGAGAGTTAGAGATGTGAGGCCAGTGGAAGATTTTTATTTTATTTTTGAAATGAAAGAAATTTGGGATTTTTAACCAAGGAGTGAGAGAACTCACCCTTTTTTTTGAGAATTATCAAACTTACTCTGGGTACAGAGATGCTGGAGGGGAAAAAAAAGAAATTCTCCCCAAAGGAAGAGTGAACTAAAACCCTTGTTGAAGTTGAAAAGGTCCTCTTTTAAGGAACTTATTGTATGCTATTTTCAAAAGTTCCAGGACTGTCTCTCCTAGAGATGAGAAGATAAGCACCTCTGTCCTTTCCCTTTAAACCTTTTATCTTCCTCTTTATGTGGGAATTCACTTGAAAGTCAAATGGAGTTTGGTTTTCAAATGAATGGAAGGCTTTGGCCTTTCAGTGTTGGATCCCACTGGACAGCATTCATTAAAAGGAACCACTGTGATGACAGACGGGGTAGGTTAAATATTCGGGATCAATGGCATTTTCCAGACTTTCTCTACCTGTTTCCTCCAAGTTAATTCAATTCAACCTTTCCTGAGCACCTAAAAGAGAGAAAATCCAATCCAATTCAGTTCAGTTCATGAGAACCTTCTACAGTGATTGAACTGGACTAGCCCTTGCGAGTGGATGTCAAAGTACAAATGACACAATTCTTGCCCTCAGAGAACTTTAAATTTACAGGTCAGATGAGACCAATGCAAAAATAAGTGTTGTATAAGATGTAATATACTAATTGCCTGAGAGGAGTAAAAATAAAATGTTACTAGAGTTAAGAGGGAGAATTCATAATCTGTGGTTGGAGAGGGAGAATTTTCCATATCTCATGTTTCTGTGCACCTACATTCATTTAGTGAGCATAAGATTAGAGAATCTTAGATCTGGAACTAAAAATATCTTGATCTTTTTCATAAATAATCTGTCATTTTTCCTTAAGTATTTTTTGAGCTTTTATGATTAGTACAGCATGGTGTGGCATTCTTGAAGACTTCTCAATTATTAATACTTTTTATGGTTCATTTACTTTTATCCAGAAATCTCTTTGAGAGTCTGGCTTGTTTTTAGCTCTACATTCCTGTAAGCAGAGAGGAAGCTGCAAATAATGGTTAGAGAGTTGATTTTAGGGTTAAACAAACTTGAGTTCAAATCTAGCCCAGACACTGGTTATGTGACCTTGGATAAGTCACTTATTCATCAGCACTCTGGGCCAGAGGTATCAAACTTGAAGCCCACAGGCCCTGAAAGCAACCTGTAAAACTCCTGAATTCCAATCAGATTACAATGTAATTAGGAAGTGTTTAACAAAATAAGTAAAAGTAGAATGCAACATATCTATGGTTTTCTAGTTATTGCCTTTCTATTGGGGTGGGACAAGTGACACCACTGCTCTGGGTAACTCTCTTTAAGTTACAAATTGCAGAAAAGGTCTTGGCCTGGCATTAGAGGGCATTTCTTTCTCTAGGAGTTCTTGCTATTGCTGTATTCATAAGAATGCCTATGTAGCCTATGTAGCTTAAGTGGCCTAAGTAACACATCTCATGTTGAGTCTGTGGCTCTCTTCCCTGCAAAATATTTACAGTACTAATAGAAGAAGGTTCAGTAGCCTGAATTCACTGCTGTTGGAGGTCTTGAGTGGAGCTTTTTGCATCTTCCTGGAGGTGGGTATTCCCTTAACTCTGTCAAGAGCTACGTTGTTCTCCATCTCTAGTCTTTATTGCCCCACTGTTCAGTGCTGCCACTGTAGTCCCCTATTCTGTAGTTCCTGGCCTACCTCAGGTATCTCTAGGTATTTATCTTTCAGTCATGGCCTCTGCTACTTCAGTCAGCTGACCTTCATTGCTGTTGACTTCTGAAAGCTACTCTACTTCTCTTTACCAGTGACTCTGCAGGTACCTTGGAGCCCATGGCATTATGAGAAAGTGAATCTTCTCCTGTCAGCACATATCAATCATTTCCTTTCAAAACCGTATTCTTTTGTAAAGGCTTTGACTCCTTTTCTGGTTGATAAAGACAGGGATCCCCTATTTTTTCAGGGAGTCTCCATCTCTTCATCTTTTTACTATAGAAGTAGAAGAAATGATCCCTGACCTAAGGGGGTTTACAATCTAGTTGATGGGATGAGATACCCAGGGAACATTTCAGGAATCCATGCAGAGAAGCATGAACTTTAGGTGCCAAAATGAGCGGTGCCAGTAATAATTTCTTTGAGAACCCATGGTGATTGTGGATTGTATTGATTGCTAAAAGAGAAGATGGGACTTGATCTGAACTTTATACCGTAAATACATGTAAAACGATTTGGAGATAGAAATGATCATGGTGTATATGTTTGGTGAAAAGGAGGAAAGAAAGCTCAGTTAAAGGGCCAGACTGACTTAAATGGAGCTTAGGTACTGGAGAGCAATGGCCAATAAATTTGTATAGCAGAATATAGTTAAATTATGGCAGGGGGGAGGAGTGAGGTGATAGTCTTAAATGCCAAATATAATGTTAATTATATGAATGAGAATTAAAGCTCTTCCAAACCCATTAATGGGCCTGCCATTAAGGGAAGCTTGATTAGGGGAGATTTGTTTTGTAGGAAGGTCCCCACCTTTTGTTAATTTCTAATGAGGCACTGGTTCTCAAGGGTTGCGATGACCTCTGGCTCTGAAAAGTGTATTTATATTCTGAGGTGAGGCTTTGTTTTGGGGCTTACTCATTGGAAGTGTTTGTTTGGCCAGATGAGACTCGGGGTAGCTGCTATGGAGCACCCTGGCTTTGAACACCCAGAGGGTGGTGCTTCTCTCTTTGGTAACTATGAATGTATGTAATGGTCAGACAGTGGGATCTGTCTGTTGATCATGATTTATGTATTACTTATGGTCAGATGGTTAGAAGCCCTGTCTATTGTTTCTTATTTCTCTGTTTGTATTTTCTCTGAAGTTCAGGGGGCTGACTTTTTCTCCTGAACTAAGTGAATGATATATGTGCTTGATTAAAGTAGATTGTTGACCCCTCAAAAGCTGCTTTCCTTTTAGAAAACCTGTATCTAAGAACCTGTATAACAGGCCCTCCTGTATATGTTGGGGTCCTCACTGATACACCAAGGTGAGAAATTTGGACTTTATCCCAAGAGAAATGAGAACAGTCTGGAAGTTTTTGAGTAAGGGTATGACATCTAAACCTTTCAGAATTTAACTAGTCTTTAGTGAAACTGTTGTCATCATATAGTATAGTTAAAATTCTCTGCAACTGCTATTCAGATATCTGAATAGCATCTAAATGCTTCTAAATCCCTGAAAGACTACAAAGAATATACTTGTTTGAAACTCAATGGCCATGATTTTATATCAAGGTGGTAGAATGAAACACAAATTAAGCTTATTGTACATTTTTATATCCTTTTTGTAGTGTGCCAAATTAAATTCAATCAAATCCTTCAAAAATATTGTGCAACCAGTAGACAGGCAATGTGAAAAATGGAGTGGTCAAGTTGAAACAAATATTTTATCTACTCTGATTTGGAATAAACACAGACAATCCATTGGCTCCTCTGTCTTCCAAACGGGTAAATATCAAGCACAACTTTATAAATCACCAATTTAGAGATGAAAGAGATCTTAGAGATCATCTAGTACAACCTTCTGATTTTATAGTTGAGGAAACAGGAGCCCAGAGAGATTGAATGACTTGTCCAGCATAACAGAGTAAGGAAATGAAGTTGTCTTCTGACACCAAACCCAATACTTTTTCCCCTGCAGAGGGCATCCAGTCATGTGTCCTACAGTCTTTGGAGTAAGTAGCATTTTCTGTGAATGGATTTGAGGTAATTAGGGTGGGAGTGAAGAGGTGAGGAAATTTGGCAGCTTTAAGCAGTGCCTAGGAACTGCTAAGTGTTTTGACATCCTGAGAATCTTACTGGCTTGCTTTATGAGATTTTCCTACTCTGAAGCAGAAAAATAGATGATAATGGAATCAGGGATAATTTTAAACCCTGTATGCAGGAATAAAAGATAGAGTTTTCCTTGGAGTCAGAAGACTTGGAGTTCAAGTCCTGTTTCTGACATATACCAACTTTATAAAGTGGCAAATCACTTCTGCATCTCAGTGCTTTGAGGAAACTTGCTAAAATTATAAGTAATTGATGAGTTGCTTATATGCATCAGTCTAGGAAGTTTCTACACCAAAAATTGCATAAAGTGCTGAAATCATAGGCATGTACACCAATTCTACTTCCCCTCTCCCAATTCATAACCCTAATAAGAACAAATAGTATAAAGAAAAAATGGAAAATCAATAATAAGTAAAGGATGGTTATGTATCCATAAAAATTCAATCTGTTGGGAAGGAATGGTTATTAAAAACCTTTCCTGTATTTGTCATTGTCTGTCCCCTTTCCCCTTTACTGTTTAGTCCACCATAATGCTTTCCTTTCCCTCTTTTCCCCCAGATAATCTGTAAAAGCTCAAAAGCATCCAACCCTCAGTTCTTCCCCTACTTCCCAAATGTCACCTATCGAAGTAACTTCAAGCAGCTCCTTTGTCCTGGATCTCTTGGCTTCATCAAGAGACTAGTTTCCAAAAATATATTCAATATACCGTGTTGTGCTGAAGGACAGGGCAGTTGGGAATTCTTGGTGTTGGTGCTCAGTGAGAGCCATCTGGCTGTTTCCCTGGATGGAAAATTTTGGCTAGAATTCTACAATTGTAAAAATGACAGAATTCATCAGGTCAACTGAAACTTTGTTGGGAATATGTGAGAAGAAGCTGTATATGTCTCCTTCCTAAGGAAAGCTTCAGCTAGGCCCTTGAATTTATTTCTCATTGCCTCATTTTGTAACCTTAGTCTACTCAAATAATGTGGAGTCAGTGCTGCCATTTTGAAGGCAGATATGTGAAGGATCATAAAAACCTAATGCATTTGTTACTGAAAGGACATTTTAATAAAGAGCCATTACCCATTGCTTAAAAAGTGGCTTGTCTGATGAATAGATAAAATGAGCATAATAAAGTTAAAGGTGAGTGGAAAATTATGCAACCTGAAGTCCATAAGCAGAATTAAGAATACTCACTCTACTTTTTTTTTTTTAACAGGACTCAAAATTTTGTTCTTTCTTTTAAGAATAAGTGATTTCTTAGAGGTGATGGACTCAAGGTGCAAAAAGAAGCATACATTTTTGGACAGTCACCGTGCATGTATGTGTGTGTGTGTGTGTGTGTGTGTTCATTTTTGTTTGACTACATTATTTGTTACAAGAGTTTTTTTTTCTTTTTTTCAGTTTTTAATTGAAGAAACATTTTGTGAGGGGAGGAAAAAGTTAACAATAGTGATGCCCCCCCCAAAAAGGGCCATTGAAACATTTTTAAAAAATGAATAGTACAGAAAGAAGCACAGATAGGCAGGACAGTTTTGAAAGTAATATGTGCCATTTATTATGTACCTTTTTTCTCTTAAAGCAAGTGGTTTGAAATGATGATGCATCATTTCTTATAGAATTAATTTTCTATTCTGCTCTCTATATGGAAATGCTTTCTTTTGTGTGCTTAAGTTCAGAATAATGAAAAAAGAAAAAGCTTCAGTTCTTTTTCCCTTGAATTTTCAATTTCTATTTTGAATTAATTCCCCTCAATATTTGAGCAGAGAGATAACTTCTCTAGGTTTTCCATACCTTCCATACAGATGTGGGTGAACTCTGACCTTGTTCCCATCTAACTACTGCTATTTCCCAGAGGAGTCATGAATCTCCTTGCCTGCTTGTGACACTTTCATCTCCTGGGTTTAATATAGCTGCTGGACTCAAAAATAATATGAACCCAAACATGGGCTCACTTGTAATCACAGTTAAAAGCAAGATGGACTGCAGACCTGCAGGATGGTAAAGCAGGCATAAAACTGTATTTGTGGGAGACCATGAGGCTGGATTGACATAATATAATGTCAGAAAGTAAAGAAATATGTTGACAGAGGAATTTATGGGTGGCCATTTCCTAGGTTTCAGCACTGAGTGAGATTTGAAAAGAAGTTTTGATGGATGAATATTTATGACAAAAGTAGCTTCTAAAACACTTTTCCTTAAAACCTTTATCCAGGATTGCATTTGCTTTCATGCTAGAACATTCAAAATTTAGAGCACAAGTCAATTCAGGCATAATAGACACAACACATACAGTCTCAGTGCCATGTTGATTTCCCCTCTATATTTCATGCTTCCATTACCAAAGAAAGAAAGCAGACTTAGCCAGGAATAGCAATCTTCCCATCCTTGTTGGTAAAAATCCTTGCACAAAGAAAGTCTTATATAAACCTTCCCAGAAATAAGAATTAGTTTCTAATTCAGATGGTATAAAGATCAGTTCCATCAAGTCAACATTTACTTTGTGACTCTATTTGAGGTTTGCTTGGCAAAGATGCTGGAGTGGTTTGCCATTTCCTTCTCCAGCTCATTTTACAGATGAGCAACTGAGGCAAACAGGGTTAAATGACTTGCCCAGTGTCACACAACTAGTAAGTGTTAGATCAGCATTGGACTAAGGAAAGTGAGTCTTCCCAACTCCAGATTCAGCACTCTATCTACTGCACCTCTTAGCTGCCCAAGCATTTACTAAACCTTACTTACTAACCATCATACTACCTCGCAGGTTTTCAGAGGTCGGTGCTGGCTGTCCATGATGAACTCTTTATTCAGATGCTGCCACAATTCACACGTCTTTTAAGTCTGTGTTAAGATTTTCACCATTATTACTAGGATCATCATCTTCATCATAATCACCATCTTCATCCTCTAATTGTCTTTACAGGAAAAGCTAAATAAATCAGTCATTTTCAAGTCCCCTAGTCAAAGTCCAAGAGCTAGTATGGACCATCGGAACAACGTATTTAATCTGTCACTTACCCTCTCTGGGCTTCTGTTTTCCCATCTGTAAAATGAAAGTATTAGATTAGAGTATTGGGCATTGCATGAGGGTATTGACTTTTGAGGATACTTCCAGTGATAGGAGCTATGATCTTATTATTTTAGACTACAAAAAACTGACAATCAGTCAATCCATATATGGAATCTGTGATTGAGGGCTTCCCAAAGACTCTATTTGATTATGAAGGTTAACTCCAAAGGCATAATTTTCTCTTTTTGTCTAATTGTTCCTGCCTGGAGTTGGAACAGGAAAGTCTCATGGTATCCAAATATAGGTAGAAAAAAAGTCTTTTGGTTTTTATTTTTGCATGTAAATGCAGACTCATTGGTTATGGAACAATATTCATATCATCTGATAAAAAAAAAACTTTTAAACTACAAAGGACCTCTCTGGAGCCCATGAACTGATACAAAAATATAAAGGTCACTTAAATAATACCTCATTAACCTTACTCAAAGGAAATTAATTAGGTGCCCAGTGGATAGAATGACAGGCCTAGAGTTAGGAAGACTCATCTTCCTGAGTTTGAATCTGGCCTCAGACACTTATTAGCAAATGACTTAACTCTGTTTGCCTTGTTTCCTCATATGTAAAATGAACTGAAGAAGGAGATGGTAAACTACTCTAGTATTTTTGCCAAGAAAACCTCAACTGGGATCACGAAGAGTTAGATACCACAGAAAATGACTAAACAACAAAAACCTACCCAAAGGAATTGAACTTGGGGTTGCTATAAGGGCAACATCCCGTTATTCTGGTGAAGCCTGGCTTTCTCATGGCACCATACACATAGTTCCACTCTGTGGTTTACTATGAAACGGAGTTGCTAGAAAATCAGTCTCCTTTCTTTTGGACCTAGTCTATCTGCATAATTCACTAGCTTTGCTTTCTAAGTGGGTGGTTGTCTTTTTCCAAGGAGCATGTGTCATTCGAAAATCTTTTCTCTTTGAAAGATCCAGTACCAAAACCCTTGAATTCAAGAGTTCTTGAACCCAGGTTTTATCTGTGAGGCAATTCCTAAACTGTGACTCCTCTCTTGGACTACCTGCTCAAGTACATGTTTGTTTCTTCTATGGACTTCTACAAAAAATCTCTCACTATCATCTGTTGAACTAGGAAAGTCTATTATCAGGAGCTCTCCACTCAGACTTCATGCAAGCATACATCTTCCATTGCCATGAGCTACTGCTACTAACTGCTCCTTGGGATGGGAATGGAAGTGGGGGGAGGGAGAAATTTCCTTTTGCCATCCATCCCCCTCAAAAAGAAAAGCCAATGCTAAGTCTTGAAGAGAGCAAAAGAAAACAATCAGCTTATTTTTATGGACTATGGGCAAGGGTGGCTAATTCTCAATTGGTCAATCATTAGGAGGCAACTCCAGTCTCTGAGACTCAATCAGTGTGATACTAGGGGGCAAATTCATATTCCAAGAGACGATATCCCTTAGATGTGAAGGATTATACCCTTGTAATCTCATCAGGTTTATCGGGGGAATTCCTTACATTGTTAAATGACCCCCTTGATCACCACCCCCTCCCTTTCACATATTTATTAGATATGTCTGATATGTAAAGCATTGTAAGAGGCACAAAAAACCTAACTCCATAATGGTGTAAGTCCCTGCATTACAAGACCCTACAACTAATCTTCATGGACCAGTGAAAGATAAATTGACTCTTATGAGACAGTAAATAATATGTCCAGTGTATTGTATAGATATCAAATACTCTAGATTTCCATAAAAGGAATTGATAGGCTAGGGCAAATATTCTTTAAAAACAATCGTACCTGTAATTTCATTGATATAGGCAATTTAGGTTGATAAAAATCATAGATTTAAAGTTGGAGGAGTCTTGGAGGTCTTAATTACATATTAAGGAAATGAGGAATTAGATTAAATGGATTTACTTGTGTTAGTAAGTGACAGAACTAGGATTTGAACCTAGGTCTTCTGACTTAGTCAGTAGTCAATAAACATTTATCAAGTGCCTACTATGTGTCAGTTATGGGGGCAGTTATGTGGTTCAGTGAATGGAGAACTGGGCCAAGAGTCAGGAAGACCTGAGTTTAACTCTGATCTCATTCATTTACTAGCTATGTGATCTTGGGCAAGTCACTTAACCCTGTTTGCCTCAGTTTTCCCACCTATGAAATGCACTAGGGAAGGAAATGGCAAACCACTTCAGTAACTTTTCCAAGAAAATGCCAGAAAAGGGATCACAAAGAGTTGAAATTGACTGAAAAAAAAGTCTGAACAGCAGCTACTATGTGCCAGACCTTGCACTAAGCTCTGGAGATACAAATAAGAAAAAAATAGACACTTTCTGCCCCTAAGGAGTAAAACCAAAAGGAAGCTCAAGGTGGATGTGTCAAAGGATGCTGGAATGGGAAGCCATGATATTCATGGAATCAAAACTAATCTTATTAGATGGGGAGAGGGGGAAAGAAGAGATGGCTGGAAATTCTTGGCCAAAAGAGAGGCTTTGGAAAGAGTTGGTTTTTTTTTTGCTCAAGCCCTCTTGTCCTCAAGGCAACAGAAGGCAACTGAGGAGAAGGAAGCACCAGAGCTGACTCAGTTTCCATGGTGGTAAATTTTTCCTGGAGTAGCTAAATGGAAATGAAGAGACAGATCCACTACTCCTTCTTTGTTGCTCTTGCTTTCCAGCTATTTTTCAGTCCTATCTGACTCTTCATGACCCCATTTGGGGTTTTCTTGGCAAAGATCCTAGAGTGGTTTGCCATTTCCTTCTACAGCTCATTTTATGGAGGAGGAAACTGTGCAAACAGGGTGAAGGGACTTGCCCAGAGTCACACAAGCTGG
The DNA here is from genome assembly GCA_028658325.1 of Potorous gilbertii. NCBI lineage: Eukaryota > Metazoa > Chordata > Mammalia > Diprotodontia > Potoroidae > Potorous > Potorous gilbertii. Next base: position 78,135,513 of record CM053772.1, on the reverse strand, counting down.
TAAGTATCTGAGACTGGATTTAAACTAATGAAGATGAGTCTTCCTGACTCTTCACTGTGCCACCTAGCTGCCCTAATCTTTCTACTAAGATAGGAATTCCTTCAATTAATGAAAATTCACAACTATTCTAAAAGTCATACTCTTTTAGAGAGTTATGGTGGGTACTGAGAGGTTAAATAATTTGCTGATTCTCCAGACGTTTGCTCTCAGGGCTCAGGAAGGCATGCATTGGCCACTGCCACATGTTACCTTTTTGTTTCAAAGGTTGTATTTGAACCCATATTTTCCTGACTCAGAGGCCAGCTCTTCATCCAATAAGCCACTATTTCATTTTATCTATTGTCTTAAGCAGATGCCCTGAGAACCTCTGTAAAGTTCCACTTGCTATATAGCCTAATTTAATTTACTCTATGCACTTGAAAATAATTGATACTGAATTTTAACAAAATGTGATGCACAGGCTTATTTTTCTCAATTTCTCAACCAGATTAGTCTTTAACACTTAGTCTATCACAAGCAACTCAGTTTCAAGGAGTGGGGGCCCAAAGCTAAGCAACGCATACAAATGGAAATCCTGGGGAATCAGGAGAAGGCAAGGATTTTAATCTCTGACCAGTCACTCATTAGTTGTTTGGGGATAATACCTGTAGTATCTCCCTCCAAGGCTTATTATGAGGATCAATACAAAAAAGGTTTTGCGACACTTTCAGTGCTCTATAAACATTACAGCATCTAGACGACTGCTAAAACTCCTGAGAATGAAGCATATTCTTTCTCCTTGTGGTTTCCAGCTCTCACTTTGCAATCTGGACTGCTTTGTTCCTCTGACCCCAGTCCATGCCCCTTCTTCCTCAATGATTCCCCAAAACTGGCTTGCCTTGGATTTCCTGGTCTCATACCTGTTCTCCTCCATGACTTGACAGCAAGACAAGACAACCAAGCATTTCCAAACATATTCCTCCCCATTCCTCTGTGTCTGATCTCTTACAACAAGGAATGAAAAAGAAAAGGGAGAAAAAATGTAGTCCAACAAACTAAACAGGATAGTAGCAAAGTCTGATAGTATATGTGACATTCCATCCCTACAGTCCTTCTGCACAAAAAATAGGGGTAGGCATGTTCTCATCTCTTCTTCCAGGACATTCAAGGGTCATTATAATTGAACAATATTTAATTTCATCTTTTGTTGTGTAATTGTTCTTTCCATTTACATTGTTGAAATCATGTTATGTTAATTATGAGAGTTAAAGATCTTCCCTACCCAGTAATAGGTCCGCCCATTAAGGGAAGTTTGATTAGGGGAGATTTGTTTTATAGAAAGACCCACACCTTTTGTTAAATTCTATTAAGGCACTGGGTCAAAGGGTTGTGCCCTCTGGCTCTGAAAAGTGCATATATACCACGAGGTGGGGTTTTACTTTTGGGCTTATTCGATGAAATGTTTGTTTGGCTAGAAGAGGCTCTGGATAGCTGCTAAGGAGTCCCTCAGCTTTGAAAATCCAGATGTTGGTGTTTCTTGCTCTGGTAACTATGGATGTAGAGTCAGTTGGATCTGTCTGTTGATCTATGATATATGTATTACTTATGGTCAGATAGTTGGAAGCCCTGTCTGTTGGTTTTTATTTCTTTGTATTTTCTCTGAAGTTCAAGGTATTGACTTTTTCCCTTGAACTCTGTGATACATGTGCTTGATTAAAGTAGACTGCTCACCCCTCAGAAGTTGCTTTCCTTTTAAAAAAGTAGATCTAAGAACCTGTACAGCAGCCCTCCTGTATATGTTGAGGTCCTTGCTGTTACAAGTCATTATGTAGTTCCATCCTCCTCTCCTGTTCATTTCACTTTGCATCAATTCATCTGTCTTCTCATGCTTCTTTGTATTTTTTACATTCGTTGTTTCTTAAGGCACAGTCTAATTCTATTACATTCATATACTACAGTTTGTTTAGCCATTTCCCTTTGGGGAAATCTACTTTGTTTACCAAAAAAAAGAAAGAAAGAAAGAAAAAGGATAGAATGATTTTCCCCCACATGTGACCTTTATTTCTATTTTTGAGCTCCCTGTGGTATGATCTAGTAGTATCTCTGAGTCAAAGGGTATGGATGTTTTCATGTTCTTAGCATTATTCCAAACTGTTTTCCAAAATGCTTAGGACAGTTTATAGTTCCACCATCAATGAATTTACTATGCATGTTTTTTCCACAGGCTTGCAAGCACTTGGTCATTTCAGGATGAATTATTTCAGCTCTGCTGGTCTTAGAATCTCAGTGGTCAGCTTATTCAGAGGATCTGACCTGGGAAACTTCAATTTCACTACCCAAACTCATGTTAGTCTACTTTGTTCCAAAAAACTAATTTAATAATTTAAAATGAAAATTACAACTGTCAGGTACCCTAACATTTATGTTAGTTGGTTAACAACTACTCTTCCCAGATGGGAAATCTATTTGGGAAAACAAACTAAGGCCAGAAAAGTGCTTACTAAGTTCATGGAATAATCTGGAGAAGATTATATATTTACAGTTGGAAGAGTCCTTAGAGACCAATGAGTTCTAAACCATTCTTTTTACAAATGAGGAAACTGAGGCTCAAATAGGTTAAGTGATTGCCCAGGTTTACATGGCAAATTACTATCAGCATCTGTGAATCTGTCATAGATTGTCACCTATACCAAAGTTTTCTTCCCTACCCTCAACTTCTCATTCCCTCCTAACCATCTATGTCAGTATTCTCCCTTCTAGGACCCTATTCAACTCTACCCTCTAAGTCCGATTTGCCAGGACTTTTCAAGATGATTACATAGAATTCCTCCTTCATTTAGTCCACAATCCAACTACTTACTGACCCCTTCATACAACATTCCATCTCTCAGTTCCATGTTTTGTATAGGTTGTCCTCTCTACCGAGAATGCTCATTATTGTGACATCCTCCCCTTCCTGCGGTTGTTGTCCTTTGTTCTAGAAGAGAACATCTCAAAAGTGACATCTTGATTCGCATGTGAACTGGATTTCAGAAGGGATGAGTCAGTCTCACTCTTTCCTCCAGTCACTGAAGAAATCCAGTGGCAAAACAAAGGTCAAAATGACTGGCAATGACCCAGGATGCAATGGGTGATCTTGACCTTTCTAAATTAGGGTGTTTCCCAAGTCTCAGTCTGTCTGAGGCTACATCCATTCAATTGCTTGGGGCTAGGCAAGAATTGAGACAGAAGATGGCCTAATTTACCATCAAAAAGATAACAAGAGTCCCCTCTAACTCTCTTTAAGGTTCAGTTTGGTGCCAAAGTCCTTCTTCTCCCTGGGGTGCAGGATGTGTTCATGGAGGACCTTTGGTATAATGGCTGCTGAGCCTTTTTCAGAATTCTTTGTACCTTTGGCTTCCACCTGTTTTACCCAGTTCTCACCTGTAGCTCCAAGAAGCTGCACCATGTGCAGCAGCCACACCCCAGTAAACTGTTTCAGCAGATGGGTCAAACTAGGTTGAGGGTAACCAAGGAGTCTCAAATCCATTGGTGAATTACAGGGGTGTCTACCCCAAGCAAATGAAGACTTCCCCTGGTGAAATGGGCAGATGAGAACAATTTGTTCCAATGGCCATGAAGGCAGTTGTGCTCTATGAGCAAAGCAGAATTGAGATAGCACAAAGGAAACATAGGATGTGGCAGATTTGACTTTATCATGGTGATGTCACTTTGGTCCTCTTCAAGAACCAAGGACAGCAGCCACCCAACCTTCTTCTCCCAGTTACCAGTTTTTTCCCTATCCTGCACCCCCAAATCCTATTACAATGATTTGTTTTTATTTTGAGATATATCTAGCATTTACTTAGCTTCAAACCTGCTTCATTCCCTTGGTAAAATTTAAATCCCTGTGAGGACTGTCCCATATATTTTTATCTCCAGTGCACAAACCAGATTCTTAATAGAAGCTTGTTAATTAATTTATTATCATCAACATTATCATTGCTGCTGTTGGGATCTAGGGGTGCTGGGAACCCTAAAATTCAAGGGCTAAAGGCACAGGTTCTGCCTGGAAAGAATTCCACTGGAGTCTCTTTTTGGGCAGAGATAAAGTTTATTGCTTGTCCAATCCAAGCAGGCAGGACTTTTTTTTTTTAAGAACTGGCACATTTGGTAAATGAGACTGACCTCTTTTGTAAGGGAAAAAGAATTTGTGGGAAGATTTAAATGGGATCTAGCAGCAGCCAACAGGCTAGGGTGACTCTGAGGTAATAGAGAAGGATCTAGATGGCATTAAGGAAGTGACCTGGGCTGGTCGGGAGGTAACAGACAATGAAGGCTGGCCTAGCTGGGTTAGAGGGAATGGAGAATTGAAGACTGGGGAACAGTCAAAGCCACAAGGCAAGGCCAATTGAAAGGGTTATTGACTAGGATGGGCTGAGTGTCTCAGGAAAGCACCAGAGACTTATTTAAGGGGCTTTGGAATCTAGCACAAATCCCATCCCCATCACTACTGCCATTGCTGTCATCATAATAGAGATCAGCAGCAGCTAGGTAGTACAGTGGATAGAGCACCAGTGTAGGAGTCAAGACAACCTGGGTTCAAATTTCACCTCAGACACTTGACACTCACTAGCTGTGTGACCTTGGGCAAGTCACAACCCCAATTACCTCATCCTGGGTCATCTCCAGTCATCCTGATGAATATATGGTCCCTGGATTCAGATGGCTCTGGAGGAGAAAGCGAGGCTGGTGACCTGCACAGCCCTCCCTCACCCAAAACAAAGTCAAGTGAAAGTCATGTCATTATTTCTCTGATGGCATGGTCTTCTTCGGCACACACACAATAGAGGTCAATATCATTGTCAGTCATCATCATGGACCATCATCCTGTTTATTACATTGTAGAGCATTCAATTACAAAGTGTTTCCAGCCTGGGAGGACTTGTATAAAGTGATACAGAAGAAGGGAGCAGAACTGGAAGAAAAATTTACACAATGACTATAACAATATAATAACTATATATATGTAATAAGTATATAGATAACAGATAATATAAGTACATATATAATATAAACAACATAAGTACATTTAATAAGCATATATAATATAAATAATATTAGTATGTATATAATAAGTATATATATATATATATATATATATATATATATAATATAAATAAGTATAATAATATAAAAGAAAAAGACTTTGCAAGCCTTATGAACTCCACTGCAATGACCAAACATGACTGGTGGGAGGACTGATATGACATAAACTTCCCACATCTTGATAAAGAGGTGGTGGACCAGAGGGCTAGGATGAAACACACTTTTTGGGGGGCATGACCAATATGTAGCTTTGATTGGCTTAACTATGTTCATTGGCTCCAAGGAAAATTTTTATATTTTGAGAGGAGGTTGGGCAGGGAGAGAATTAGTGGAGAGAGGGAGATAATTAAAAAAAAAGAATAGGAATATTAATGAAACATCTATAAAAGTAACAGAATGGAACAGCAGAAGATTCAGCACGAGATACAGATAAATGGACAACTTTGGAACTAATGTGCTGAATATATTATATAGCTAAAAAAACCCAAACTCTACATAATGGATTCATGGTTTCATGTATAATACTCCTTTTCTATTCTTTTCTGTATATGGAAATGCTCATATTTACTGATTGTTGAGATCAGAATAACAAAAAAACTAACCACTTATTAAATAAAAAAAACACCAAAGTGCTTTCATATCTTTGGATTGATCCTCTATAGAGTCCAATGAGGAAGGAAGAGCAGGGATTATTTTTAACATTTTATTCGCAAAGGGAACTGTTTTGGGAGGCAGAGGGCAATGATTTGGACAGGAATCTGGGACATTAAGGAAGGGCAAGCACCTCTGTCCCTGATTCCTGCTGCATATACCTGTTGTTCTTTTTAAGCTGGGGACCAAGCACTGGACCAGGAATAAAGAGGAATCTGGGTTTGAATCCTGCCTCCGACAGTTACAGGCTGCCTGACTATGGCCTGACTCTCAGCCTCAGCTTCCTTGTCTATAAAATAATACTGGCACACCCTTCATTGCAGGGTTCTTGTAAGGACTAAAAGCAATAAAATTTATAAATATATATATATATATATATAATGCTTTGACATTACTCTCCCCTTTCTCCATCCATTTTATGAATGAGGAAATAGTGATCTTAAGGGACCTGCCTAGAGTAAGATTTCTTAACCCTTTTTGTGTCTTGAGTCCCTTTGTCAGTATGATGAAGCATATGGATAGCCCCCTTCTTGGAATAATGTTGTGTATAAAATAAGATACATAGGATTGCAAAGGAAATCAACTATATTGAAATAAATATGTAGCTGTTAGGTTTTTTCCCCCATCCAAGTTCATAGACCTCATGAAATCCATCCATGGACCCCTTGGAAGTCTGTGGACCCCAGGTTTTTGTTGTTGAATTGTGTCCAACTCTTCTTGGCAAAGATACTGGAGTGATTTGCCATTTCCTTCACCAATTCTTTTTACAGATGAGGAGCTGAGGCAAACAGAGTTAAGTGACTTGTCCAGAGTCACACAGCTAGAAAGTGTCTGAGGCCTGACTTGAACTCGAAGATAAGTCTTTCTGACTCCAGGCCTAGCACTCTATCCATTATTCCACCCAAGTGCCTAGACACCAGGTTAAGAATCCCTATTATAGAGTTAGTAAGTACCAGATGTGGGATTTGAACCCAAATCTGAGGACTCTCAAACATAATGCTCTTTTCCTTTTATCACATTTATAAGTTCTCTTCAGTGTTATGACAGATCCAAAATAAGAAACTAACAATCATGCCTAATATTTATGGAGTACTTTCTAGTTAACTTTCTGGAGTACTTCTACATTCTTGTAAATCATTCAGTCTTCAATCTTGTATGAGGAAGACTTATTATCCCAGTTTTGCAAATAAGGAAACTGAGGCTAAGGGAAAATTAAGTGACTGACTCATAGTCACACATAAGATCAGCTTTCTATTATATTTTTGATTCAATTGCTTGGCAATGATTTATTTTTTTCCTCCAGTGGCCATCTGAATATGGATCCTCAGGGACTGACCTATTGTCCTCCAACCTCCAACTTTTCTCCAGCCCCAGGTAGATTTATTTGTTTGTTTATTTAGCTCTGATCCAAGGGCACTGTTTGCTGACCCTCTGAGGAAGGTGGAGAAAGGACAAGAAAGCCTCCAGGGAAAACTTATTAAGAAGGTCACTGTTCTGATTGGGTCTTGGAAAGGAAGTGCCGGCAGCAAAATGCCGGGTCTCATTTCTTTCCCTGGCACAAGCAGGTGTCAGAATCTGTCATGCTCACCTATTTCTTGCTTTGTGCTGTGTACTCAAAGGACTGACCAAAACACAGTTTCAGTAGAATGAGATTGGTGTCAGGAAAGGACACACAGACACCATACCAAGGCAAACACTGAGATAGATTTTGTCCATAGGGAAGCCTTCCCCAACAGTCCAGCCCTGGGCTCCCTTAGGCGATCTCTCTAGATGGCAAAGTGGAGAGAAGAGTGCAAGTAATTACACTATTTTGACAGTCTAGGATTAGAGAACAAGAAAAAAAAGAGTTTGGGGTCTAAATACTGCTTTATGTACTAAAACCTCAATTAACTCTAAACATGAATTAACTAACATTGAGTGACTTGCACTGTTAGAAGAAAGAAAAGAAAACAAGCTAATTTCCTTATTTTGAGAAGTCCTTTTCAGAGAGTGTCCCAGGATCAATGCACATTCATTCTGTATCTTCTCTCTCCTATTCTCCAGCTATGGATTATTAATGTTATTCACCTTTCTCTGAGTCCCCAGGCATTCCCCAATCCAACATAACCCATGTTCTGCCTTTGCGACTCCTTATGGACTGTGTACACTTAGTCATGTCACTTAACCTCTCCGGACCTCAGTATCCTCATCTGTAAAATGGGTCTGTTGGACTAGAGGGCCTATGAGGTCCCTTCTGGCTTTGGATCGACAATCCTATGATCTTATAACTACAGTCTTACTGGACACTGATAATTCCTATTGGGAAAGATGACACTAGAATATAATGAAATTGCAAAACAAATGATCTTTTAGCAAAGAAAGACTCAATTATTTACAAAATTGCACATTTACTAAGAGGGAAAGTGAATTTATATTTTACCAAGATTTCAACAGTTCAGGTTGAAAAAGTAGCAGAGGTTGAGGGACCCCCGGCATAACCAGGAAATTCAATTAATGAAAGTGTCACAAGTTTCCCCAGGATTCTGATGAGTAACAGTGATTATTTATACAGAACTTTGAGGTTTGCAAAACTTAGTTATCTCCTTGGATTCTTACAACAACCCTGGGAGATAGGGGCTATCATTATCTTCATTTTACAGATGAGGAAACTGAGATTGAGAGAGGTTAAGTGACTTGGCCAGGGTTATATCCTTAGTAAGTATCCGAGATAGGATTTGAACTCATGTTTCTCTGACTCCGAGTCCAACATTCTACCCACTACACTGTCAGATTTTGACTGTGATCCTACTGTTAAAGGTACTTCATCTCTGTATAATAATAGCTAACATTTTTTATAGCTCTTAAAGGTTTGCAAAATGCTTTACTAATATCTCATTTGAGCTTCACAATAACACAAGGAGAGTGCTACCACTATTCTCATTTTACAGATGAGGCAACTGAGGATAAGTGACCTGCCCAGGGTCACACTCCCAGTAATTGTCTGAGGCAGGATTTGAACTCAGGACCCGTTGACCTCTCTACCTACAATTACACTCTACTCTTAGATATTCTACTGAAACTAGCGCTGAATTTAGAGTCAGAGAACGTCAGTTCAAATTTTGATTCTATCACCCACTAACTACGTGAGTTTGGACAAGTCACTAACTGAGTCTCAGAAAAAACCCATTCTTTATGTCATACAAGTATTTATTTTATGATACATTAAGTTGCATGTTAAGTAACATTCAAAATTCCATGGTAGACAAAAACACAGAAAACATATTTTTCAAATGCCAAAGGTTCTATTTTTCTGTATATGAATATGTCATTTGGTCTTGACTTCTTTGCTATTTTCAGTAAGACACAAATTTAGAATTGTTTTGCTAGTGCAGGGGAGGAGGATGGATATATGCTGAGACATTTATAATCTCTTATTCAACCTGTTCTGGTAACTAATGGAGTATATTTTTTAAGTTAGTGGTTGTGGTTAGAGGCATAGTTTGTGGCTATAAAACAGAGCAAAATCAAGCTGTCCTTTAGTTATTTTTGAACCTGTGACCTTCATTACCCATGTTCCAATGAGCTCAGAGCAGTAAGGAAGGCCCTCTACATCTGGGGAAAAGGCTGAGCAGTGCCACTCGAAGTTAAAGATCATGAATATCCTACCACCCAAGAGATCACTTGCTAATGAAAATCTTCCCAGAAGGGGCAAACCCTAAGAGTTGATTTGTAAAAGCATCCTAAGATTCTTCCTTGATGTTTTCTTAGGATATCTCAAATAGATCTCCAATACTGTAGGCTTAGCTGTCCCCTCCAATGATACAGGTCACCCCCATGTATACTCACCTATTGTTTATGATTCTTGTCTGTGTCCCATTCCCATGTGTCCATGTCCACCACTGGAGCGATCCACCCAATCTGCCAGGGAACTTTCTCACTTTCTGTTGATATCTTAGAAGTCAGGATCCCACTGGGGCCATTTGACTATCTGCCTATTATTCTTTGCTCTCACCATGTGATCAGCCCATTTTCTTTTTCGTACACACACACACACACACACACATACACACATTTCCTGAGTGACATTCTTTACTCCTGATCTTTGTGGTTCCTTATGTATTATGTGATATAGCCTATTCGTAAACACCACACACATCTGTAGGGTCCTCAGTATGATACTTATTTTTAGCTCCTTGAACATCATGCCTCATAACCATTAACAACACTGGTATCTAATGAGCCTTTATGTCCAGGAGAAGTCTGTCTCTGTTCATCCTTCGTTTTTGAAGAAGATCATGCCATCAGAGAAATGATGACATGACTTGCACTTTGTTTTGAGTGAGGGAGGGCTGTGCAAGGTCAACAACTCACTTTTTCTTCCTGAGCCATCTGGGTCCAGTGACCAGATATTCATCAGGGTGACTGGAGATGGCCCACAATGCGATGGGAGACCTTGGCCTTTTTAGGTTGACCTTTTCAGGTACTCACTTAGAGTGAGGTAAAGACCATTCAGTGAATAGGCCTCTTTAAGAATTAGTCAGGAAACGATCCTTTTAATGAACAAAAGAAAAATAACTAAATATCAATTAGATGTATGATAATCAACATATTATAACAGTGGTCTAAACCTGTCAATCAGGTGTGTGACTATGAAAATGGGGTGTGCTGTAGAAAATCTTCTGTAAAAGCCTCTCAGTTCCTGTCTCATATCCTCCCCAAGGATACTCTTAATATAGTTACAACATCTCAAAAAGACTGTATGGCAATGAAAATATTGGCCTATAGATTAGGATTTATTGATGCTTTTTTCAGCTGTTTCTTTCTTTGGAGATAGGCACTAATCATTAAAGGAGTTTCATGATTTCTCAGTGGGTATTCAGTTTATTCTCCCTTTGTTTATTCCTGGTACCATTTGGTGGTTCATTGGCACTGTACTGATGGACAAACTCTATAAATTGTCTACCTAACTGAATGCTAACAATCTAGGAAATTGGTATTCTTCATCCACATTTTTTTTAACCTGTATGAGTGGTTAGTCCAAATTATTTTGAGTGTTGACATATTTCTTGCAGAAGACTCTGTGATTATCCAGGGCTTTAATGCACTGTCATCTATAAATAGGACCACTTGGCTACACTATCATCCACAGAAAATCTTTCTTCAACTTACACTCAATGTTGGATCTCTTCTACCACAGTGGAAAACAGTTTTGATGAGTACAGATCTTCCTTTTTACTCTTTGCCTGATATTAATGACTGGAGGATCATTAAATATGCTTCTTTATACTGTTACATATTTCAAAGAATTTTGATGTATGGATGGGAGACAACTTCTTAGAAGAAAGACCTTAAAACTTCATTTTTCTCAACCAAGTTTTTGTCATTGCTGTTGTTTTTAGATCATATACAAACAATAAGTATACTGGGGTTTTATAGTCTTTACTGATGTGGTCTCTTATGGAATATCACTTCTGAAAACTTGCTTACTTCCTACCAATAGCCTGATTAAGAATGTCCTTGATGTACATATAGATGATTGTATGTTGTAGACACATAATGGGTCAATAGTTGTTGATGCTATTTTGGTCACTCATATAATATATATAAACTCAGATTCTTTCCCACTTTTTTGGCATCTAAACTTTCTGATGTCTTGCAAATTTTTTTCTCAATGTCCTCACAATCATATTGCCTTCAGGACAGGCCTCAATATAAACTTTAGCACTCGTGGTACTTCCTCTATAATCATGTCTGGAACTTGTGATGGTAAAACCCAAATGAGGTTGCTCTACTGTTCTGGATTATAAGAAGGGAAAAAAAAGCTTATTATAATAATCTCTGCAGGTTTTTCTATTTTTTTTGTTTGTCTTGCTTCCACTTTTGTTCTTCGATGCCTTTAGAATGACTTTGCCTAGTTGAGTCTCTCAGCAAGCTTTCTTTAAACTGGTTTTATTTTCCACTGTTTATGTTTTATGAAGCCTAATTTCTCACAATCTTTCTCCATAAAATTTTACAAAGTAATTTGTATTCTTATTTTTAATTTTTTAATTTTTACTTATTATTTTATTTTCCCTAGTTACATGTAAAAACAATTTTAACATTCATTTTAAAGACTTTAAGTCCCAAATTATTTTCTTTCCTCCTGCCTCACCACCCCCCCCAAAGAGAAGGCAAGAAATTCTAATATAGGTTATACATATATGGTCATGCAAAACACTTCCATACCAGTAATGTCATGAAAGACTAACTGTATTTCCCTCTATGCTATCCCCCAATTTATTTTCTTTCTCTTTTCACCTTATCCCTTATCAAAAGTGTTTTACTCCTGATTGTGCCCTCCCCCAATCTGCCCTCCCTTCTATTATCCCCCTTCACTTATGCCTATCCCCCATACTTTTCAGTAGGTTAAGAGAGATTTCTATGCCCTTTTCGGTATGTACATCATTCCCTCTTTGAGCCAATTTTGATGAGAGTAAGATTCACTCACTCCTTCTCCCACCACCCTCCCCTTTTTCTCTTCTGTAAAAGCTTCTTTTATGTGAGATAGGTTATTCTAATCTACCTCTCCCTTTCTCTTTCTCCCAGCACATTCCTCTCTCATCCCTTAATTTTATTTTTTTAGACATCATTCCCTTCATATTCAACTCACACCTGCACCCTCTGTCTAACTATCCAAATAATTAGAAAGGTCTTATGAATTACAAAAATCATCTTTCTATGTATGAATGTAAACAGTTTAACTTTAATAAGTGCCTCATGATTTCCCTTTCCTGTTTACCTTTTCATGCTTCTCTTGAATCTTCTATTTGAAAGTCAAATTTTCTATTCAGCTCTGGTCTTTTATCAAGAATTCTTGAAAGTCCTCTATTTTATTGAATGCCCAGTATTATGCTCAGTTTTACTGGGTTGGTGGTTCTTGGTTGTATTCCTAGTTCCTGTGCCCTCCAGAATATCATATTTCAAGCCCTCCTATGCTTTCATGTAGAAGCTGCTAAATCTTGCATTATCCTGATTGTGGTCCTATCCTACTTGAATTTTTTCTTTCTGGCTTTCTTTCTCCTTGACCTGGGAACTCTGGAATTGGCTATACTATTGACTATACTATTCCTGGCAGTTTTCATTTTGGGATTGTGTTCTGGAGGTGATTGATGGATTCTTTCAATTTCTATTTTATTCTCTGGTTCTAGAATATCAGAGCAGTTTTTCTTGATAATTTTTTAAAAGATGGTACCTAGGCTCTTTTTTGATCATGGCTTTCAGGTAGTCCAATAATTTTTAAACGATCTCTCTTGAATCTATTTTCCAGGTCAGTTGTTTTTCCAATGAGATATTTTACACTCTAATCTATTTTTTTCATTCTTTTGGCTTTGTTTCATGATTTCTTAGTTTTTCATTAAGTCATTAGCTTCCATTTGCTCCATTCTCATTTTTCAGGAATTATTTTCTTCAGTGAGCTTTTGGACTTCTTTTTCAATTTGGCCAATTCTACCTTTTGGTTTTTTGAACCTCTGTTGCATTTGGGTTAGTCTATTTTTGAAGCTGCTATTTTCTTCAGTATTTTTTTGCATCTCTTTTATCAAGATATTCACTTACTTTTCATTATTTTCTTGCATCCCTCTCATTTCTCTTCCTAATTTGTTCTCTACTTCTATTTGATTTTCAAAATCCTTTTAGAGCTCTTCCATGACATGAGACTTTGGATGTAAGAGTTTTGACTTTGCTGAGTTCTTCTGAGTGTGTATTTTGATCTTCCTTGTCACCAAAGTAAGTTTCTATAATCTGTAGTCTGAGTTTTTTTCCCATCATTTGCTCATTTTCCCAGCCTTGACTTTTTAACTGTTCGTTAAAGTAGGGATTTGCTTCCAGTGTGGAAAGTGTACTATCCCAAGCTTCAGGTGTTTTGTGCAGCTGTTTTCAGAGATTCTTCTAGAGACCTGTAAGTTTTCAGTCCTTTCAATGTAGTATGATCTAAGGAGAGGTATTTACCACTCTCCTGGCCTGTGCTCTGATCTGTGAGTGACCACATGCACTCTTTTCTGCCCTGGAACTGTTAGATGGGTCCCCTTTCCACTGCTGCCACAAGTTGTACCATGCCAGTATTCCTTGCCCTAGGATTGCCATCCAAGATTGCAACCCAAATCCATGTATGGGCAAAGCAACAGAGTTCTACCTCAGTACTAGCAAAGAGATCCCTGTAATCTCCTGCTGGACCAGTTGTTTGATGCCCTTATCATCTATGGACTGAGAGCTCCAGAAGCAGCCATTGCTGCTGCTGATTCAGTCACTCTCAAGAACTGCTCCTGGTGTGCTCAGGCTATGGCCTGCACTGGACTGTGCTCCTCTCTCACCCAGGACCAAGAGACCTTTCCTGCTGATGTTCTAAATTCTCTTTGGCATCCACGGGCTGAAAAACCTCAAAAACTTTGTTGTAAACCTTCTGGATTATCTTGAGCTGGAAATTTGTTTTACTCTGTCTTTTTGTGGATTCTGCTGCTCTAGAGTTTGTTTAATGTTTTACAGGTATTTAGGTGGGGATTGGGGGACAGCTCAGGCAAGTCCCTGCCTTTACTCTGTCATCTTGGTTCTGTCAGAGTAATATTTACCCTAAACCAGTCATCATCTCCTTTTGCTTGGCAGGTAAGTCAAGTATTTACTGATTAAAATGTCTTTTAAAATTCTTTTGATCTCCTTGTCATATCAGTAGGTTTATATTGATTAAAATATTGTATGGAATTATCATAATCTGTATTTATGCCCTTTCCCCATCTATTAATCATTTTTCATTTTCAATAACTTGTTTCGATAAGTCAGGATTGAGTTGTTTTAGGCATATTATATATTATTCTCACTTTAATTCTTTTTTTGAAATCTATGAATAAAATTTAATCTTTGCTTTTACTAAGTAGGTGGTCTGATAGCTGACAATGACAATGCTGATAGGTGACATAGACAATTGATGACTTATAGGAATGACTCCAACATTTGTAATGGGTAATTACTAATTTCATTTTTTTGTATTGTTACCCTATTTTTTCTTTTCTCCAAGATAAATTATCATGATAAATAAGCCTGAGTTTTCTGTCTTCTTGTTCTTCTCTTGTTCCTTTACCGTGATCCATTTTTTCCAATATATTTTTCAGTATCCTTACCTGTTCCTACTTTTGCATGGAAGTTACAAAATATCAAAGTAAATGATGATTTGGAACATCTTTAAAAGTTCTTTATAGCATTTCTCTACCTCTTCTTTCTCAGCAAACTGAGGTGCCTTTCCCCCCCCACCCCAGTCAACATTTATTAAGGATCTAGCAAATGACAATAAAAAACAAAACCAATTTATGCACTCAAGAAACTTATAATCTACCTGTCTACAAACATATATATGTATATGCACATATTGATTGATATATCAATCAGTCATTGATGGTATTTGCAAATCACTTTTGCAAATCTTGAAGTTCTATATCAGCGTGTGTGTGTGTGTGTGTGTGTGTGTGTGTGTGATGGGCATGGTCTTGGTAAAAGAAGGGCCATCTCCTTTTTGTTCTAGACCTGTAATTTCCTCTGAGTAGGAAGCTTCCCTCTAAGGAAACTTAACTTGACTAATATAGACCTGTGTAATTTATTGTCTCAGAGATTTGTCTGGAACTCTGAGGAGTTGAGTAATTCACCCAAAGCCACCCAATAAATGCTTTTTTATTGTCATTTTTCAGTTGCATCTGACCCTTTGTGACCCTATCTAAGGTTTGCTTGGCAAAGATACTGGAGTCATTTGTTATTTCCTTTTCCAGCCCATTTTACACATAAGGAAACTGAGGCAAATAGGACTGATTGGGTCACACAGCTAAAAGTATGAAGTTGGATTTGAACTCATGAGGTTGAGTCTTCCTGACTTCAGGTCCAGTGCTCTATTCATTCTGTCACTTAGCTGCCCAATAAACTCTGAAGAAATGCTTAATCAGGTCACATCATGTTTTGTCATCCTGACACTGAGAAAAATTTTCTGTCTACCATGCTACTCTACATTTGAATTTATTAACCCAGGATGGCTCTCATAAGAATCTTCTAAACTGAGTCACCAAATGAATAAAGAACAATGCTTGAAAGGACCAATAGGGGTCACCATTGCCTCCAAGAAAAAATTTAAGAACTTGGCTCCATAAAAACCCATTGAAGACATTCAGCTAGGGTTAAAGGGGCCTGTATGGTACCTGACCTTGAAGCCAAACTGAACTGAAATTGTCTGTGCCTACAAATTCTGATAGACTGAAATCACAGATGACTACAAAGGAATCCCGGTTGAGACTGACCCGAGAAAGTCATGGATTAGATTCAAGAGGACCTGCTTTATAACACCATAGGAATAGGATGCTTGTCTTATTGCCTTGGTTTTTTAATGCCACCTGAGAAATGTAAGGCTATGGAATCTATGGAACTCAAGGTTGATGGCTTTTCTAGGCAAATATCCTTAAACTGGGAGGCAACTAGGTGGCCAAATAGATAAGGGTGACTAGGAATCAGATATTTAGATCTGTGACTCTAAGCCAATCACTTACATCTCTCTCTGCCTCAGTTTCCTCATCTGTAAAATGGGGATATTAATAACAGCACTTAATAGGGTTGTTTTGAGACCAAAATGAGATAACACATGGAAAACACTGCAAAAGCCAAAACACTATATAAACACCATTATTATTGCAGTTCTGCTCCCCCTTTCCTCCTCCTCTTCCTCCTGTTTTCTTCTTCTTTTTGGAGGATAATCCACCACTTACTTGCAGTACTGGAAACCCAAACACACACACACACAATATCAACAGAGATAGCTTCACAGAGAAGAAAATACTTTCCCTAGGCTTTAAATTATGCGTTGAACAGGCAAAGACAGAGAGAGAGGCATTCTAGGTTTAGGAAATACCTTAAACAAAGGGACAAAGGCATGAGAGCACAGTGCATTATTGGACTGTAAAAGAGGCAGAGTAATGTAGTCTGGAGAGTGTTGTGTGACAAAAAAAGAGTAATAAGATTGGAAAGGTAGCCTGGCTCCCGTAGCAGGGGACTCTTCTTGAATGCCAAGTAATAAATTTGACCTTTATTTGGGAGAGAATAAAAATACTGAGTATTTTTTTTGGCAGAGTAGCAAATACCAACTTTAGAAAAGTTATTCTAGTAGGGTTACAAAGGAGAGAGTAGAGGTCAAAGAGGAGAAGTGGAAAGACCTTTAAGGAGAATAATCCAACAGTGCAGGCAGGTGGCTAGGGACATGTGCAAAGGTGGTGGGGAAAAAAAAAAACAAAGAAAAATGGAATTGCCAAGATCTGGCAACTTATTTGATATGAGACATGAGGGAGAAGGAAGAGCCAGCCTTAATTCCAAGACTATAAATATGGTAGACTAGATTTGTGATGATCCCACAGTGAGAAAAAATAAAACAAGAAGGGAGAGCAGATTTGTAAAAACTTAATAAGCTCCATTTTGGACATATTGTTTAAAGTTTCAGTGAGGTGTATAGGAAGAAAGGTCCTTTGAGAAACTGGATATTTGGTTCTGGATATAGAATAGGGAGGCCTTTGGACTTTTGATCCATAGCTTGCAAGAGAACAATGGGAACTCTCAGTTCATCATAAAAGATACCATCAATGCTCAGATATCTTGTCCATTTAAGTCTTGCCCAGAGCATCCTGTGAACATAGCTGAATGAAGAGGGAAAGATAGTTAAGCTTTGGATATCAAAGTGCTTTTTCTTGACAGATAGATCTCATGTGATAGATAGACTGTGCCTAATGCAATTCTAGCTGGAATCAATAAGAATGAAGGAATGCAAAGTCTTAGAGATCCTTCAGACAGAAATTATCTTTAATTTTATGTTTTATTTCACTCTAAGTCTTAAGAATTACAAGAATTCACTATACTAGGTCCATCTAGCTTAGTCTTCTATTTCTGGAGTGAGACCAAGAGATAGTTAATCGTGGGACCAGAAGGCGGTTAATATGATAATATTAGTAAGGCTAAATATTTAGAACTAGAAGAGGCCTTTAAAGTCACCTGATCTGGTCTCCATGATTCCAGAATAGTGAAATTGGTACACAAAGAGGGAAAGGCCGAGGTCACAAAGCTAAGTAGTGTTTGAAGTGAGAGTACACCAATGTCTTAGAACGCTAACCCCATCCTTTTCCCATTTTTATATCATACTCTCTACTTTTCCTTTTGGGTGCTGAAACAAAGACAAAATCTGTCATCAACCTGGAAACTATAAATTCTTAGTCCTTATACCAGTACTTAGCATCAGTTTTGTCAGTGTCAGAAGTCCAATTATAATATATTCATAATTTATAAGCATATAGATACATGTTGAATTTGGGAAGTCATCAAATTACATTCAGAGGATCATATATCTAGGATTACAAGAGGAAAAAGTGATCAGTTTCATTAGTTTCGTGTTGGCCTTTTCAGTCTTGCTCTGAAGTTAATTTACAAGGCAACCAGAGGGATTAGGGAATTGTAAAGAATCTCCTCACCTCAGCTTCACCCACTTCCTTTGCATTTTTTGTTGAGTGGCATTCCCAGGGTGATTTGAAGGGAATCAAGGACTGGAACCCAAACACTATTATGAGAGATAAAACAAGTCTGAGGCAATAATTCAAATGCTAGTTTATACTGAGAGATCCCCAAATGGCACCAGGAGCAAAGGGGTTCAGAAGTCAGGGCCAAAGGTGGTAGAGCTCCTGGAAGGCTGGTAAAGCCTCTGCATGTGAGTGGTGGTGGTGGGTCAGGAATGTCAGAATAGATACATTTTCTTGGCTTAATTGTTATTGGTTAATTCATAGGAGCATACATTTAGAGCTTACATGAGACTTAAATGGACAAGATATCTGAGCATTGATGATATCTTTTATGATGAACTGAGAGTTCCCATTGCTCTCTTGCAAGCTATGGGTCAAAAGCCCAAAGGCCTCCCTCTTCTATATCCAGAACCAAGAAAGAACCTTAGAGTCCATGTGGTCTGATTTCCTTATTTTACAAATGAAGACCTGAGCCCCAGAGGAGTTAATTGAGTTTCACAGAATCACACAGCAAGCAAATGAGGTGGGATTTGAACCCAGGCTTTCCTAATTCTAGGTCCAGCACGCAAGTCGTCACAAGATAGTGGTTCTTCCTTGCTGAAAGCTAACAGTTTGGGGCAAGATTTTGTCCTTTGTTTTGTGTATTTATCTAGTTGTTTTTGTTGAGAGTTGTTACATTTATAACTTTAAAAAAATGTTCTGCCGGGTCTGACATCCTGGGATATGAAGATTAACTTCATGTTTGCTCTGTTTTCTTCATGCCTTTCCAGACTGGAGGCCTAATTTTTTCTGTTTTCTCTGAGCTCCCAGAATCCTATAATAGCAATAAATGAAAAGATGGAGGAGAAGGATGGAAGAAGGGATTCCAACTCAGACGCCAATTTAACAGTTGTTTCAGATCCGGGAGGAGTTAGACTGCACACCATTATACACATTTTTATCTAAGAATATGGCCCACAGCCAAGATTTTGTGCTGGTTTGTTTATCGTTGTTTATTTGTTTTTCCTGAGTTCTCAGTGACAGATTATATCAGGCTATATATACCAGGCAGTTTTCCTACAATCATTACCCGCCAGATCAAAACACTCTCCTAGACACTTGATAATGATATGTAGGCTTGGTTTAACCTTGTTTAACTTGTAAGACCTAGACATAAGTCCAATTCAGCTGAAAAATAATCACTCTGAGTGGAGTCTCTTTTAGGGAAATGCGATTTATCCAGTTTCTAATCCATTTTACTTTACCTCTGCCAGATTAAGCTTCTTCATGTTCAGGTCAGAATACACCATTCCTTCGGTCAAAAATCTTCATTGGCCCCCCATTATTTTCCATATTAACTTCAAAATCATTAGTTTGGCACTCAAAGTTCTTTTCAATTGGACTTCAACTTATCTCCACTTCATGTGTCCCGTGCTCCAAGTAAGCCATACTTCTCCACAGATCCCTGATTTCAGCTTTCCTTCTTCTAAACCTTTGTTCATTCCTTTCTCTGTGCCTTGGATGCCCATCTTTCCCCAACCACCTGTTGAAGTCCTATCTCTCTTCTATGATTACAGCCTAGATACCTCAATTTCCTTATATGTAAAATGAGGGAGTTGGACAAGATGGCCTTTTTAATTCTTCTGGCTTTCTATTGATAATCCTATGAAAGAAGGAAACATTTGTTAAATGCTTACTATTTTCCAGGCACTGAGTTAAACTTTCCACAAATATTCTCTTCACAAAAACCCTGGGAAGTTGGTACTATGATAATCCCCATTCTATGGTTGGGGAAAACAGCAGGTAAGTGACTTGCTGAGAGTCACACAATTTGTAAATGACTGAGGGAATATTTGAGCTCAAGTATTGTTGACTGTACGTCCAGCGCTCTGTCCATTATACCACTTACCTGCCTGTGATCCTATGAAATGCTCTTTCCTCTGTGTAGCTTTCCATGATTTCCTCCTAAACCCCTAGTCACAAGTGAACCTTTTCTTCTCCTAATTTATATAATACTCTGAACCTCTATTGTTTACTCCAGCATTAGGATAGCTAGGTGGCACACTGGATAGAATGCTAAACCTGGAGTCAGGGAGACTTACCTTCCTGAGTTCAAATCTGGCCTCAGATGCTTATTAGCTGTGTGACTCTGGGTGTCACTTAACCTTCCTTGCCTCAGTTTTCTCATCTGTAATTATTGGGAGAAGGAAATGGTAAACCACTCTAGTATCTTTGCCAAGAAAACTCTTAATGGGAGTCCCAAAGAGCTAGACAGGACTGAAAATGACTGAACAGCAACAAATTAATATGTGTATCTTAATTCCATTATTAAGCTACAAGCTTTTTGAGGGCAGGTACAGTGTCGTTTGGTAGTACTCGTAGCATCGAAGCAATGCACACAGCAGGTGCTCAATAAATATTACTCCACTTGAATAAATGACATTAAAAAAAATAACATTATGCATTGTAATGAGATTTGATTTATCTATGTTATGCAAAGGGGATAGAACTTATCAGGAATGCTCTAGCTATTTGTGAGTGCCTTTAATTAACAGAACATTTGGAGCCTAACTATGTTATCTTTTATTGCCAATCAGTGATTATTCAAATAGGAATCCATTTCTTTCTTTATTGTCAAACCTAACATTAATTACGGGAGATATCAGCTGCTGTGATCTCTATGTAAGAGATCATGCCATATTAAAAGCTGGGCAGAGATTTCAATAAACTTTTCAGCAGTTTCTACATTGATCTTCAGGAAGAGATGAACCCTTCATTGTCAATCACACAGCAGCTTCAGGGGAGAAAATACCCAAGTCTTAACATATTCATTAATTAGTGCTCACTCTCATTTTTATGATGTATCCTTCACAATATGTTCCGTTAATACACCATAGAATTGCGAGTATTATTGTTTTTATGCTTATTAGGCATATCCTGCTAGAAAAAAGAAGCATTTTAAATGAGATTAAATCTTATACATGTTTAATGTAGCGTTCTTGCAATTTAAAATGCTACACTATTAAAATAGCAGGGAGGAAAAATTGACTCACAGAGCCAGGATGTGAAAAGAATAGATCATGAGTGAAATGAATTATATATTAACTGAATAATCATATTGGTTCTCATATTAATAGCATAAATCACGATAATCCTATGCCATCAGCAGAAATAAAAAGAGTAAATTTCTAGTTTTCTAGAACTGCATTCTGAGCTGAAAAAGCATGCAAGAGTAACATATCTTGTTTTTCAATTAGCTCAATAGGCTTATAACGAAAATGTTCAGAGAGTATATACTAGAGGTTCAAGGAAAGGAGGGCATAAGTCACGTTTCATTGACATTTTCCTTACAACAAGCCCTATGAAGTACAGTCAGATTGAATGACTTGTCCAAGGTCACCCAGCTAGTAAGTTAGCGATGTGGGATTCAAATACAACTCTTCTGACTCCAATTAGAGCACTTAGAATCCTAGCATTAGAGCTAAAAGGGCCTTAGTGGCCAGTGAGAAGTGACTTAACACAAGGTTAAGTTAACAATTCAAACGCTTACTGTATATTAGATACTGGGCTAAGCATAGTCATATAACTAATTAAATAGCAGAAGTTATGCGTTGTTTTTGAAATCAGATGTCTTTGAGCCACATTTATTTATTTACAAGTCATCTACACAAGAGTTTCTTAGCTTTTCAGGCTTAAGTATTGAGAAACAGAAAATTAATCAATTTACTTACCATCACACTTATTCTAGGTGGTTGTTTTGGGTTACACATCTTTTTGTTGTAGGATAATAGTATTTCTCCTTCCCATTTCTACTGCACATAAATACTTCAACTAGTGAAGTCTGAGGCCCTTTCAACTTGCTTCCACCATTTAATCTCAGACTATTTTGGTTATTTTGGGTTACACACCTTTTGGTTACGGGATAAAAATATGGGGAATTAGCTATTTCTCCCTCTCATTTCTACTGTACCTAAACACTTCAGTTGGTGAAGTTTGAAGTCCTTTCAATTTACTTCCACCATTTAATCTCAGGCCCTCTAATACCAGATTCAACATTGTTTCTACTATGGCACTTTGCGGTCACTGTAGCCTCTCACTCTCATGGAGGGAGAGACATTTTCTATATAGACATGGACTGACTAGTAGGAAGACGGAAAGAGCAACCAACATTCCATCACAACTTGTCCTTTTCCAGGCAGAGCAACACACAACTGAATCTGTGGAGGCCCATGAGTACTGAATGAGGGAAACATTTATGTCCCACTCATTGTTTCTCTTCCATCTCCACTGATCATCCCCTCATTGAAGTTCTATCTAACCCTTGGCTAGCCATCTATCATGCCTCATTCTCAAGCAAAAGTCTATGTCAATACAGGATAAACTGTAGGGTGAGAGGAAAAAGGTTAGTGGACTCCAGCCATCCCTTTTTCAGTTATGGTCACTATGACCTGGAGACTTCTTATTGTAGTTGGAAGAGAAGTAGAGTTTTACTCAAAGGAGCTGGATTCAAATTCTGGAAAGGAAGTATGGTACAGAGCAGACCTCTGAACTTTCCCACTGAAACTTGAGCACCTGAGTTCAAATCCTGTTGCACAAGTTGTTTAAATTCTCTTCATCTCAGTTTGCTCATTTGTAAAATGGTAGGATCAGAAAAGAAGACCTTTGAGATTCCTTCTGACACTATCAATGATCCCATGACCCTTGTTCTCTATGTTACTTTGGGTAAGTCACTTAAGATTTCTTGTTCTCATTTTCCTCATCTATAAAATGAGAACTTGTCAATACCATGATGCTATGACATCTCTTTGTTTAAAAGTGAGCAGAGAGAAGTGAGGAAATCTAGGCTTTCACTGTATACAGAGTCTGAGATTCTGCTTGGGAAACAGGTAGGTCACTTTGATCCAAGGAGGAAGGTATGCTTAAATGCTCATGGGAAACTGCAGAACTTTGAACAATTCTATGCTTCTTCCTGAAATACAAACCCAATCTTTTTAACATCCATATTCTTCTGACCATAGTTAATGAGTTCTAGTCATGGGACTTCCATCACCAAAACTGTGATCCTATGAACCAAAGAATTAAAGTTGTGGATCATCCAAAAGACAATGAATGAGTTCACATTCATCATGAGTAGGCTGAAACAGAGGGCCAACCTGCACTGAATAGGACAAGCAGTATAAGGCTAGAGGAGATGTAAGACCAGAAAAGGCAATTGAGGAGGTATCAGACCTTGGAGGGCTGGAGTGGGAAGCAAGTGGGCAATCCTGTGGTATGGGAGAGTGGAGGGTGAGGCTAGGTTAAGTGTAACAGATTTGGGTATGAAGTGTAGAAAGAGAGAGGAAGAACAGATGGACAGCTTATGTGATCCATCACACGATGTTAAGAGGTCTAGGAGATGGTTCCTAGCACATTTGGTAGATCTCCCCTGTGAAGAAGTTATGAGAAATCACTGATGCTTGTATTGACAAGTGGGTCAGATAGCATCTCAGCTAGACAGAATCAGAGCTAGATTGAATCTGAGTGCCTTCATGGAGGTTCCCAGAGTCTGTACCCCATTATTGAAGTCTCCTTGAATTTTTTCCCTTAATCTGGCTTTTCATACCCAAATCTGTTACACTTAACCTAGCCTCACCCTCCACTCTCCCATACCACAGGATTGCCCACTTGCTTCCCACTCCAGCCCTCCAAGGTCTGATACCTCCTCAATTGCTACCAGCTGTTTCCCAACCTTGATCACATCAGAATCCCACTCTCCTGATTCTGACCTGTAGTTGCCCCAATTCCATTAAGATCTTCCTTAGGTCCCTCCTCCTAGACTCCTAGACCACCCCCAGATCCCTCTCACAGTCTTTCTGTATATAACTTCCATTTTGCCTCCATGAAAGTGTTCAGATTCAATCCAGCTCTGATTCTGTCTAGCTGAGATTTTATCTGGCCCGCTTGTCAATACAAGCTTTCCAAATGGTTAGGGTTCTTAAGAGTCAGCCCAATATGGTGAATCTTTAGTAAACTTTGTTTTATTTTAGCTGAAAGGAAGTTTGAGTCAAATTCATTTGGCAAGACTCTGTGTGTCGGCATTTTGGGGTCCCAATCACCCCAAACCTTTACATTATGGTTCCCTGACCTCATCATATGCATATATGTATATATTCCCATTCAAGTTCATGACTTCTTGAAGTCAATAGTTTAAAAACAAAAAGAAAAAATAGCCCTGTCCTCCAGGAGGTAGAGGGCCTATCAAAGGCATCCAAAGGAGGGATTCTACAGGGTAAGTGGGAAGGAAGAACATTTTTTGACCAGGGTTCTTGAAGGGTGTGCTAGCATAGCACTGCCACCGAAAGCACCAGGCTTTGTGTGTGATCCTGGAAACAGACCAAGTTTTCTTTCCAAGAACCAGCTTATCTAAGTGCAGTGATCCTTGCTTCCACTTAGTGGAAGTGACCCTTGGTCACTTAGAGATGAAGCTTCTGGCCACAGAAACCCTTGAAAACAAAGGGAGAAAAACAGGCATCTCATGGGATGATAGATTTAGAGCTAAAAAGGACCTCAAAAGCCATCTCATCCAATTTCCTTATTTTACAGATGAGGAAACTGAGGCCCAGAAAGGTTAAGCGATTTATCTTTCATAGGATCATAGATTTAGAGCTGGGAGGAAACTTACAGATGAGGAAACCGAGACAGAGGGAGGTTAAGTGACTTCCCCAAGGTGATGTAGGTATTTAGCATCAGAGGCAGAGATAGAACAAAGTCCTCTGGCTTCAGAGTCAATACTGTTTCTACTATGCTCCTACTTTAGGAGATGACAGCTCATTTGCATAATAATTATAATAGACATTTACATAGTGCTTTAAGATTTACAAAACAATCCACATTCTTGATCTCTTTTAAGGATCACAACTTTGTGGAGATGGGTACTACTAGTATTATTGTCTCATTTATGCAGAAGGAAAGTGACTTGCCAGGGTCATACAGCTAATAAGTATCAGCCATGATATTGGAACTCAGATCAGGTGAAAGGATGAGACCATAATTAATTTTGCCATTGTTATTCAATGGATTTTTTTAGTCATGTCCTGCTCTTTGTGATCCCATTTAGGGTTTTTCTGCACAAAGACAGTTTGCTGTTTTCTCCTCCAGCTCATTTTACAGGTAAATAAACTGAGGCAAACAGGGTTAAGTGACTTGCTGAGGGCCACACAAATAGTAGGTGTCTCAGGCCAGATTTGAACCTGGGAAGATGAGTCTTCCTGACTCCAGGTCTGGAACTCTATCCACTACATCACCTAGCTGGCCCTCTTATAGCTAATACTTTTTGTTAATTCCCTGTGGGTGTATGTCTATAAATGGAAGAAACCTCAGAGCTCATCTTGTAACCAAGAATTTTTTTCCTGGGTTCCTAGATCTATCTAAACAAGGAGCCTGTAGGTAGAGTTAAAGAGATCTCTGAGCTTGGATGATATAAAAATAATTTTCATTAACTTCTAACTGAAATTTAGTATTTCCTTTAATTTTGAGTAAAGGCTGATGGTCTTCACTAGACTGCCAAAGGTTTTCATTACACATAGAAAGGTTAAGAGTCCGTGATGTAGTCTGACCCTTAGTTGGTTGTTGTCCTTCATGCTTGAAGAGGATCCAAATGACATCCCCATTTCAGGATCAAGTCTAATCCTGAGTTAGTGTGAACCTTACCTGAGCAATGACTCCTTTTTCCAACATTCTCAATAAGTTGTAATTGAATCGCTGCTTGACCACTTCCATTTTCCAAAAAGGACTCACATTTTCCTGTGGTAGTCTTTTCTATTGTGAACAGCCTCTCATTTTTCAATAGCTTTTATAAGATGCTCTCTCTCATAGCAAGTAAAATGGAATGCTTCATTAATTTGTATACTGATTGTCCAGCAGAGCATACTATTGTCCTATCGCATCCCTCTCTGTGTTTTCTAAGGATCAATGTAGCTTCAAGCCAATTTTATACTTTTTTTTTACTTTGGTTTCTAAAATCCTTTGTGATTTGGACCAAAACCAATAGTAAATCAAGTAATATTTCTGCTTACAAAGATAGACAGAAAAGTAGGGTGATTGAATGAGAAGATGGCAGGCGTTTTAGGCTTTTAGAAAACCAAAGTTGTCAAGACAATCCCGAAGGACTTATGATGAAAAATGTTATTCACTTCCAGAGAAAGAACTGATGTTGTCTCAATTCAGATGCTCATTCTCTCTCTCTCTCTTCCTTCCATCCTTCCTTCCTCCCTTTTTCTTTCTCTCTCTCTTTCTTTCTCTCTTTCTCCCTCTTTCTTTCTCTTTATTCTCCCTTCCTCTCTTCCTTTCTGATACAAAATGACTAATATGAAAATGTTTTACATGATTGCAGTCGCATAACCCGTATCAGATTTTTTACCATCTCAGGGAGAGGGGAGGTAGTTAGGGATAGAATTCAGAACTCAAAACTTTAAAAAAAATGGTAAAAATTGTTTTTACATGTAATTGGAGGAAAAGAAAATATTATTTTTAAAAAGAGGACCAAACTTAGCAAGATTATGTCCTATGCTTTGGATAGCTTTCTATATTTAGTTAAGTGTTTTACTGTGTCTTTGAGTTTTCTGTATTTCATTAATAGTTATTGATGGCTAAAGAGCTGCTATGGTTCTAATGGATATCATCCTTAGTTTATTAATTCACTGATCAAAAAGGTCAGAAACCACATATGAGAAAGTAAGGAGACTGAAAGTAACTGTTCGACCAGGAGACTTTCCAGTTTTCCTTTCATTCCTCTTGCTAAGAACTTTGAAATAACAAGCTGCTAGAAGATCACTTCTTATTGCAGTTTAAGTACTTTCCCATTAAACAGCGAATAAATTACATTTGGATTTCTTTTTTCAGCATCTTGAATATTTCATCCATAATTTCTGGTTAATTTGAGGAGACTATTAAATGCCTTGATTTCCAAGGGGAAGAAAAGAACTGATAAATTGACTCCTCACTTCTATCTGACTGGCTACTTCTCTAATATGTATAATTGCGCACTTAGTAATGCTATCTATTCATCATGTCATTATAAGTCAGAAGGATCATGGGATCATAGATTCTGAATTAGGTCTAGACAGTTGAAGCAATTTGCCCAAGGTCACATAGTAAACAGCAAAGTTGGGTTTTAAAACTCAAATCCTCTGAAAGTAAATCCAATGTTCTTTGCATCAGATTATAAAAAATTCCTGTCCTACAGGTACAAGACCTGCACACTTAGTCAAGGACTTGCAAACATCTGATTTACAAACATGACTTCTATGTGTGAGAACAGTCAACAGTATGCATTCTTATCCAACCAGTACTGCCTGCTACAGTGACTGCCAGGGAATTTCTCTCTCTCTAGTGAGGACTGATCTTGGCTTTGTGCATGTATGTGTGCATGTGTAAGGTGGCAAAAGATCATAGGGATCATAGGATTTAGAGTTGGCAGGGATTTTAGAAATCATCTAATTTAACCTTATCTTGTATTGTTTGTGGCCATTATTCAGCTATTTTTCAGTCGTGTCCAATTCTTTATGACCGTATTTGGGTTTGCCATTTCCTTCTTCAGCTCATTTTACAGATGAGGAAACTGATGCAAACAGGGTTAAGTGACTTGCCCAGGGTCACACAGCTAGTGAATGTCTGAGGCCACATTTGAATTCAGGTCTTCCTGACTCCAGGCCCACTAGTCTCTCCACTGTGCCAGCTAGTTGCCTTTCTCCTCTTACAGAGGGGACCAAAAAACAGAAATCAGTACCCAGAGTATGAGTTTTAATTTAGAATACATATGCTTCAGTTACATTTTCATTAAACAGGCTTCTGTTGGGTATATTCTGTGAGCCATAATTTATAATAGTCTTTCTATAGAAAAATGTGTTTCAAAACAACTGACTTTTGGAGAGCAACTTACTAGTAAATTGAGGACTGTTTCTATAAATTGATAAATGACATCTCTATTTATTTTTTACTGTATCTACTCCAGTTGAATTCCTTTATTTGGAGCAACTGATGTTCTTTGAAAGCATAAGACAGTGTTTCTTGCCTAATACTTTTAAGTGAAATGCTATAATGGCTTGTATCTAGTTAATTGAGTTTTGGTGCCTCATCTTTTTTTTTTCTTTTTCACCTCTATAGTTCATCTTTATTGCTTCATGAATTTTATTCTCCTAAAAGGCTCATAAAATATTCCATATTCCCCCCATGACATACCTCTCCTCTCCTCTTCCTAGTTCCTGTTCCATTTGGTCCTATTCTGTTCTTCGCTCTCTTGCCCATCTTTCTCTTTCCTCTTCCTATCCCTATTAAACCTACCAAGCACACTATGTTAATGAGTCCCTAAGAGACCACCGTGTGTCTAGAGTTGCCATTTTAGCTTTGGCAGAAGAGAAGTCCTGAAATGCTTCTGGCAATATTTGGTTCTGCTCAGACCTAGCCTGATGTTCTGTTTCCATGGGAATGACACTGTTGGTTATGGCTTTTATGGAGATTGCTACCTTAATGTGGCTATTTGCTGTGGCAGATGATGGCACCATGACAGACAAAACCAATCAAAATAATGTCTGAGTTTGGAGGAGGAAGACATGAGCAGAGATTAGCTTCTTTCCTCTACTTCCATAAACTTTAGTTCTTTTAAAGATAAAAAAAAAATTGATATCTTTTGCCTTTATGTCATCTACATTTCCCTATGCATTCCTCTTCTCTCCATCTGGAGAATAATCCATAAAGAAAAAAAGAGGAAGAAAAAGCTATTCAGCAAAACTAACCAAGGTATTAAAAAGTCTGACACAATATGTAATTTTCTATACCCACAGTTCCTCTATCTCTGCAAAGATATGAAGGGGATATGCTATCTCTTATGTCTTCTTTGGGACAAGATTGGCCATTATAATTTTGGATCATCCAGTTTCAATTGTTTCATTGTTGTTATTTCAATGTTGTTGCTGTGTATATTGTTCTCCTGAGTTTGCTTAATTTATTTGGTATCAGTTCTTGTTAAGTCTTGTTGTACTTCTTGGGATTCTTCAGATACATCAGTTCTTGTTAAGTCTTGTTGTACTTCTTGGGATTCTTCAGATATATGATTTCTGGCAACTCAGTAACATCCCTTTACATTCATGTAACACAACCTGAAATAAAGATCTTTTCAAGTGACCTTTGAGTGTTTATATACAATATTGTATCTCTTTTATTTAAATAATGCCAATTGTGACATTAAAGGAGGTGAGTGGAAATAGCATTGAAATGGAATTCAGATCTGGACTCTAACTTTCTATATGACTTTGAGCATCACCCCTTCCTGGGTCTATTGGTTAAGGAACTTTGCATTTTTTCCTTGTCTGTAAAATGAGAGGATTGGACTACATGACTTCTTTACTTTCACTTCTAGATTTATGACCCTGTCTTAGATTTCTATGATTCAATAATTCTAAAACATCTAGAAATTATAATGAATTAAGAGTGAGCTTGAGAGAGGAATTTACCTCAGTAATGAACAAGGATTTTAAAAAAAATTTGGACCTTTGATTTATATGTTTGAGAACCTCCCAATGTGAAAAAATCATCACTGATATAAACCAGCAATTCGTCTACAGCTTACAATCTAAGAGAATTGCTTGGGGTCATCGAGAGATCAAGTGACCTGTCCATACTCACATAACTAGTATGATGCAGAGGCAGAAGAACTGGAGCCCCATTCTTTCTAATTCCAAAATCAACTTTCTATCTACTATATACCTAAGACTTTTTAAATGTTAGAGAATTACCAGGAGTACTGAAAGGTTAGGTCATTTGCCCAGGATAATAGTCAGTCTGTATCAGAGATAGGATTAGAACCCAGATCTTGTGTCTTCAAGGCTAACCTTGTGTCCACTCTACCATACTGCATCCTAGGAAATACATTAAAGAAAATATCAAGAATATTAGCTGATACCTTGGCAACCACTGGTTTCTTGAATAATGCAGATGGCAAAAATGTGGCCAAGGAGGGTATGTTGTGGGGAAATTTCCCTGGGAAAAATGTCAAGGTTTACATAGTACATTAACACTTCCCAGATAAGACAGGAGCCAGAATACGGAGCAAAGGACTTGCCAGATCCTACTGACACCACTTATGCCAAAGCTACTTCCCAGACAACAGATCTCAGGGAGCTGGCAAGGAGCGATTGCTTCAGTCTGAGGTCACACTGCTGGAAGCAGTACAAGATGAGCAAGGAAGAGAAAAGAGAGGATGTGAATAGATGCATGAAAAGAATGTGGTCTCAGTAGGCATGTTAACATGTTTTTTAAAAATGTGATAGAAATTTCAGGTTAAGTATCTCATCTATGCTCTGGTGATGGCAGTCATTTTTCTTCCTCATAGGAAGTAGAATAACACTGTCTCAGCCCTCTTCTACAAAGTCTACTCTAGTGCAGTGACCTTGGGCAAGTCACCTAATCTACTGAACAAGAAACATATTTTCTCTGAATGGCTTTTTAGAGTGGACAAAGTACTTTGACAAAAGTTATCTCATTTGGTGTTCAAAAGAACCCTTTGAGGTATGCTGAGAGATAATTAATACCAAGTTGAGAAAAGGGAAATGCAGAGAAATGGTCATATGTTCAAGGTTACACAGCTATTCTTTCGCCTACAACAGAAGTATCAAACACAG
The DNA here is from genome assembly GCA_028658325.1 of Potorous gilbertii. Taxonomy (NCBI): domain Eukaryota; kingdom Metazoa; phylum Chordata; class Mammalia; order Diprotodontia; family Potoroidae; genus Potorous; species Potorous gilbertii. The sequence goes on along the minus strand of CM053772.1, from coordinate 78,104,624 downwards.
GGTGCCCTCCAAAACAGTTAGTGAGAACCAGATTAAAATGGTATTGGGAAATAAATGAAGATACAATAAAATACCTTTGTTGTTTAGTCTTTTGCAGTAGTGTTCAACTCTGACCCCATTTGGGGTTTTCTTGTCAAAGATACTAGAGTGGTTTTCCATTTCCTTTTCCAGATCATTTTACAGATGAAAAAACTGAGGCAAATGAAATAAGAGACTTGCTCATGATCACATAGTAGGAAGTGTCTGAGGCCAGATTTGAACTCACAAAACTGAGTCTTCCTGATTCCGACTTAGTGCTCTATTCACTGATCCACCTAGTGGTTTGTCATGAAATACAGATAATGTTAATTTGTGGTTTTCTAAGTCAGTATTCAGTCTTCAAGGGTCAATTTCTATTTTAGTTTGACAGTTTGATGACCATGTAGTACATCACATTAAAATGAGATGGGAGGGGGGCTGCTAATTATTGCACATATGATCAGTGAAAAATCATCCTAATCTATCTTTCGAGCCTCATTGTACTGCTAGGTCCTGATTTGTATCAATAATAAATCCTCTGAAGGGTTTGCATGTATTAGAATTCACATTATTCAAAGTTGTAGTTATATACAATATAGAAAATGGTTTTAGTGCAGTGGAAAGCATAGTACAAATTCATGTGATACAACCTCTTCAGGGGATTCAATAGCTGCACTGATAGAGAATAAGAGTCACTAATAGGGAAAGTAATCAATAGGGAGAGGTTGCTCTACTTCTTACATTCTATGACGCAGCTTCTGTGCTAGCAATCCTCCAGACCTATAATATACTCCCTCCTCATTTCTACTCCATAAAATGTCTCTGTTCCTTCAAGATGCCATTCAAGCACCACCTTTGATATTAAGTCTTTCCTGGTCTCCCCAGATGCTACTGATTTCCCTGCCTGCTACCTTATGTAAAGGGAGGACTGGGCAACACTCTTTGGAGTATGTGCAGACATTCCTCGTCTGGTTCCAAGTCAATATGTGGAAATTTGGAGAATCAAGTTTTGGCCTTGGTGATTCAAGGTTATTCGGATAATGAAAGTTTTCTAAATGGCTTTAGAACTATAAGGACTGATGACTCATGTATTGCCAAGTCAGAAATGAGTGTAAATACAAAAGATTTGGTAGATGATTCTCTCTCTTTCTCTCTCTCTCTCTCTCTCTCTCTCTCTCTCTCTCTCTCTCTCTCTCTCTTTCTCTCTCTCTCTGGTTTTCATGTCACATGAGGAAAACAGCTTGGGGAGGTACAATCATAAGCTGTGTTATCTCCGCATGGCCTCCATATGTCCAAGCAGTTTATCTTATGTTTAGTATTTACTGGGCTTAGGTAAATGAATATTCTGACAAAGGATACTCAGATTCCAGTTGAGACCAAGAGATCCATCAAAGCCATAAGAGGATTTTCTCACCAGCATCTAGATTTAGTAGCAAGAGGGAACAAATCTGGTGAAGACTCATAAAGCAGATGAGTGACCTACTTAATCCAACACAATAGTGGATGGACCCATCAGTTGAGACACAGCTCCCTTGCAAGGCAATTGCCCGGTTGAGCCAAGGAGTGCCTTGACTCAAAACAAATTTAATGGGCACTCCTCAAAAAGAGAAAAGAAATTCTGGGGCTGGAATCACATGTTCTCTATAGTTGTGCTTTAAATCTGTTTCCACTGTCTCCAGAGATCATATGTGTAGAGAGGGGAGGGTATATTCCTGGTTTGGCGGATATTGGGTAACTTCTGTCTTTCTATGCCTTCTCCATAAATGCCTTTTGGTAAAAGCTAATTGATGTCAACTCGCTGATTGGTAATACAGGTCACACTGAGTGGGGACTCCAAAGGGCATAGTATTAGAAACCTCAACTCTTCATAATTACCATTAGAAGGGGAATAGTGGTCACTGTCCTTTGCAGAACCTACCCAGCTAGCCTAGTGTGAATTGAAGCATGAGCCCAGAGGTGCTGCACTTTTATTTCATTACTTGGTTTTTATTTTTTTTATTCTGTGTATATTAATTCTGTATATATTTATTGGGGTCATGGAGTCAGACATGACTGAAAAATTGACATACTGCATAGTATGTCCTTGTTGACTCCCTTGATAGAATGTAAACTTTTTAACAGTCAAGATTGTTTTAGGCTGCATATTTATGTTTTCACTTCCTAGCATAGTGACTGGTACAGACTAGGTGGTAGATAAATGCTGCTTGCATGATTGATATATTAAAAATATACTCATAACATCACCCTCAAGGCTGCTAGGTGGCGCCATAGTACACAGAGCTCCAGGTCTGGAGTCAGGAAAACATCTTTCTGAGTTCAAATCCAGTCTCAGACGCTTTCTAGTGGTGTGACCCTGGGCAAGTCAGTTCACCCTGTTTACCTCAGTTCCCTCATATATAAAATAAACTGAAAAAGGAAATGGCAAACCTCTCCAATATCTTTGCCAAGAAAACTCTGAATGGAGTCACAACTGAAATGACTGAACAGTAGCAAAGCAATAAAATATAAGCACCTTGAGAGCAGGAGTTATTTCATTAAAAAAAAAATTTTGTAACTCTACAGCCCTGGAGTGTCAGAGGTAGGTTTCCTTATTTTTTTTTTTCATGTGAGGGGCCCATCCTACATGATCTATACTTTTTCTCTCTCTTCTATTGATGATAGAGATGTTCTATTGTAAAAAAAAAAAAAACACCTTTTCATTGAAATAATTGTGTCCTCAGAATGACTATAAAAATGTAAAGTCATGAATGGGGACTCATGAGCTATTATTTTAGGAATATGGACTTTGAGGACCTGACTTGCAAGTAAAATATGGAAGGTACCTCTAAACACTACAAAAATACCAAGAAATGGAGACTGAGGAGAAATTTCTGGGAGCTGCCATTGTGATATCAGGAGATTATCAACTTGAAAGAAAATCTTATGATATCAAGAAACAGCAGTTACTAAGACATACATCAAGACCTCTAGAAGTAAGAGAGCGCTACTAAGTAAAATGAAGTCTATAAGTCTCAGCAGGAATAATTAATCGATATGAAAATATGAAGCACATCAGTGGGCTGTCCATTAGCTTAGCCCTTGGGAGAATACTCCTTAAGGTGACCAGGACTTTGTTCCAGGGTGTTGGAATCTAGAGGGTGTCAACATCAGAATTCTAAGGCAGTTTCTTTTCCCTCTCCTTCTCTCCACATATGAGTCCCCTCTAGCCTCTACCATATCATTTTGCCCCAGACAAAAAGATGATGAGTTATGGTTCTACAGTCTATTAATCTTACAAGTTTTCATCACAAAGATATGTTTCATTTTATTCTACCAGGAATTACTTTCAAAGTAACAGCTCAAATTCTACAATGGAAATTAATATTTAAGCATTTCATTAAACATATTAATAAGGATTAGAGTTATAGAGAAAGGTGGGGGAGATACATACATATACACATACATACATGTATATATGCATAGTTGTATATATGTATACACACATATACATGTACATATGCACATACACACATGTGTGTGTATATATATGTATACATACATATAGATAAGTAGGTAGGTAGATAGATAAACTGGGACTCTTGTTTAAGGTCATATTTTTTTTCACTGATTGCTCAATCTTTGTATTTTTCTCTTTTGTGAGGCTCCAGGGTATACTTTTCAAATAGTCTTTCTTGTTTTGGCATAATCAGACAAACACACATATGTAAGCCTGTCAAAAGGCTTGGCAGAATTTAAATGACCCTGGTGTATTTGGATTCAGAAACTACAAAAATATTTGTCTTGGCTAATTGGTAATCTGACACTTAGTGACACTCAGTTATGTTTCCTATTTTCTTTGTGATTTTAAATGATTGGATCTTCTTAAGGTCAGTCTGTGGTTTCTTTGGGGCTCTGTTGTTTGTTCTTAGTTCTTGGAAAGGATCATGACATCAGGGAGGTGATGCCATGACTTGCAAGTGAATTGGATTGAAGTGAGGGAGGGCTGCACAAAGTCATCAGCCTCACCTTCTCCTCTGGATCCATCTGGGTCTAGTGGCAAGATATAGATTAGGATGAGTAGAAAAGAACTGCACTTTGAAGCACACAGGAAGAAGGACAGAAGAAGCTATAAGGTTAAGTCAACTTAAATATCTAGTGTGGGTATATAGATGGCAGGCAATGTAATAACCATAGACACTTATATAGTGCTTATCATACATAACATCATTTAAGCCTTCAAGCAGCCCTGTGAGGTGAATCCCATGGTATTATATACATTTCACAGATGAAGAAGTGGAGGCCCAGAGTAACTGACTTGCCCATCATTGCCCAGCTAGTTTTGTACATGGGATATAAGATAACTAGAAATGGGAATATAAATAGCGAAAATGCCCAGTGTGTTTTATACCTTATTATAAATATTAACTTACTCCTTGTCTTTGGTTGTGTTTATTACACTGATAATTTCTTTTGTTTTCTTTCAGAGAAATCATGTCTATCATGTAGTCAAAGTTTTCTCTAGAACAAGGTGGGGAACCTGCAGCCTCAAGGCCATATGTGGCCCTCTAGGTCCTCAAGTACTGCCACTTGAATCCAAACTTCACAGAACAAATTCCCTTAATAAAAGGATTTGTTTTGTAAAATTTGAATTTTGTTAAAAGGCTGCACTTGAGAATCTAGAAAGCCTTGAGACTGTAGGTTCCCCACTCCTGTTCTAGAAACAAGCGCTCTGATTCAATAACATATCTGGGTGGAGCCAAGATGGCAGAGTAGAAAGACACACATACTCTAGCTCTTCCCCTACAGTCCATAAATACCTGTAAAGAATGACTCTAAACAAATTCTAGAGCAGCAGAAGCCACATAATGATGGAGTAGAGGAGATTTCCAGCCCAGGGTGACCTGAAAGCCTGATGAGAAATGTCTGTTGCACAAAATGTGGAGCAGAGTATAGCCTAGCCTTGGCAATGCAGCACCAGGAGGAGCAGAGGAGCAGGATCAGAGCAGGCCTTAGGGGCAGAATCCCCAGCACCAGTGGCAGTTCTCAGATATCTCAATGCACAAATGCCAAAGGCAGCTTCATAGGTTAGTGAGAAAGCTTTTTCACTTTGGTGACAAGGGAACAGGGTCCTCCCCTAACCCTAGCCATAGGCGGCAGCAGCAGCGGCTGCTGTGATGATGGCTGAGGCAGGCAGCAGCCAGCATCCATTGTTGAAGACCTCAGCTTAAAGCCCCTGGGGGAATTGAGCAGCTGATCTGAATCTCAGCCACGAGCTGGGCAGGGAGTGAACTCCTCTCCCTCGATTGTGCTACCTTGGAGGAACTGAGAACTTACAGGTCCCCAGAGTATACCCTACTCTTGACAAAGGACCCAAAAGTCAAGTAACTGGTTGGGAAAATGCCCAAAAAAGGGGAAAAAAAATAAGACTACAGCAGGTTACTTTCTTAGTGAAGAGGTATTTTCTTCTATCATTTAGGATGAGGAAGAACAATGCTTACCATCAGGGGAAGACATAAAAATCAAGCCTTCTGCTTCCCAAACATCCAAAATAAATATACAATGGGCTCAGGTCATGGAATAGCTCAAAAAGATTTTGAAAATCAAATGAGAGGTGGAAGAAAAACTGGGAAGAGAAATGAGAGAGATGCAATAAAAGCATGAAAAGTGAGTCAACAACTTGCTAAAGGAGACTCCCAAAAAAATGCTGAATAAAATAACACCTTTAAAAATAGGCTAACTCAATTGGCAAAAGAGGTTCAAAAAGCCAGTGAGGAAAAGAACGCTTTAAAAAGGAGAATTAGCCAAATGGAAAAGGAAGTTCAAAAGCTCACTGAAGAAAATAATTCTTTAAAAATTAGAATGGAGTAGATGGAAGCTAATGACTTTATGAGAAAGCAAGAAATTATGAAACAAAACCAAAAGAATGAAAAAAATGGAAGATAATGTGAAATATCTCATTAGAAAAAACAGCTGACTTGGAAAATAGATCCAGGAGAGACAATTTAAAAATTATGGGGCCACCTGAAATCTGTGACAAAAAAATCATCTTTCATGAAATTATCAAGGAAAACTGCACTGTTATTCTAGAACCACAGGGCAAAATAAATATTGAAAGAATCCACCCATCACCTTCTGAAAGAGATCCAAAAAGAGAAATTCCTAGGAATATTGTAGCCAAACTACAGAGTTCCCAGGTCAAGGAGAAAACATTGCAAGTAGCTGGAAAGAAACAATTTGAGTATTGTGGAAATACAATCGTATAATACAAGATCTAGCAGCTTCTACATTAAGGGATTGAAGGACTTGGAATATGATATTCCAGAAGTCAAAGGAACTAGGATTAAAACTAAGAATCACCTACTCAGTATAATACTTCAGGGGAAAAAAATGGTCATTCAGTGAAATAGAGGACTTTCAAGCATTGTTGATGAAAAGACCAGAGCTGAATAGAAAATTTGACTTTTAAACACAAGAATCATGAAAAGGTAAATGGGAAAGAGAATTCACAAGGGACTTACTGAAGTTGAACTGTTTACATTCCTACATGGAAAGATAGCTCTTGAAACTTTTCTCAGTATCAGGTAGTTGAAGGGATTACACACACACACACACACACACACACACACACACACATATACATATATATATATATATATAGAGAGAGAGAGAGAGAGAGAGAGAGCATAGGTTGAGTTGAATAGGAAGGGATCATTTCTAAAAAAAATTAAATTAAGAGGTGAGAGAGGAATATATTGGGAAGAGAAAGGGAGAAATGAAATGGGGCCAATTATCTCTCATAAAAGAGGCAAGAAAGGGCTTTTTCAATGGAGGGGAAAAGGGGGGAGGTTAGAGGGGGAAAGGGAACCTTACTCTCATCACATTTGGCTCAAGGAAGGAATAACATATACACTTAATTTGGTTTGAAAATCTATCTTACAGGGAAAGTAGTGGAGAAGGGGATAAGCAGGGTAGGGGGGATGGAAGGGAGGGCAAATGGGAGAAGGTAGCAATTAGAAGTAAGCACTCTTGGGGAGGGGCAAGGTCAAAAGAGAGAATAGAAGAAATGGGGTGCAGGATAGGATGGAGGGAAATATAGCTAGTCTTACACAACATGACTATTATGGAAGTCATTTGCAAAACATATATAATCTATATTGAATTATTTGCCTTCTCAGTGGGGATAGGCGGGGAGGGAGGAAGGAAGAGAAGTTGGAACTCAAAGTTTTAGGAACAAATGTTGAGAATTGTTTTTGCATACAACTGGGAAATAAGAAGTACAGGTAATGGGATATAGAAATTCATCTTGCCCTATAGGACAAGAGAGAAGATGAGGAAAAGGGAAGGGGAGGTGTTAGAAGGGAGGGCAGATTGGTGGAAGGGGTAATCAGAATGCAAGGCATTTTGGGGTCGGGGAAGGAGAGAGATGGGGAGAAAATTTGGAACTCAAAATCTTGTGGAAATGAATGTTGAGAACTGAAAATAAATAAAGAGGGTTTAAAGCAGTCTAGCTAAAACTGACATCAGATCCCATTAAAAGCTTCTTTCAAAACAAAAATAAACCATATCTGGAATGTTGCGTTCATTTCTGAACAATATATTTTATTTTATACTTAATATATTATTATTCCCCAATTATATGTTAAAGCAATTTAAAAAACATTTTAAAAAAGATTTGAGTGCCAAATTCTCTTTCTCCTCTCTGAGGGGTGGCAAGTAATCCCATATAGTTTATACATGTGCATTCATGTAAAACATTTTCATATTATTTCATATTTTAGGAAGCATATTGATAAACTAGACAAGATGCAGCCAGTATAAGGAGGGGACTGCATCTTATAAGAATCAGTCGTAGGAATTGGAAGTGCCTAGCTTGGAGAAGAGAAGGTTTGAGTGAGATATGATAGCTGCCTTCACATAATTGAAGGGCTGTCTTGTGGAAGAGGCTTTTTTTTCTTGACCCCAGAGGATAGAATTAGGAGCAGGGGATGTAATTCATAAGGAGGCTGATTTAAGTTCAATATAATGAAAGATTTCTTGATAGTTAAGTCCAAGACAAAATGGGCCTTATTAGGAGGTAGCGAAAGCTAGCAGTTTATTATAGGTCTATAATAAACTTTTAGACAAGACTGAATGAGTCTTCTCAGGGATGAACTAAAAAATCACTTTTTCTTTCCCTCCTTCCTTCCTTCCTTCCTTCCTTCTGTCTTTTTGTATTTGTATCTCCAGTTTCTTCCTTCTTTCTTACATTAGTATTTTTTTTTTAATTTTGAGTTCCAAATTCTCTCCCTCCCTCCAGGTTCTCTCCCATATTGCTTGAGAAGGCAAGTAATATGATACCTACCAATTATACATGTGAAGTTATGCATCTTATTAGCCATGTGTGTTTTTAAAGTGAGAAAAATAAAGTGAAAAACAATATGATTCAATCTGCACTCAGAGTTCATCAATTTTCTCTCTGGATGTGGGTAACATTTTTCATTATGAGTCCTTTGTAATTGTCTTGGATTATTGTATTCATCAGATCACATAACCTTAGAGCCAAACAGGAAGGTTTTCTAGTCTTTATTACAAATCTCTGGAAGGAGAAATCAAAGCTATCAATAACCAGATGAAAAAATGCTGTTGATCATGACTTCAATATTGTCACTGTGTACAATGTTCTCCTGGTTCTTCTTATTTCACTTTGCATTAGTTCATATGTCTTCCCAGATTTTTCTGAAACAGTCTTCCTCATTATTTCTTATAGCATTCCACAACATTATATACCACAGTTTATTTAGCCATTACTCACTTGATAAGTATCCCCTCAATTTCCAATTCTTTGCCATCACAAAAAGAGCTGCTATATTTTTTTGTGCATATAGATCCTTTTCCTTAGATTTTTTTTTTTGGTATGGAGACCTAGAAGTGGTATTTTTTGATTTAAAGTGTTTGCACAGTTTTATAGCACTTTGAGCATTTTTCTAAATTGTTCTCCAAAATGGTTGGATCAGTTCACAATTCTACCAACAGTGTATTAGTGTACTTGATTTTCCTTGTGCCTTCCAGCATTTGTTATTTTTCTTTTCTGTCATGTTAGCCAATCTGGGAGGTGTGAGTTAGTATCCCAGAGTTGTTTTAATTTGCATTTTTCTAATTATTAATGAGTTCTAGCATTTTCATGTGACTATTGATAGCTTTTATTTCTTCTTGTAGGTGAGATTCCTCAAAAAGACTAGATAACTGTCCTGTTTAGCTCTAAGGTTGTGTGAAATTAAATAAGTAATTTTAAAAAATCAGTTCATCAATTTAACATTTAAAGTTTTAAAAAACTGATCTTTGGGACAAGATATTTATTCTTTAGAGTTATTCAGTGTTTTAAAATATCAAAATAGGTTTCTTATAGTACTTTGTAAAACTTCCAAATATAATTTAGTCCCTCCTTGGCTGACATCTCAGGAGAGCTCAGCAGAAGGTGTCCTGCTCAAAACCCTGTCCTTTACCTGGAGAGTCTTAACTTCTCAATAGGGGAGGTAAACTTCCCAATTTTTACATTCATTGGATCATCATCCTCACCCCATGTATTCTTTGAACGTTCCTAATTTTGGCTCCTGTCCAGGGTTTTCCCAAAAGGGTAACGAAAGTAAAAGAGGTGTGTAATATGAATTAGGTATGGGACAGATCATTTTATTTCCACCTAGAAAACTAAGGTAAGTATAAAGGAATTACAGTGTACACTGACAGAATGATTTAAACAGGATTCAGAAACCCAAACTTATAGCTATGAGACTGGTAGAAACTTCATCAAGACAATACAGTTTGGCAATTCTGTTAATTAGCTGTTTCACACTTCAGCTCTACTGAGCATAGCATGATATAAGTATAATCTTTTCCAGTTGCCTCACTCTCTGAAGCTGATTCCTTCCTTATCATCAGCCTCCTGCTGCTTCTGCTCTTTTCTCAACCACAATCAATTATTCTGGTGATGTGGTCACTGCCTTGCTGGCTTCTGAGGACCTTATGTTCTGCTGACACTCTCAAAGTCACTTGATCCAGTCTATGTCAAGTTTGATACTCAGTTATCTAGAGGGAGATGGAAACACAAGAAAAGACAAGCAGCATCACAGTAGGTATAGACTTGCCTGGGTACAACCTATACTTATGGTAGTATGGGGCCAGGTTAAGGATAAGGCATCCACTATTCCTTCTGCCCAACTCATTGTAAATAATCCTCATGCTTCAAAGTCATAAAGGAAGAAGAATGCTGAGAGATGGGTCACTGCTTTAAGATACCTACAGAGTTCTGGCTTAGCAAACAATTGTGGTAACCAAACCCAGTTATAAGTCATAAAAAACAGGAAGCAGGCAGTAGATATCTGCATGGGTCCAAGTATCTTTGTAGTCACAGGAATGGTGTAAGCAAGATTCCAAAGGAGTGGAAGGAGTGTACCTGTTGCAATCAATTTGTTCTTTTGCCATTTGCAGCAAATAGTTAAGTACAATTTCTAAAGCACTAGACTTGAGTCAAAAGACCTGAATCTGAGTTCTAGATCTATCTCTTAACCAATTCTGTTAATTCTATGACTCTTCTGAGTGGCAATTTCCTTATCTTTAAAATGGGAATAAAGAGACTCATGCTATATGCCTCACAGGTTTGTTATTAGTTTAAAGTGCTAAAATACTATATATATGAATTGTAAATAAAACTGTATTATTTATGAACTGGTTAATCCATGGTTATGTATAAAGAGGGTTGTTCTCTCTAGAAGTGCTGGGTAATCAATAGATCTGATTATATACATAGATCTGATTATATTTATTCCCTCAGCACCTGTGAACAGAAGAATAACTTTACATTCTTTTCTTCTCCCCACCTTTACACCTTACTTTTGACCTTCTACAAAGTCAAGAGCTGGAGTAAAGGTGAAGAAGAAGAAAAAGAAAAGAAGAAGAAAAAGGAGGAGGAGGAGATGGTGATGGTGGTGATGATGATGATGATGATGATGATGGAGACTGGGTCTTCCTTATCTGGCCCAGGAAGAAGTTCAGAGAATGGTCCTGATTCCACTATTAATCTTCACAGGAACTTTGACCTGCTATTTTCAACCTGGACTGGTTCAACTCTCTTTAGTCAACGTTGTTCCTTCCTCTCCTTTCTCATGGTTTCTACCACTCCACACCAGGTTTTAGAGGTTGTAACAGTAAGCACCCTGACATACATAGAGGAGCCTGCTATCACAGATTTTTTTAAACTGTTTCTCTAAAAGGAAAGGCAACTTTTGAGGGGTTAATGACCTCCTTTAATCAAGCACATATTCATTTAGCTTAGGAAATCAACAGACAGCACTTCCAGACTAATATAAGCAATACATATATCACAAATCAGCAGACAGGTCCAACTGCCTGACCATCGTTGCCAGAGAGGGAAACACCAACATCTGGGTTTTCAAAGCCAAGGGGTTCCTTAGCAGCTTCCCAGAGTCTCATCTGGCACACAAAGCTTCTTCCAAAAACTAAGCCCCAAAGTAAAATCTTACCCTCAGAGTATTTATATCTTTTTTTAGAGCCTGAGGGCATCCCAACCCTTGAGACTCAGTGCTTCATTAACAAATCTTCCCTAATCAAACTCGCAGGTCCATTAATGGGTGGGGAAGATCTTTAATCATATTAACAATACAAATACATATACTGTTTCTAGTTAAAGACACTCTTTACTTTACTCCTAGTAAAGACTCTTGGTTGATAAAGGCAAGATTCAATCAGAGGCACTTGATTATACTAAAACCAAAACAGCAAAAGATCCTGTTTTGCTTGCCCTTACAGAAGTTTGTCATATTGATGCCAGACTTAGTAAAGACACCCATCAGCAGTTCAGAATGCCTGAGCCCAGGAGATTCAATAGCTTCAGTCTCAGTCTCTCTAGTAGCTTACGCCACCACATCCTGGAGTGAAAGTCATAAATTAGGATGGCAAAACTAGAAGCAGTGAGTGTGGAACTTGCAGAGAGGCAGATTGAGGCTCAATGTAAAAAAAATTACAATTAGAGCTATTCCAAAGTGAAATAGGCTCTACTCCTTCAATAGTATAGAACACCCCTCAAATAGAGATCTCAAGCAAAGTGTGGATGACTACTTATCAAATATGTTGGAGAAGTGATTCATTTTAGGACACTAGCAGGATGAGACATAAGCCCTTCCAGTTCTGAGATTCTTTGCTTTTGTGGGTGGGATGTTACGTACAAGTTTTAAGGGAGCACCCCATCTGTTTGGTATTAGAGGAGAGAAAGCGCTATTGGCCTCATGATGTTTACAAAAGGACCTATAGGAGTGCTGGAATGTTTATTTCTGGTTTCCAATCCACCTACTTGATTAGGATTGTCCCTAGTGAGTGTAGAATGTAATGGTTATCACACTGTATGCAGCTTATGATCTCCCAAACAATTCAATTAGGACAGACTTAATGGGAACGGGATCTTTATCAGGGAAAAGAAATCATAAAAGATGCAAAAGTATGTCAAGCAGCATTTGAGGTGATGCTTCATTACTCAACTTTCTCCTGCTTCATAATTACTTTTATTCCTTCATTACTTATTCTGGTCCATGATCCTTAAAGCCACTTTAATGACTGGCCTGGGGTCCTTCACAGTTCTGATTCTTTATGAGCCAGATACTGTGAAGTTTGGGGGTGCCAAAGCCAACTGAATCCCATATCTCCCTGTCTTCTCCAGCAGATTATACCTTCAGTTCTTCTCCCTCTCTTGAATTTTATCTTCACTCTATCAACTGGTTCCTTTCTGATTACCCTCCAAACTTCCCCATGTTTCCCCCATCCATTAAAAAAATCTCTTCATTAGACCCTATCATACCTACATGTTACCATCTTATATCTTTCTGTCCCGTTTTAGGTAAACTCTTTGATAAAGTTTTCTGTACTCCTTCCTCTTCCTCCTTCCTCAATGTTTTTCAATTTGGCTTTTGATCTCATTACTCTAATGAAAATTGATGTCTTCAAAATTACCAAATTGTTGTGTTTTTTTCCTGCTTCAAATTATTCTTAACCTTTCTGCTTCATTTGACACTCTTGACTACCCTATCCTCCTGAATCCTGTCTCTTCTCTGGATTTTTGTGATACTGTTCTCCATTGGTTTGCCTCGTATCTGTCTGACCACTTGTCAGTCTCCTTTGCTGCCACTCCACCCCACAGCCCTTTCCTACGGGTGTTCCTTAAGATTCTGTCCCAGGTCCTCTCTGTATACTCTCTGTTGGTAACCTCATCAAGTCCCAGAGGTTAAATTATCATTTCCATGCAGATGATTCACAGATCGGAATGTGCAATTTTAGTATGTCCTTCCCCCACCCCCCCTTTTCTCTCTCTCTCTCTCCAGTGCCAAATCACCAAATGCCTATAGGATATTTCATGCTGGATGTATTTGAAACACCTTAAACTCAACATTTTTAGACCCAAATTAATTTTCATTCCCCTTAAACCATTCCTTTTCCTAAATTTTCCTTTTTTGTTTTTTTGAAAAAGCCACCACTATCCTTCCTGTGCCTCAGGTTTGTGAATTGATGTTAGCCTCAATTCTCTCTCTCTCTCTCTCTCTGTCTTTCTGTCTTCCTTTCTTCCACACCCAAAGATATTTAACATTGCCCAATCTTACCATTCCTACCTTCACAGAATCTCTCACATATGACCCCTTCTCTCTGCTCACACAGCTACCACATCAATGCAGGTCCTCATCATCTCTCACCTAAGATTATTGCAACCAATTCCTCATTCCCCCTTGCTTCAAGTGTCTCCTCACTCCAGTTCATCCTACACATGGCTGTCAAAATGATTTTCCTCAAGAACATATCTGACTATGTGACTTCCCTACTTAATTGACTCCAGTGGCTTCTTATTGCCTCTAGGATAACAAACTTCTCTGTTCAGCTTTTAAAGCCTACACATTCTAGTTCCAACCTATCTTTGTAATGTCACTGGACATTACTCCTCCATCACTCTGTAATCTAGCCATATTGGCCTTTGTTCTTCACATAGGACACCCCATCTCTTGGCTTCATGCCTTTGTACACTGGTCCATGCCTGGAATGCACTTCCTCTTTCTAAAACTATTTATTTCTAGTTTTCAGCATTCAATTTTATAAGATTTTGAGTAATTGCACCCCCCCATTCCTCGAATCCCAAGAGGTCATGGAATTTGACATAAGCTATACATGTACAATCATATTAAACATATTTCCATATAAGACATGCTGTGAAAAAAGAATCAGAGAAAAAGGGAAAAACTAAGGGAAAGAAAAAACAAAAAAGAGAGAAAATTGTATGCGTCAATCCTCATTCAGACTCCATAGTTCTTCCTCTGGATGAGGATAGCAGTTTACATCACAAGTCTTTTAGAATGGTCTGACATTATTGCATTACTAAGCAGAGATAAGTCTAACGAAGTCAATCATCATACAATGTTACTGTGTACAATATTCTTCTGGTTCTACTCACTCCACTCAGCATCAGTTCGTGCAAGTCTTTCCAGGTTTTTCTGAAATTCACCTGCTCATCATTTCTTATGAAACAGTAGTATTCTTTTAGATTCATATACCACAACTTGTTCAGCCATTCCCCCGTTGATGGGCATCCCCTCAGTTTCCAAGTCTCTGCCACCACCAGAAGAACTGCTATAAATATTTTTTGTAAATGTGGGTCCTTTTTCCTTTTTTACAATCTCTTTGGGATACAGACCTAATAATGGTATTGCTGGAACAAAGGCTAGGCACCGTTTTATAGTCCTTTGGGTATAGTTCCAAATTGCTCTCCAGAATGACTGGATCAGTTCACAACTTCACCAAAAATGCATTAGTGTTCTAATTTTCCCATATCTTCTCCAACATTTATTATTTTCCTATTTTGTCATATTAGCCAATCTGATAAGCATGATGTAGTACCTAAGAGTTGCTTTCATCTTCATTTCTCTAATCAATAGTGATTTAGAGCATTTTTTTTCATCTGACTATAGATAGCTTTAATTTCTTTTTTAAAGATTTATTTATTTATTTTTGGTTTTCAATATTTTTTTTCACAAGATTTTGGATTCCAAATTTTCTCTCCACCTCTTCTCTTTTATCACCTCCCCTCTCTTATCCCTTTCTCCTTTAGTTTCTTGAAGGGCGAGATAGATTTATATGCCCCATCGTCTGTATATCTTATTTCCAGGTTTCATGTAAAACCAATTTTTTAACATTTGTTTTTAAAATTTTGACTTCCAAATTCTCTCCCTTCTTCATTCCACACCTACCTTCACTGAGAAGGCAAGCAATTCAACATAGGTTATACATGTGTAGTTATGCAAAAATACTTTCATAATAGTCATGTTGGTGAAGACTTTAATCTCCCTCCATCCCACCCCTCAATTGTTCTTTTTTCTCCTTTGACCCTGTCTCTTTTCAAAAGTATTTGCTTCTGATTTCCCTCTACCCCAGTTTGCCCTCCCTTCTATCATTCCCCCTCCTATCTCCTTCTTCCCTACTTTCCTACTGGGTAAGAAATCAATTGAGTGTGTATGGTATTCCCTCCTTAAGCCAAATCCGATGAGAGTAAGATTCACTCATTCTTTCTCATCTCTCCACTATTCCCCTCCATTGTGAAACCTTTTTCTTGCCTCTTTTATGTGAGATAATTTATCTCATTCTATCTCACCCTATCTCCTTCTCCCAATATATTCCTCTCTCTCTCCTTAATTTTAGTTTTTAGATATTATCCCTTCATATTTAACTCACCCTGTGCTATCTACCTACTTCTCTCTCCCTCCCTCTCTCTCTCTCTCTGTCTCTCTCTATTTATCTATCTCTCCATCTTTTCTCCAACTACCCTAATATGGAGAAAGGTCTCATGAGTTACAAATATCATCTTACCATGTAAATAGTTCAACTTTAAAAAGTCTCATGATTTCTCTTTTGTTTACTTTTTCATGCTTCTCTTGATTTTCATATTTGAAAGTCAAATTTTCTATTCAGCCCTGGTCTCTCCATTAAAAAATGCTTAAAAGTCCTTTATTTCATTGAATATCCATTTTTTCCCCTGAAGAATTATACTCAGTTTTTCCAGGTAGGTGATTCTTGGTTTTAATCCCAGCTCCTCTCACCTCTGGCATGTCATATTCCAAGCCCTTACCTCCCTTAAAGTAGAAGCTGCTAGATCTCATGTTATCCTAATTGCATTTCCACAATACTCAAATTGTGTCTTTCTGGCTGCTTGCAATATTTTCCCCTTCATCTGGGAGCTGTGGAATTTGGCTACAATATTCCTAGGAATTTTCCTTTTGGGATTTCTTTCAAGAGGCAATCAGTGATTCTTTCCATTTCTATTTTATCCTCTGGTTCTAGAACATCAGGGCATATTTCCTTGATAATTTCCTTAAAGATGATATGTAGGTTCTTTTTTTTGATCATGACTTTCAGGTAGTCCAATAATTTTAAAATGATCTCTCCTAGATCTATTTTCCAGATCAGTGGTATTTCCAAGGAGATATTTTACATTGTCTTCTATTTTTTCATTCTTTTGGTTCTGTTTTATAATTTTTTGATTTCTCATAAAGTCATTAGCTTCCATTTGCTCCATTCTGATTTTGAAGGAATTATTTTCTTCAGTGAGTTTTTGGACTTTCTTTTCCATTTTGGCCAGTTCTGCTTTTTAAGGCATGCTTCTCCTCGTTAACTTTTTTTGGACTTCTTTTTGCATTTGGGCTAAGCTATTTTTTACAGTGTTATTTTCTTCAGTATTTTTTGGGGTCTCCTTTAGCAAGCTGTTGACTTGATTTTCATAATTTTCTTACATCATTATCATTTCTCTTCCCAATTTTTTCTCTACTTATTTTACTTGATTTAAAAAATCCTTTCTGAGGGGGCGGAGCCAAGATGTCGGAGTAGAAAGACTCACATTTGCTAGCTCTGAACCCACAGCTCATGGATTCCCTCTAAAAAGAACTCCTGACAAATTCTGGAACAGTGGAAGCTGCGCAGAAACACAGTGAAGGAGATTTCCATTGCAGAGAGCCCTGAAAACCTGACCGCAAAGGTACCCCGGACGGGAGTGGAGCCCTGCCCTGTGGAGTACTCCCCTGCCCTGCCCCGGCCACGCAGCACTGAGAGGAGCGAGCAGAGCCCAGCAGGCTTCAGGGACCTGATTCTCCCGCGGCTGCGAAGGTCCCTCCACCCACAGATGCACAGGTCAGTGAGAGAGACGGGCTGAGAGGGGAGCGGGGTATCTCTGGGACTCGGACCCCCTCGGGAGGCGGCGGCCCGGCAGAGGCGGAGGCAGCTCCGGAGACTCCCGGGGCTGGCAGGGGCTCTGCCGTGGCTCCATTGCAAGAGATCTCTGCATAAACCCCCTGAGGGAACTGAGCCTGAGAGGCGGCCCTGCCCCCACCTGAGAACCAGCAGATAAGCTCCCACTGAAGAGCAGTCAGGCCTGCCGCCAAAAGCCCTGAGGCTGGGGAGCAGCATTTGAATCTCAGACCCCAAGCACTAGCTGGGCGGATCTGGGCCAGGGGGTGGAAAGGACTCTCATAAGTCAAGTAACTGGCTGGGAAAATGCCCAGAAAAGG
>CM053772.1:78002075-78086548 GCA_028658325.1 Potorous gilbertii | reverse complement strand
CAAATGGGGAGAAAATTTTGGAACCCAAAATCTTGTGAAAATGAATGTAAAAAGTTAAATAAATTTATTTAAAATAAAAAAAAATCCTTTCTGAGTTCTTACATGGCCTGTGATCAATTCATATTATTCTTGGAAGTTTTTGATGCAGAAGTTTTGACTTTGTTGTCTTTGTCTGGTTGTATGTTTTGATCTTCTTTGTCACCAAAGTAAGATTCTATAGTCTGAGTTCTTTTACAATGTTTGTTCAGCTTCCCAGCCAAACACTTGACTTTCTAACTCTTTGTCAATGTAGGACTACAGTGGGAGTGGGGGTGGGGTTGAGTGTACTATCCCAGGCTTCAGGGATTCTGTATCAGCTGCTCTATGCTCCACTGTCTGTGAACTTAGAACTCAGAAAACAGCCTCTACTGCTGCTGTTGCCACCACTGCCATCCACTGCCACACCCCTAACCCCACCCTGGGGCTGGGGCTGGACCTGGCCAAACTGTGCTCTACTCTTTCATCCAGGTCCCACAGATTTTTTCCCACTGACATTTGGGGAGTTTGTGAATTGCGAAGTCTATATAAACTGCCACAACTGCCAATGATTCAATCCTCTGAGGTTTCTTCCAGCTGGTCTGTGTTAGTGTGGCCCATGCTGGACTGCACCCAGCTCCCTGCCATATGCCTGTCATGCTTCCTGTCAACTTTCCAGGTTGTCTTGGGCCGGGGATTTATTTCACTCTGTCATTTTGTGGGTTCTAGAGCTCTAGAATTTGTTTAGAGCCATTTTTTACAGGTATTTGGAGGGCTTTGGGAGATAACTCAGGGAAGACTCTGCTTTTACTCAACCATTTCTAGCTTTAATTTCTTCATCTGAAAACTGCCTGTTCATATCCTTTGACCATTTATCAGTTGGGAAATGACTTGTATTCTTATAAGTTTGACTGAGTTCTCTATGTATTTTAGAAATGGGATTTTTATCAGAGATGCTGGCTGTAAAAATTATTTCCCAGCTTTCTGCTTCCCTTCCAGTCTTAGTTACATTGACTTTGTTTGTGCAAACCCTTTTTAATTTAATGCAATCAAAGTCATCCGTTTTGCATTTCATAATGTTCTCTGTCTCTTGCTTGGTCATAAATTCTTCCCTTTTCCATAGATTTGACATGAAAACTAATCTTTACTCACTTAATTTGCTTGTTGTTTCACCCCTTTATGTCTAGATCATGTACTCAACTTTTGACCTTCTCTTATTATACTGTGTAAGATGTTGATCTATGCTTACTTTCTGCCATACTGTTTTCCATTTTCCCCAACAGTTTTTGTTGAAGAGTGAGCTCTTCTCCCTGAAGCTAGAGTCTTTGGGTTTATCAAATGGTAGATTACTATAGTCATTGACTACTATGTCTTGTGTAACTAATGTATTCCACTGATCCACTACTCTATTTCTTAGCCAGTACCAAGTAGATTTAGTGATTGCTAATGCACTCCCTCTTTACCTCTCCCTCATAGAGTCCTTCTCTTCCCTTAAGGAGCCACTCAAGCAACATCTTCTGCATGAAGCCCTTCTTTATACTCCCCACTTGCTAGTGTCCTCCCTCCCAAAATACATGGTATTCAATTACTTTGCATATATTTGTATTTATTTTCTTTATATTTATGCTGAATATATTTATATATGTACTTGTTGTTTCCATTAGACTATGAGTTCAGTGTGAGTAGAGATTGTTTTATTCTTGTACTTGTATTTATCTGCAGCTCCTGTCATAATACCTGGTCCATAGTGGGTACTTAATAAATACTCATTTGTTGATTGACTGATTGATAAATTATTCACAACCCCACTCTTGACATATTCTACCACAACAAAGAAACTCCTGTCCTGAAGACTCATTTCAGCTCTGAAATTCACAAATTCTCCATGGCCTCTGAATCTCCATTTAAGGAGGACCCCTAGGCCAGTCATGGTTCATTACTGTCCAGGTGGTAGAACAGATTTTCTCCAACATACTCAAACACCTGGTTCCTTTGTGATTCTACCCATAACTCCTTCCCTCCCCACTTTCAGCTTTTTAAAAATGCTTTTCTTCCCCCATTAGAATGTAAGATCCTTGAGGTCAGGGACTGTGAATTTCAATTTTAACATAATGCCTAACACATAGTAAGGACTTAATTTTTATTTATTTAATAATTTATTAATTAAAGTTCACTGACGTGATTTGACTCACTTTGTAAACCTCACAAAACTACATAAATGTCAACTATCACGTAAAAGTGATGTGCTCTAGTGACTAGATAGTTGGCCTTGGAATCAGAAAGATTTGAGTTCAACTCCTATCTGTGACATATATACAGTTATCTCTTCCACATTGTGACTTTGCCCATTGCAGTTTTGATAGAGCAGATGAACATAAGAAATTAAATGGGAATGCTTTGGAAGTTTTATGGAAGCTGCAGATGAACCCAAAGATCACAGATGACATAGAAAAAGTCTAGAAATTCAGAAATGCATATAAAATATATATAATATATATATGTACACACACACATATAGTAGTGTATGACATCAAAATATTTTATCTTTTAATACCACAATAATTTAGACTTCTTCTCTGGTGCAAAGGAGGGCCAAAAATTTTTTCACAGATTTTCCAGATCTTCGAAGTAGTGTTCTTTTAACCCCTGAAATGTGGAAGGGATAATTGCAATGCATGTGACTTAAATCACTTAATCTCAACTAACCTAGTTTGTCAAATTCAGAGAGAAATGGGTCACTAAACTATCCATAAGAATCCCTGTTTGCTAGATGGTGACTTAGAAAACCATGTATTAACATTACCTACGTTAAAGGGTATTTTATTTATCTTGTTAAATATTTCCCAATTACATTTTAATCTGATTCACATTCCCAATTGTAGCTAGATGTTTGACACCTGTGCTTGAGATGACTGTCTCAATGCTTTGGATCACCCTTTAAGACTCTAAGTTAAAGAAAAGTTGCCACTGTCCATTGGTAAAGGAAATTGTGTCATCCAAGAGTTCTTTATATATAAGTGGACAGATCTACTCCTTATGGTCCTTTCCAATCAAATTCATAGTGATTTATTCACATGGAGCTCTGGAGGAAACTGAGTATTTCATTTTTGCAAAACTGAAAATAAAGCACCAAACAACAAGTCCCACAACCCTCAAACCTCAGGTTCTTCTCTGACTTTCTTGCTAAATATCCTTTCTTGACTATTGCATTAATACACCTTATCACTCCTCACTCTTCTGCTACCTGAGACCGCCAAGCTTTGTTGACTGGGTTGTGAAAGGCAAGTAGTAGAATTAAATATCTGCAAACATTTGGGAGATGTCTCCTGGAAAACACAGAGGGCAGGGACGTTTAAGTAGACCTTGTACTAGGATTCACCCATATTGGTTGGAGTCACAGGCAGGAAAGGACCTGTGTCAACCCCCAAAGCTAAAGAATTGCCATTCAGGTCAGTTAAATGGATGCAGCTGGTCTCACAGACTGTCTGCATGATCACAAAAACAACCTAGGGAAAAAGTGAAGAGTTCAGTCAATCAGTGAATTGCTTTGTGTACATAACACCTGTCAACAGGAACTGTCAACAGGTAAATGCCTCGAGGCACTGGAGCAGAACGCCCAGCAGGAAGCAAGCATACTAGTTGTATACTGTAATCAGAAGTCAGCTACAGGATGAGGAACCTGCTTTTACCAAGAGAGGGAAGAAAGATGCAAATACCCAATGGTGATGCAGGGATGAAGGGAGGTGCACAGTGCCATGCAATCTGGCCTCTGTTATTAACACCTGAGTGCCCTGAAGTATGTCACCTAAGCTCTATGTAAAAAAAAAAGTGGGGGGGAGGAACTAGACCATCTCTCTGGTCCCTATCAGTCTTGAATTCTGTGATCCTCAGACCTAACATGGATGCATTTAAAAATAGTGCAAAACAACTTCATCCTGAGACTGCTTGTCTAGATGGACATTTGTAAACTCCTGAATCTGAGCTTGTCTCCCATTGTGTTTATGACCTGACTTCTTAAGGGGTTTTGAATGGACTATTGAGCTTTTTTTGTTTGCCACTGCAGCTAGGAATAACATCTTCAAGTTATCTCCCCATCCCTACTCCATCATGACAATAACAGTTAAAACAACTGTTCAGGGAGAAAAGCCATATAGTCTTGTACTCATCAACTGCCGTCAGTTGAAGGCAGTTAGCAAGAGCTGATAAATATTAGTGTCAGGGACTCTTTTGATTAGCTGCCTTGCTCAGGCTTACTGAGTAGGGTCATTGAAGATTAGGAATTCTGGGTAATTTCTCAGCCAGAGATGCCCATGCAAAGACCATATGAAACAAAGAAATCAGAAAGTCATTGAATCATAAGGACCCAGAGAGTTCATTCTCTTGATTTTATAGATGTGGAAACTGAGGTCCAGAGAGGTTGAATGACTTGCCCAAGGTCATAGAGATAGAAAATTGAAATAAAACAATTAATAAGCATTTATTTAATGTCTTCTAGGTGCTAGGGATACAAAGACAAGAAACGGACAGTCCCTGACTTCCAGGAACTTACAAGAAATTTAAACTCAGTTTCATTGATTTCAAAAAATAATGGGCTTAACAATGTTTACTGATTAATTGATAAATTTCCCTTACAAAAATCATCTACTACAATATTTAGAGCCTAGCCTGTGGCATGAGTTTTTATATGTCCTTTTGGATCATTCCCCATTTAGAATTATGTTCCAGTAGGATATAAGGAAACTCCTTGAAAGCAAAGTCTGGTTTTGCTTTTCTGTTTGAACCCCCAGCATCTAGCAAACATAATATTTGCACAGGGTAGGTACCTAATAAGTGGATCATAGACTGTGGGCTAGAAGGAATACTTTAGAGGTCATCTAGTCCAACCCCCTTATTTTATAGATGAGGAAACTGAAGCTCTGGACAGTTAAATGACTTGCACAAAGTCACAGAGGTACTAAGTATCAGGGGCAGGATGTGAACTCAGATCATCTGATTCCAGAGCAAGTGCTCTTTCCACTATGCTCTGCTGCTTCAACTTGTTTATTGAATTAGCACACAGGTATGTGCCTTATTTCTGTGTTCTTGCCTCTTTCCCAAAACGAATAGCACCCATGCAGAAACGAACTCCCTTGCTGGTGGTAGGAGTGTGTTGAAACCAACTCATTTTTGGGACTTTACCCTGTTCCTGAGCTATTTTGATTAGGGGTTGAGGGAAACAAATGAATGAAAACTACATCTAGCCAGCTCACACTTCCCAAGTATCCATCAGGACACCAACACCTACCCTTCTATGGGGTGGGGTGGGGAGACATCTTGCCACCTGTCCTTCTGAAATCCATATACCCTCACCCTGTTCCTGTTTTCTATAACATATTCTTGCTTTGGAAACAATAATCACATCAATATTACCATTACTACTGGAAAGATCATGGCACTCTACTGCCTTTTAGCACTAGATTAGATCCTTGTGACTGCCCAGACCAAAATTCCTTTCCCTGGCTACCATTTGGCAATTTCTGTTATATTCCCTTAATGGACTCAATCAATCAACAAACATTCATTAAGTATTTAAGGGCTAGGTGTTAAGGAATCTAGCTGGGAGAACAATATACCTGTTATATAGATAAATACAGAATCTGTAAGAAGTAAGTTGAGGACAGATACAGTCACATTGTTGTATTTGCATTTCTAACACCTGGATCAATACCTCTACAATAAGAGTTTAATGAATGCTTGTTAATTGATTGGTTGTTCTAATTCCTGGAGGAATGAAGTTCACTGGGTTGGGGAACAAATAAATTCTGGTTTGGGATGATAGAATATAACTGTAGCATTAGTCTATGATCTCCTTGAGAGCATGGACAGTTTTTTCCCCTCAGTGGCTAGCACCTTGCAGGTGTTTAATAATGCTTGTTCCTTTGTTGACTTCAGGGATTATAGCCAATAATGGAATCTAAACTAGTCTTTTATCTGAAACTATAGTGCTGAGACAACCCTTGCTTCTATTCTAAAATGAATGACATCTGGAGATGAAAATAGTGCCCTCTTCACACTGAATGAATAGGAAGACTGACTTATTTTTTTCTATTAAATGAACTGCATTTGGGTACTGGAGCAATCAATTAGCCTGGTGTCATGTGGACAGAGCATAAATCAGTCATATACACTGAGCCTTGGCATTGTGCTCAAATCACTCAGGGAAGGAAATATCAATCAATTCTAGATTATTCATTTTTGAAAACCTTTGGTTATGAGCACTACTGTAGACCTAACATGGTGGGATTTATATAGCAAGTCAAAAGACAAGATTCTGATCATTAAGGAATTTAGCATCTAAAGGGAGGAGATAGAATAGCCATCACTGAGACTTAATAGGATAAAATGAAAATCCTTTGGATTATATTACACCTTTCTACAGCCATACTTTACCACTGGAATGTGGCTCTGGAAGGGTATAATTTAATCCAAAAGAAAATAATATTTAAGGGGAAATGAGGAGATGAGAGAGGAAAAGCACTGTATATTAAGAAGATATACTCATGTCAGAAAATCTGAGAGGCAGAGAGAAGAATCATGGTGGAGAGTTTCAGGGAAAAGACCAATAGAGGTGAAAATAGAAGTTGCATTGTCATTGGAGTATGCTACAGATCACCTAAAGAGAAAAAGGAGTTGAAGAAGTTGATCACAGGCCAGATATAGATGATATAAGAGGGGTGATATAGGAGTGGAGGTGGTGGTGGGGCCCTTAATTTTTCAGAAATCTCCTGAAACTCTCTCTGCTAAGAGTAGATTCACTAATATTTTAACATTTCATTACAATAAAATTTTGCCTTCTAAAAGTTGGAAGAAATTATGAGAGGAAGTGTTTTGTTTTTTTCCTTTCTGACCTTGATTGTCACAAGCTGGGCAGATTTGGTCATAAGTGTCTTTGAAAAGAATATTAGAGGCAGAGCCAAGATGGCAGAGTAGAAAGACTCACATATGCTAGCTCCAAACCCACAGCGCATAATTATAAAAAGAACTCCTAGCAAATTCTGGAACAGTAGAAGCCACACACAGCAGGGAGCTCCAGAGAGCTCCTGAAAACCAATCCCAAAGGTCCGTCATGCACCAGACGGGAGTGGAGCCCAGCCCTGCCTAGACCACGTGGCACAGAAAGGAGCAGATCCAGTAGATCCGAGCAGGCTTCAGGGACAGAATCTCCAGAGGCCGCAAAGGTCCCTCCACCCACAGACACACAGGTCAGTGAGAGAGACGTCTGGACAGGCTGAGAGGGGAGTGGGGTGTCTTGGGAGGGGGACTTGGGCCCCCTTGGGAAGCAGTAGCAGAGGCAACAGGCGGCCAGAGGCTCTTGGAGCAGGCAGGAGCTCCATTACAGAAGGTCTCCGCATAAACCCCCTGAGAGAACTGAGCCTGGGAGGCAGCCCTGCCCCAACCTGAGCACCAGAACTTAAGCTCCCATTGAACAGCAGCCAGGCCTGCCACTGAAAGCCCTGAGGCTGGGGAGCAGCATTTGAATCTCAGACCCCAAGCACTAGCTGGGCGGATCTAGGCGGGGGTAGATAGGACTTTCAGAAGTCAAGTAACTGGCTGGGAAAATGCCCAGAAAAGAGGAAAAAAAAAAAGACCATAGAAGGTTACTTTCTTGGTGAACAGATGATTCCACCCTTCCTCTCTGACGAGGAAGAACAATGCTTACCATCAGGTAAAGACATAGGAGTCAAGGCCTCTGAAAAGAACATTAGAGTTGAGGAGTGGGATATAAAACACTCCAATGGAGAATTTCTGATTGAACAGGTCAGGAAAGCAGACAAAGACTAGATTTTTTGGAGAGTAGATTTCAAAAGATTCAGGGAAAATATCAATCAATCATGATTGAAAACTCTATAGAAGCAAAAAACCCAAAGTGGTAGGATGTTCTCAGGAATGAAATTCCAAAAACAGAATGCACTTACAAAATGAGGAAGAGAAAAAGAGGTTGCTGGAAGAGACTGACAGAGATGAGCAAGGAATTCAAAAACCAAAATACTTCAATATATAGGGAAGATGAACTCATTGCTAAGTAAGAGAAAATAAATACAAAAAGTATGGTCCAGTCCTGTGAGAACAGGCTAAAATGAATTAAATGAACCAAGACTGGGGAAGAGTACTGAAGACAAGAAGAAGTAAATTGTCAGTTATACTGAGGAAAAGAGGAAGACCAAAGCAGAACAGGAGAATGGGAACAAGCATTTATTAAGAACCTACTATGGGCCAGGCTAAGCACTTTACAAATATCATCGTTTGATTCTCACAACAACCCTATGAAGTAAGCGCCATTAATTACTATTCCCATATTATAGATGAGGAAACTAAGGCAGACAGAGGTTAAGTGACTTGCCCAGGGTCATGCAGCTAGTAATTGCCTGATTTGATTTGAACTCATGTCTTTCTGACTCCACATGCAGCACTTTTTCCCTTTGTCACTTAGCTGCCAGTAGTGGATAAGACTACTGGTTTGAGTAGATTTGATGATGATAACCAAAGAAAGAGAGAATATAGAATTATTCAACTCTTATTTTATTATTTTTCTTTACCAAGGGGGCTAGAGAACAGTGGCAACAGGGGAACCTTCCCAAAACTATCAGAGACCAATAGGCACCTAGCAGTTTTCCTCCCTTTGTAGCATTATACAAAAATAGCACCTCGT
The DNA here is from genome assembly GCA_028658325.1 of Potorous gilbertii. Taxonomy (NCBI): domain Eukaryota; kingdom Metazoa; phylum Chordata; class Mammalia; order Diprotodontia; family Potoroidae; genus Potorous; species Potorous gilbertii. The sequence continues at coordinate 78,077,844 of CM053772.1, read as the reverse complement.
CTGAGACTGCTCCTCCAACTGGGCACTCACACTCATGGGCCGAGGTCCCCACAGCATATAGCTGCTGTTCTCTCTCTCTCAACGTTCTAGGGAATAACCTTGAGGGCTGATGTTTCTTGTGTGGTGGTTCATGAGCCCCCATCGATGTCTGGCCCATTAACACTCAACCATTCAGTATTAAGACGGCAATGAGTGAGAACACAATGCGGCACTGGCATTATTAGATCAAACCAGTTAAATGCAAATCCCTTGCCCAGTACTTGTGCCTGAGAGATTCAGGTAAGAGTGGTTGAAGAAAATCAAATGGAAACCTCCTCCCAAGAAGAAAATAACTGGAATATTAGAGACCCTCTTTTGCAAACTTATTGCTTTCAACCAAAATCACTTCCACCTACAAGTTAACCCTGATGCCAGTCCAAATACTTTGGAAATAGGTGTAAGATAGCTCACAATAGATCTATAAAAGGAGTCCTTAACCTTCCACTGATCAAGAGGGTGGAAATGGAGGGAGGCTGAATCTTGGATAAGGGAGGGGACAATTCAAACTCAGAAATCCCTCCCTGAAGCCTCAGTAAAGTCTTTCAGTTTTTCAGACAGTGGTTACTTCACAGGACTGTACTTAGTCACTATAGGCATCCAAAGGTCTGACAGATATGATAGGCATCTGGAATTCTTTCAAGCATACTATGTAAGAAATAGCATCAGTGTTTCAGGAACAGTACATCTTCATATCACAAGACGTATATTTGTGAAAGAGGAAAATGAACTGGGTGTCCAATGTTCCTGTTATTTTCTTCTGGGAGGAGGCTTTCAATTTGATTTTCTTTAGCCACTCTCCCCTGAATGACAGACCTCTTGGGCACAATAGATGGGGAAGGAAATTGGGTTTAACTGGGCTGAGGTTTGCTCCGTTAATGCCAATGCCTCATTGTGTTGTCATTAACTGCTGTTTTAATACTAAATGGTTGAGTATTAATGGGAAAGACATCGATGGGTGCTCATGAACAACCCCTACCAGAAACATCAACCCCTCAAGCTTATCCCTTAGAACACTGAGAGACAGTAGCAGCTGTATGCTCTAGGGATCTCAGCCCATGAGTGTGAGGGTGCACCTGGAGGAATGGACTCAGAAGAGGTGCTATTTTTGTATATGGCTACAGTGGATATAGGCAGCTAGGTGGTGCAGTGGATAGAGGGTTGGGCCTAGACCCAGGAAGACTCATCTTTGTGAGTTCAAATCCAGCTTCAGACATTCCTGAGACTGGATAAGTCACTTAACCCTATTTGTCTTAGTTCCTCATTGATAAAATGACTTGGAGAAGAAAATGGAAAACCAATCTAGCATCATTACCAAAACAAAACAAAACAAAAAACTAAGTGGGAGCACAAAGAGTCAGATAAGACTGGAATCAAACAACAACTTATTGGATATGCTTATCTAATTTACAGAGAATACAAAAATTGGAAGGAATAAACTAATAAATTAAATGAGAGAATTAGGTTCCAAAAAGAATATTTGGCCAAAACTTATTAAGGGGGAATTTAGTATGAAAAAAAATAAAAATTTTACCCCCAACTTAAACTTTACAAGTACAAGATAGGAGAAACATAGTTAGATAGCTTCATATGAAAAAGATTTGAAACTTTTGGTGGACTCCGAATTCAACATAATTCAACATTTTGATATGTCAGCTGAAAAAGCTAATGGAATCTTAAGGTGCATCAAAGAGGCAAGAACAAAGGAGTGACAGTTTCATTGTCCGTAGACCTCATCCCATCACCTATGTAGCATTGTGTTCCATTCTGTCACTTATTCATTGAAGTCATGTCTAACTCTGTGATTCCATTTGTGATTTTCTTGGCAAAGATACTGGAGTGGTCTGCCATTTCCTTCTCCAGCTCATTCGGTAGATGAGGAAATTGAGGCAAACAGAGTTAAATGACTTGCCCATAGTCATAAGCTAGTAAGTATCAGAGGCCAGATTTGAACTCAGGAAGATGTCTTCCTGACTCCATGCCTGGGCCACCTACCTGTCCCAGTTCCATTCTAGTTATCAAATTTTAGGAAAGTGTTGGAGCAGACAATTTGCTGTACCCATTTAGTTGTGGGATTTTAAGTGAGTGCTTTTGGAAGCTAATTTTAACATCTCTGGCCATTGTTATGGAAGGTGTCACTTCTCCTTTTTTTGTCGCTGAGCTCAGGTAGTTAAAAGGCCTTGCTGCACCTAAGGTCAGGAAGAACTGTGCTTGAATCCTGCCTCTATCTAGACATGTCACAAGGGTAAGTCAGTTAAACTCTCTGAGTACTATATACATTTCAGCTAGTAGCATACATCAGAGATGTTTTTTTTTGTATCGCTCCCATCAGATTAAAATGGGATGGCTTGGGTCATGTCAAAATAACCACCCAAATGAGTAAGGGGAGGAAAGTAAAGACAGAAAAAGAAAGGAACCAAGGCAGCATTTGTGTAGTGGAAAAAGTGAAAGACTTGGGGCCAGAAAGTCTGCATTAATGTGCCAGCTCTCCTACTTACTAGCTGTGTAACCCTGAGCAAATACCTTAACTCTCAGGGGAAGCTCAGTTTCTTCATCTGTAAAATGGGGAGAGTACGCCTTTCACTACTTTGCAGAGCTGTTTGTGGGGAAAGAGCTTGGTAAACCTTGAAGTCCTGTAGCAATGTGAGCTGTTATTATCAGCCATCTGAATCCTGCCTTCAACAAAAGCATCTCTTTTACAAGGTTGACCATTCATTCATCAGAGTGACTTCCCAAGCACAAAGAGAAATTAACACCCACATCTTCTGCCCCTAAACCCTACATCTTTAAGGCTAACAAAGGCTCATGTCGTGTTCATGTCTTTCCGAGTTCCTGCTCTGACCCCAAGCACTGCTCTGGGTGATTCAGCTTACTCTGACACACTTCCTTTCCTTTAAGAATTTAGTTTCTGCTCTGACACATCTTGACGCAGCCTTTTCGGAAGGTGGTGAAAAATTGGATTTCCATGGGCTGCAATCAATGTGTTAAGAGTGCTTTGCTGTTTCTTTTAAAAATCTAGTCACAGAACAGGGTTTCATTCCAGCAGAGTGACAGTATCAAGCTTGATGTCTCTGCAGCAGGGTTCACGCATCCTGCATGTTAAGTGTCTTCAGTCTCAGTCCCCAAGCTCAGATGACGTGAGGGATTGGAGAGCTATTTCTATTTCACAATTGATTGTGATAAAGGGAAAATCCATTTCCTGACATCAAGGTAACCTCCCATCCCTTTTACAGTCTGCGATGAGGGTGAAGGAGATGTGATAAAGAACACTCCGGAAACATTCTGTCTTAATTTTCCTTTTGTACCAACAGCTAAGTGAAGTGAACATTTTTCCTTAGGTCCTCATGTGGAACTTAACTGCATCATCCCCGCCTGCAGTTCAGGCACATGCTAAATAGGTTTTGTCTCAAGGGACTGGAATGGTGGAAAAGGACCTAGTATGGCTTTTCCCATCTTCCTCAATCCTCACTGGCACCTCAGGTACTGCTCTGGGCTATTGGAGGAAGCGGGGCCAGAAGTGGAGAAGAGGTGTTCCTGCTCTCTTTCTCTTGAAATTACTTGGGGTGTTTTGTTTATTTATTTCATTTTGGTCTAAACTCTGGATTTCATTAGTCTCTAGGGAAATCACTATCTGAAAACTCTCTTCGCTAACTCATTTATAATTTATACACACACACACACACACACACACACACACACACACACACACATATCAGAGCGTTGCTTAGGAGTATTGAGACTTGGTTAAGGTTAAACTGGTTTGTGTCAGGGGTATGATTTGAACCCAGGTCTTTGTGATTCTAAGTCCATCCCTAGGATCAGCTTACTACAAAGACTTAGATGTATCACTTCATATATATAATTCATATTTACTTATCTACTGGATATTATATCTTTCTAGTACAGAGGTTGTTAATACTTTTCACCTGTTGACCCCTTTTGGCTGTCAGGAGAACCTTATGGACTCCTCAGAATGTTTTAAAATGTATAAAATAAAATACATAGAATTATAAAGTAGGCTAATTATATTAAAATACAATTATCAAGAATTTTTTTAAAAACAAGCTCACAAATCCTCAGTTGATTTCATTTATGTCATTGCATGTCCAGAACCTAACACAATATTATACATACACATGTATATATGTATATATACATATATAGAGAGAGATGTGTATACACACAGATAAATATGTAAGCATATGTGCTTAGACACAGTACATATTTCTGAACAAAATTTGAAAAGAAATGATGCTTTTTTCAGAAAGGTGGGAGATTTGTGGGCACAAGTCAAGTCAACAAGTATTTATTAAGGGTCTATTGCATTCCAGGCATGGTACTAACCATATGGGATGCAAAGAACGCAAAGAAAGTTTCTTCTCTCAAGGCGATCACAGTCTAATTTGCATGCACTGTCAAATATGGTTGTGTGCCGAATTACTTAAAACTATTTTTTTTCTATTACAAGGGTGAGGATAGGAGGAGATCACCTGAAATGGCTATGATTTAAAAACAAAAGATATTAATAAAACTTTTTAAGAAAAAAATATGAGGAGAAGAAGGGATAGAGAAAGTGAGGGAAAAAACATTATCTTACACATAGTAGATACTCCATAAAAAAGTTTTTGAAAACAAGAGGAACACAAAGAAATAAACTGGACTGGATAATAGTCTCTGTTGCCTTTAGCTGCTTTCTCATGCTTTTCTCTGCAACTCTTCACCTGTTAAGGCCAATTTCAAGGCCAGCTCAAATAATAACTGCCCCAGAAAACCTCGTCTGGTGACCCATTTGGAAATATAACATTTCATTTTTCCTTTCTGTGTGCTTTTTGTGTTTTATGTGTCTTAGAATTAATGTCTAAGTCATCTCTCTACTGAGTTGTAGTCTCCATAATGGGAAAGGATTGTATTTTACTAATTATGATATTTCCCTTATTACCTAGTACAGTGTTTTTCATATGGTAAGACATTAATAAATGTTTGTTGAATTAGATTTGGATAAAAGACATGATATTCATCTCTAAAGAATGTTTCATCCTCTTGGGGAAATATGAAGCATTGTACCTATATGAAATGGCTAGAGAACAGTTGGAGAGCAGTAGGCAAACATATATTATGTTGTGGTATATAAGAGATTGTTTCATTTGTGTAATTCAGTGCCACGAAGGAGGAAGCATGGCATAATCAATTAAAAAAAAATCACCCTTGAGGTTTAGGTTCAAATTCTGTCTCTGTGTGACCCTGGACAAGATAATTGACTTTTCAGAATTCTAGGTAACTCTCTGATGACAAATTGTAGAGAAAACATTGGTCATAGGGGTTTCTTTATTTGGGAATTCCCTATAATGCTTTAAGATTTCCAAAGATCTTGCAAATAATCCTGTGAAGTAGGTATTATTGTATAACTGAGGCAGGATTTGACTTCAGGTCTTTCTGACTTGATTCTAGTGCCCTATTCACTGTGCCACCTTGTAATGGTAAGCAAAGTAGGACCTTCTGCTATTTTTGCTTTAGCATAATCAAGAGCCTCTGATCAAATAATGTGTTTAAAGAAGATCTTCCCCATCCCATTGATGGGCAAAGGAAAGTTTGTAGGTAGGCCCACACCTTTTGTTAATGAGGCTCTGGTTCTCAAGAGTTGTGATGCCTTCTGGCTATAAAAAGTGTATAAAAACTCTGAGGTGTGATTTTACTTTGGGGCTTAGTTTTTGGAAGAAGATTTGTGTGCCAAATGAGACTCTGGGTAGCCATTAAGCTGCCCCCCAGCTTTGAAAGCCCAGATGTTGATGCTTCCCAATCTGGTAACTATGTTTGCATGTAATGGTCAGACAGATCTGTCTGTTGATCTATGATATATGTACTGCATATGTCAGACAGTTTGAAGCATATCTTTTGATTTTGATTTCTCCATATTTCTTTGAAGTTCAGGGGCTGACTTTTCCACCTGAACTAAGTGAATGATATATATGCTTGATTAAAATGGTTGTTGAATCCTCAAAAGTTGCTTTCTTTTTAGAAAAGCAGATCAAAGAACCTGTGATACCAAGCCCTCCTGTGTATGTCAAGGTGCTTGCTTTTACGTTATAGTGGGGCTTAGTTTTTGGATAATGTAAAAGCAAGCACGCTGACATACACAGGACGGCTTGGTATCACAGGTTCTTTGATCTGCTTTTCTAAAAGGAAAGACAACTTTTGAGGAGTCAACAATCACTTTAATCAAGCACATGGATCATTCACTTAGTTCGGGGGAAATGTCAGTACCCTGAACTTCAGAGAAAATATGGAGAAATCAAAATCAACAGACATGCTTCCAACTCTCTGACACAAACAATACATACATCATAGATTGGCAGATCCAGCTGTCTGACCCTTACGTACATATATAGTCAGCAGAGAGGAAAGCACCAACATCTGGACTTTCAAAGCTGGGGGGTTGGGGTGGGGCTGCTTAATGGCTTCCCAGAGTCTCACCTGGCACAGAAAGTTTCTTCCAAAAACAAAGCCCCAAAGTAAAACTGCATCTCAGAGTTTTTATACACTTTTTATAGCTAGAGAGCATCACAAGCCTTGAGAACCAGTGCCTCATTAACAAAAGATGTGAGTCTTCCCACAAATCTTCCCAGGCCCGTTAATGGGTGGGGAATATCTTTTTTAATCACATTCAGTCAGGGGTACTTGATTATATTAAAACAAAAAGAGCAAAAGATCTGACTTTCCTTGCCATTACACTCCACACTTCCAGGATCCTTGGCCTTACAATCTAAATGGCCATGAATCTTGGAACAAATAGAGGCATTAACATTTCTTAAGTAAATACAACATAATTCACATTTACAGAGTACATAACATTGAAACTCATTACCAGGGTGACCATATGGCTTTAAACAAACACAAAGGTATATGCATAACATAACATCATCCTTTGAGGAATGAGCAACCAGCTCCTCCTTCCTCAATCTCAAACAAAAATGTCCAAGCAAAGTCCTCTTAAGAAGTGTGTTCTCCCCACCCTACCCTTGCAGGCACTCTCAGGTGTAGGCTCTAATGAGTGAAGTCCTGGTCTCAACAATGCTCCAGTTGTTACTTCCAAGTTCTGAGGGATAGCTGGGCAACAAAGCCATGATAGTGGGTTCTTTGGGGATACAGGGCACTTCTGCCCATCCACCATAGCAACTCCATCCCCTGAGTCTCAAATGCTACAAAAAAACCTTGTTTCAGTCCCCATCTTGCCTCAGCACTGAACTCTAAGCCCCTGGGTTCCTCCTCCCTCAGTAGGATCCAGCCACTCCCAGCCTGAGTTTGTGTGGATGTAGTTATCTGCTCCAACTTCCACTCCTGTTTCACCGCTCACCTCTCCAAGGTTGACACACTGGTCCTTTTCTATTCCTGATCCAGGGCTCCATTCCAAGTTCTTGCTATAGCTCTGGTCTGGATTCTCAATGCAATACACTTTCAGGGCCTTCTCTCCTCTGGCATAGTCAGAAGCCCTGACTGGTCATCCTCACCTCCTGGGGCTCCACTTCACTATAGCTACCACAACTGGGAAACAACAGACAATTATCCTGGTTCCCTCAAATCCCATACTTTCCTTTTAATTTATGTAGATCCCATCCTCAACACCATAATGTAAAAGCAAGCACCCTGATCTTTACAGGAGGGCCTGCTCTCACAGCTTCTTCAATCTGCTTTTCTAAAAGGAAAGACAACTTTTGAGGGGTCAACCACAACTTTAATTAAGCACATGTATCATTCACCTAGTTCAGGGGAAAAAGTCAGCACCCTGAAAATTTCAGAGGAAATACAGAGAAATCAAAGATTAACAGACATGACTTCTGGTCTGAACATTACATACTTACATAGTTACCTGAGAGAGAAACACCAATATCTGGGTTTCCACAGTTGGGAGGCGGGGCTCCTTAGCCCAGAGTCTTATCTGACCAAACAAACACTTCTAGTTAGTAATCCCCAAAGCAAAATTTCATCTCCGAGTATTTATGCATTTTTCATAGCCAGAGGGCATCACAGCCCTTGAGAATCAGTGCTTCATTAACAAAAGGTATGGCCCTTCCGGTAAAACTTCCCAGGTCCATTAATGGGTGGGGAAGATCTTCTTCAATCACATTATTCAATCAGAGGCACTTAATTATACTAAAACAGAAACAGCAACAGGTCCTACTTTCCTTGCCGTTACCCAACTTCATGCCTGTTCCAGTGAAATTGCAGGTCCAGTTCCTATATCTATTAAAGTGCCAAAACGATGCAAAAAATAGATTCATAGAATATGAGTCTGAAGAAATCTCAGAAGCATTCGGTCTAATCAAGTGGTTAGCAATTTCTTTCATAAAAGACTTCAAGTGAGAGCAAACCCACTATTTCCTATTTCATTTTTGGATAGCTAGAACTCTGAGAAAATGTTCCTTTATATTAAGCCTAAACTCCCTTTTGTCCCCTGCAGGGTCTGTGCTCATCCATTACTGACTAGAGATGATATTCAGTGGCTGGTGGTGACATTGGATAGGTTGGGCAAAGTTCATTAAGGCCTGCTGAATCGGGGAATGGTTATAATCTCTCTCTGTCTTTCCCTACACCTCCAACAATAATAAAGGGCAAAGAAAACCCTCAATAGTAAATATACATGGTCAACTGAAGCAAATTTTCTCATTAGTCATATCTAAAAATGTTGGTCTCCTTTTGCATTTTTAGTTCATCATTCCTCTTTGACCCCCTGCAATCTGATTGGACTTGTATTACCCAGGGTTCTAATGGCTTTCAAAATTTGTTTTTCACTATAAGGATGATTATATGATTCCCTGGTTCTGCTTGGTTACTCTGCATCAGTTCTTAGTTTCTTCTAAAATTATCAATTTCATTTTTTCTTATGATACATTCATATTCCATTACATTCATATAACAAAATTGGTTTAGTTGTTTCCTAATAGGTAGCTATCTTATTAATTTTCAGTTTTTTTCTTACTGTGAAAAGAGCTGCTATAAATGTATAGTTGTAAATATATATATCATTTTCTTCTTTTTTTTTTGATCTCTTTGGGGTGTATTCTAAGAGATGTTTCTAATACTTTAAAGGATCTGTGATCTTACAAGGGAGGTTCCTTTCTCCCTCACCCTTCCAAACCCTCTCCTCCTATGTGTAGCTCTTCTCTGTGTCTTTCCATAGAGTCTTTCAAAATACTAGAAACCTTTCAACGATCCCTTAAATATTTTGTTTATGCTAGTGTAGAACTCAGATTGTCCACTTACTAAATTTCTCTTCATTTACTTTTTTCTATCTGTACCTATCCTCAATTACACAACTTATTTCAGTTCTCTAATGAATTTTGTCTTATTCCTAACTCCTCTCAATTCTAGCGCCTTCTCTTTTAATTATTTCCCATTTATCTTGCATATAGCTTGTGTTTGTGTGTATGTATATGTGTGTTTGCTTGTTATCTCATTAGATTGTGAACTCATTGAGGGCAGCAATAGTCCTTTGCCTCTTTTTGTGGCCACTAGGCCATTCTATATTAAGCCACCAGGGCTTAATATAGAATGTGGCTCTGAGTAGATGCTTAATAAATATTTATTGAATGACTGAAATATGTTATTGCCTACCTGGCTTGCATCTTTTTATTGTCCTTTGGGTTATATGCATTTCTGATCTTTTTGAGATCGTGATGTTGTATGATTCGGAACTGTACAGGGATGGGCAACCTGTGGCCTTCAGACCACATGTGGCTCTATAGATCCTCAAGTGTGGCTCTTTGACTGAATCCCAGTTTTACAGAACAGATCCTTTTATTAAGGGAATTTGTTCAGAGAAGTTTGGATTTAGTCAAAAGGGCCACATTTGAGAACCTAGAGGGCCACAAGGATCTAAGGTTTTCCACCTCTGGTAGCATCAAGGGGAGAATGAAGGACTTTTAAAATAGAGAGTAACTTGGGAACATTGAAAGTATTGCAGTTTCTTAAATGCTAATCTAACCAATCTCTTCTTCCCATCCACCTCTGGATCCACTTCACATTCTATCCATATTCTTTGACCAATATATCTATAGTGACATATGAGCTTAGTGGGTTTATATATTCTGCTGCATATTATAATATAAATAATCTTTATTCTCCATCCATTTGGTTTTTACCATGTGAATTGCGAGGCTATCTATTTTGAGCGAATGAAAATCTCTGAAGTTGCTTTATCATGATGTAGTGTTCAATGAAACAATGTAATCTACAAACAGTAACATCTAGGTAACCTCATTACTTGAAGGAAATCCTTCTATCTGAACTCTGTGCAGGATATCCTCATGACAAAGGTACGCCATTGCTGACCACAAGACCCTCTGTTTTATGCCTCCCATTAGATTGATAACCAGATAACCATCCATTGGTTTTCATTTTAGTTTTGTTTTTAATGAATCTTATTTGATCTTGATATATGCATAGGTGACATCTTGTTTGAGGAAGTTTTAAAGTCAAGTTTTGCTATAAAATGCCATTGGGGGATGTCAACAGATAATCACAAAATGATCTGATAGTCACATTTCTCAGTCAGCTGTGTGACTGCGAAGAATGTCATCAACTGCAGGAAAGAATCTACAAAAGCCTGTTCCCTTTTCATATTTTCATCAAGGGTAGTTTCAATATGTACTTGAATCATTTAAAAATATTTTATCTTTCCATTTACATGTAAAAACAATTTTAAACAATTGCTTTTTAAAAAAATTTGAGTTCCAATTGACCTCTCCCTCCCCTTTCCTCCCTTCTCCCTGAGAGAGCAAGCAGTTTGATATAGTATACTATTTTTGTTAAGGTTTTATTTAAGGTAAAAAAAAGGACATATATGGGCTGAAAGCTGCTTTATTATATATATATATATATATATATATATATATATATATATATATATATATATATCTATACATTTACATACATACATACATATATCTATATATCTCTTAAAAACTAATCCATGAATGCCTATAAGATTGTGGTACCTCTGCCATAGTTTTTTTCTGTATGTAAGTTGTCAAGCAGTGTCTCTTTCTGAGTTCATCTTAAGTTCTATTCCAACTTCCTCCTATACCAGTGGATCCTGAGTTGATGGAGTGCTACTGTGGTGGCCCCATTATCATCAATGAGGAGAACGTAGCACTGTAGGAAAGCTGACAGAATTGAATAATTTCATACCTTTTTTTTTGTTCTTTCATTTCCATCCATAAGTGCTCTCTGCATACTCTGGCATTGCTGGGTTTCACAGGTTTTCTTCAAGCTCACTCGACTCTGTTGAGTTTCTTGCTATTTAGTGAGATAATGCTGTCAACCATTTTCTATTGTCTTTAATGGTTTGCAGATGAACTCATGTTCTAAACTGATCTCACCCTTGGCTCCCATGTCTCTCTGCTTGTCAGAGATATTAAATGGCTAAAAAAAATACAAATACAAAGACAAAATGACTCTCATTTGTGCAGTCCTCTTCTGCTTCTTCTGTGCTGGTAGGTAGCATTACAGTGGTAGAAGTGGGATCAAATATGCCAAGAATCATATCACTTTTAGACTGTCTAGAAACGCCAGTTTAACTCTTGATACTCTTAATATGAAATTAAGACTCCATTGTTGCAATGAATTAATATGAGATTTAGACTTTGCTGGTCCAACGACTAGTGATGTACTCTGAAGGAGGTGAGTCTCCATGTTAACAGTCTTGCTGTAAATTTAACAAGAAAATATAAATTTGTACCAATTGGAAGGGTGTATCACATACTCTCTTTGTAAAGGTAAAGGAGGGATTTGATAGAGTTCAACTCTTCATGTAGCTAAAGGTAACAAGCAAAATAATCTTCTGGGATAGTTGGTTATATTGCCCTTCATTGCTCATTCAGGGTGGGTGTAGGCAGGCAGAATATGATGTAACAGTTGCAACTCATATGCCAACATTTCTACAGAAGTTAAAGAGATAAATAAACTATAGAAAATACTTGACAAGATCCTCCAAGTCAAGTCAAGTCAAGTTTTGATACTTGGTGACTTCAGTATGAAGGTAGACACAGTAGAGAACAGTATAAAATATATTGGAAAATATGGTGTAGGACAAGTAGAAAAAGAAAGAGAATAAAGTAAGGGTACTCCAGTTTGGAACCATGCCCAAAGAGCTATAAAATGTGTATATCTTTTGACTTAACAATACTACTACTAGATGTATACCACCAAAGGACTCAAAGAAAAGGGAATAGGACCCATATGTACATAAATACTTACAGCAGCTCTGAAGAGGATGATGAGGTCCAGGAGTTGGGTTGTCCAAAAGAATTCAAGAGATTCTCCTAGACAAGACAGCTTTATTGACTCAAAAGCAGAGGGCTAGCCCTGGAATGAGGCCTAGCAGTTTACAGGAAGACAGGGGTTTGTTTTTATACACAATTTTTGGCCATTCAGCCAAGAGGGAATATGCTTCTACATGAGTAGTTAGTCACAGAGAAAAAGGGGCAGCAAAGGGAAGCACGTGTTCTGAAAACGGTTCAAGGACGTGATCACAGAACAAGGAATTTCGCTTGCTCCAGTATGGGGGCTAATCATGTACATAGAGTATGGGGCTAAGGAAGCAAGATTTTTATTATCTAACAGAGCTTCTGGGCAGATTTAGATGAGGTCCTCATAATTGCTGGGCAAAAGTTATCCTCAAAGGTTCCCGTTGTTGCTGGGATGTTAGCCTCATCAGCTGTTTCTGTGGTTGCAAAGAATTAAAAACAAGGAGATGCCCATTAATTTGGGAATGACTAATTAATAGCTAATTAATAACAAGTTATGGTAAAAGTCTGTGTCGGAATACTATTGCGCTATATGAAATGATGAACGAGATGATTTCAGAAAAACCTAGGAAGACTTAAATGGTGGAAAGTGAAGCTAGCAGAAGCAGAACAATTTATACAGTAACAGCAAAATTGTAACAATTATCAACTCAGCAACTCTGATTAATACAGGGATCCATGATGAGGTGAAAGGGATCCATGATGAGGTGAAAGGAATCATGGGGAAAATACTATCCACCTTCAGGTAGAGATCCAAGGGACCTGGAATAAAGATTGAAGCATATAGAAGGAAGGAAGGAAGGAGGGAAGGATAAAAGGAAGGAAGAAAAGGAATAAATAAATTGGAGGGCTAATGACTTGATCCAACTTTTTGTCACTTACCTTGTATTCTGTTTCAATAAATGTGTTTTGCCTTAAAAATGAACAAAGAGGGATTCTTAACTTTTTGTGCTTCCTGTTTCTTTTTGGCAGTGTAGTGAAACCTATGACTTTCTTCTCAGAAAAATGTTGTTCATTTTTTAAAATTAATGATTTGAAATAAATAATAATTTTTAGTTAGAGGTTACTGAAAGTAACGATGTATTTTTTCCCCAATCTAAGTTCATTGATCCTCTTGAAATCTATGAGTCCATGAACTCCAGAGTAAAGGAGTATAGGCATGCCCTGAAGTAAAGGCATGCAGATGGTTTAGAAACCTCATATCAATAGATCATAAACAATTTTTATAAAACAAGGGAATGAAAAGACACAGAGCCTGGCAAGCATAAAATTACACCACAAAAAAGTCAAATTGACTATATAGCATTACAGGGAGGAAATGAGTAATTATTGATATTACAGTCATTTCACAATCAGCTGCGTATGTGCAGTCAGATCATCTATAGGTTCGAGCAAAGGTTAAAATCAATTATAAACTCTCCCCAGAGTCAATTACAAAAGCTCCTACCTGACCTGTTTCAATAAGCTATTGACTCTGAAAAAGGGGAAATAGAAAAAAAAGATAGGGATACAGATTATTGGTATTTTTAGAGATGTTTCACCAAAATATAGAATCATAAATTTCAGGGATAGAAGTTGCTCCAGAGGTTATCTAGTTCAAATCAAATCATGACTTGAATCCCCTTTATAATAAACAATATGTAGGTGAGGATCTCCAGTAAGGGATATTACTGCATCCTGAGGCATCTCATTCCATTTTGGGATAGCACTATCTGTTGGGAAACTTTATCCTTATATCAAAGCCTAAATTGGCTCCTTAGTGACTTTCACCCATTAATTCTGTTCTGCCCCCTGAAGTCAAACAGAGCAAGTTGGAGCCCTCTTACACATGGCAAGAATTCTTAAATCCCCTCGAGCTTTCAGTGAGAGATAGACTTACCCTTCAATATATCGATGCATCTGTGTTCACATTAATATGTATATTCCCTCCATTTGTAGAGATTGAAACCCATCCAAGGTTGCTTCTCATATTGTATAATTTTTGTCTGTGTTCTCCTAGAACACATGAAGTTCTGCTCTATATCCTCATAATACCATGAAGGTGACTCTGGATTCCCAAAGGTTACGTGTGCTTTACGTTCTGGAAGGTCCCATCAGTTGTTCCTGTTGTTCAGTTGTTTTGATAGTGTCTGACTCTTTGTGACTCCATTTGCGGTTTTCCTGGCAAAGATTCTGGAGAGGTTTGCTATTTCCTTCTCCAACTCATTTGACAGATGAGGAAAAACTGACTTGCTCAGGTTCACACAACTTGTAAGTGTTTGAGGTTGCATTTGAATTTATCTTCCTGACTCCAAGTCCAGTGCTCATTCTGTCCACTATACCACCTAGAAAGGCATCAAGTCAGGCTCAGTGATAGACTGGGTCTACTATCAGAGAAGTTGATCAACATGAGTTGGCCACTAATCAATGATCTTTTCTTGCCATGGCAACCCATTAAACAAATAAGAGATATAGGTAGGACAATTACGGAAGTTATTTTTTTTCATGGGTAAGTAAAACACAGGAAATATGAATTTCCTATTTAATATTTGTTCTGGAGCATGCAGTTTGTTAGGGTTTAATGTTACTTGTCTCCTCCTTGGTGAACACATTTGTTTAGATAAGAAAAAAGAAGATTCCTTTCCCTTTCAGTTCTCTTTCTTCTCTCAAGCACTGGAAATTCCTTTCTTGATGAGATTTCAGGGGACAAAGTATTAGAAATCAGGAGGAAAATTCCAACTCACTTGATTATTCTAGTTTGAAAGTCTAGATGCTCAATTGGCATTTTAATCCTTTTACTGGTGAGGAAAAGAATTCTGATGAACAGTTATGGCACTACTCATTCAGTTTATCCACAGAAATACATAATTTTAAATGTGGGGTATACATTCTGAGTATAAACTTTTAAGGTAGCATCCCTGTGTGGTTCATCTTTAAGGTTAGAAGGAGGGAAAAGAGAAAAATAAGTCTTAGGGGCAGCATGTGTGAGGTTGCTGCAGAGTAGCCTTTGAACAGGCAGAAACCAATAGGAGGGTCTTGAGTGCTTTAGGAGGTGGGAGACAGAGAGAAACTACAGAAGAGAGAGGAACATGAAAGGGGTAGAAGGCTAAGACAAATGTCATTGGTTTGTCAAGGATCAATCAGCCACTAAGCCTTTCCTACTGCTTTCCTTCTCTTTTCTGGTTATTGCAGAGATTGAGGTGTATGGAGTATTCGTAGGACTAGCACTTCTGGTGTGAGGGATGCACATCCACCTTTGGTGCCCACCAGATTCAGCCAACTTCACCTGTGGCACCAAGAAACTGTAGCATGGATAGTGGCCCTGTTGAAGTCTAAGGGTGTTAGGAATCCTTAAATGCAAGGGTACAGAGTGGGGAGTCTTCTTTCAGGCAGAGACAAGGTTTATTATGTCAGCAGTAGAAGCAGGTGGGATTCTAAGAATCTACACATTTGATGAGGATAAAATTGATATTTTTATATAAAAAGACTGTGAGAAAATTGGGATGGAATCAAGGAATGGCAAATAACCTGGGGTGGTCCCGAGGTAACAGGGAAAGGGGCTTGGATGGGATTAAGAAGTGTCGAGTAAACTAATTAAGTAATCAAGGTGGGCTAGGGTGGGCCAGATGGCTTAGGGGAATGTCAGAGACTAGGCAGGGTGAGAAAGTTCAGGGACTTTTAGAGGTACATCATTATAACCCCATCAGCCACATTCCAGTAAAACCATCTTGGCAGAAGGGCTAAACCAGGTTGAGGGTAACTGACAGATCTCAAACCCATCTGTGAGTTAGGAGGAATGTCTACCTCAAGCATGTAAAGACTTTCCCTGGAGGAATGGGCAGATGAGAACAACTTGTTCTGATGGCCATGAAGGTGGCTGAAGCCGGTGCTGTGGAGCACTCAGAGCTTGGTCAGACATCAAAGATGCCAAGGTCAACCACTGTTTTCCAGGTTGTCACTGGCCTTGACTTTTATCCTGCCACTGGCCTTCAGTGACTCAGGAAAAGGGAATGAAACTGATAACCGCAACACTGCCTCGCTTAAGTCCAATTCACATGCAAGTCAAGACATCGCTTGAAATGTCATTGATCCTTTTAGAAAATCAAGGATGAACAACGCCAACTACTGAGATTGGTTAGGTTAGTTTCAGGGAATGGGAAAAGGGGAGGTAGTTCTCTCCCAAGACCCTTGGTCTTTTTGTTTCTTTCTCTTTGCTCTCTCACCAAATAGCCCTGTTTCTCTGAGTATAACCAGAAGCACTTGTCACACTGAGCACACTCCTCCCCCACCCTCCCACCGTTTCAAGTCCTCCCTAAATCTCAGTCTTCCTATAAAGCAAGGCATGGTCAATTTAGGCAAATGAGAGCAGCCCAATAATAGAGATAATGAGGGCAATCGTTCTTACTAAACCTGACTGAAACTCATTATAGTTTCTATAGCACACTTGCCATAGTCTATAAAGCAAATGAGCTTCCTTGGAAAGCATTTGTGTCTTGACGCTATCCCTGCTTAAGGCAGAACTTTGGACAGACTTTAGGGTCCCTCTAGGATGTTCCTGCAATTTAATGCTACCTCTGAAATCTTGGGCTGCTTTTAAAAGTGCAGTAAAACCACATTTATCCAGAAGCATCAAGGAATACGGTATTTATTCCCCATATATGAATTCTCCAGAGAACTGAAGTTTAACCCCTTTTCATTAATTATTTAGTTCAGATCATTTCTAGAATGTTTTCTTCTTTAGGAAAGCTGTTGAAATGGACTGAGAAAAACACAGACAAGAGTCAATTGGGAATTTTGAGAGCGTCTTTATTAGTCGGGCTGGCAGCTATCTCATGGGAAAACCCAGAGGAGGCAGCCTCGAACCCAGGTGTGTGTGCATTTTAAGCATTTCAGTACTTCCTAGTTGCTGCTAGGCAAGGGGGCCCAACAGAAAGTTGCTGCTAGGCAAGGTTGCCCAACCCTGCCCAGCAACTCAACAAATATTTCTCAACCCAGGGGCCCTAGCAGGGGTGGAATAACATCCACTTCACAGAGTGGTGCAATGGTAAGAGAACTTGGCTATGCATATTTGTTACAGAGATTTTCTTTTTCTTTTTTTTTTTCTTTTGGCAGGGGACTATGAAAAGAAGAGAAAATGAATGCTCATTAATTGAAAAAAAATTGTTTTTAAAATGAAAAAAGAAATTGTCTATATCCAACTTTGCTTATTTCATAAATTTGCTTAAGGCTGGTCCCAGTTCTCTCTGCATATACCATCCTGTTTGACCATTTTAATGTAATCAATGCATAATATAAAAGAATAAACATTGTATTCAATCATCTAGTCAGTTTGTCATTGTGGTTATTTATTCATTTGTTTGTATTAATGAGGTGATGTAAGTCCAAACAGCTGATTTGACTGCTAATAGTACAGTATAATGAAAGTATTTGGGGTTAGATAACTTGGGAATTGGGTTTGTGTTCTATTTCTGCTGCTTATTACCTATGGTAAATCATTTACCCTCCCCTGGTCAGTTTACTCATGAGGACTTTAGACCAGATGATCTCTAAAGTTCTGTTTAGGCTCTAAATTCTATAATCCTGTGCCTGAATACATGAACTCCAAAGAGGCAGTGCCAAGAGAAAAGAATTATCTACCAAGTCAGAAGATAGAGTTCTGGGTTTGAATGCTGCCTCTGACACTTGAAATTGACATTTAAGATTGAGTACAAGCAAGTCACCCTAAATTTTGGTTTCCATATCTATTAAAAAGGGTTGACATCTTACAGATACATCATAATTTAAATACAATTAAATACACGGTAGGTGCTTAATAAATTTCAAATGACTAAGTTGACTTTTTTCTAACAATTGCTGAGGATATTATGGATAGACTCAGGTAGAGAGGACATGGTTGATAAGCAAAGTATGGATAATCCCTCTCAGCATGGAAATGTTGAGGTCAGATTTGGGAGACTGATTTGGGTGTGAAAGAATTCACTTAGACAATTTTCTCTTAACCAAAGGGAGCTTGTATTATGTGAAAGCTTCACGGGCCTGTGATTAGTGAGAAGTTAATTCAAGGCCCTGATATTTGGAAGGACCAGGCTTATATAGACAGAAAGATACACAGCCTATAAGATGATGATGTAACTTTAAGGTTTCTTATGGGGACCAAAGATTAGGATAAGGATGAACAGGATGAGAAAGATAGATGACAGAATAAGGGAACACAAGATAAGGGAGACAAAAGCAATTCTTTTGGTATGAGTTTTATAGTATTTCATGATAAGGGGAAAATAACTCTAGGATGCCCACAAGTTACAGGGTGGGCTACAGAATGAGCCCCAAATTGCCTCGGGGTCTGGGAAAGCAATCTTTAATATTCTTTTTAACTCTTAGGGCAGCATATGCTATATCCACATCAGAAAGATGTTTGCTCTTTAGTCAGGTACCTCTAAAGACCTTGATTATTTTATCCTTTCTTCACCTAACTGCAGAATTAGCTCCCATGTGACCAGTTCAGTGGCGACTACTCTACCATCTAAGAATCCACAAATATGGCTCAGCTTTGCAGTGTGACACTAGCTATGTCAGCTAGTCAATTTGAAAGCACCAGGAAATGTAATACTGTACTTAGCCTCTGCTAAGTAGCATTGATGACTGCAACCCTGCTGTGCTCAGTCAGTTTGGGATTCTAGCACTTGCTAGGAAGTCACATTCTCAAATGACATTTGGATCCCTTCCAATATTATTCAGTCCATCTACATTCCTGGTGCAACAGATTGCTCCTCGTGAATATGCATAACTCCTTTTTCCCTTTTAGTTAGTTAAGGCAAAAGTGGGAGATGGAGAAATGAGGGTATATCTCGTTAGGACTACCAGGTACTATCTGATTGCTGACTGGGAAGGCAGTCTTGGGCATGTGTTATCCTGGGCATGTCTAGAAGTCAAACTTTGCTTTCCTGAGGATTTCCATAGAGAAGTTAAGTGAGAAGGAATAAAGAGGAAAAGACAAAGGAGAAGAACATGAAGAAATGACCAACTGCATTGTGGAAGAACAACGTGTTTGAGCTAAGTATAACCTATGTTTAAATCCCAGCTCTGCAGCAAATGACTAGCTATGACTTGAACAAGATAGTCATTTCAAGTCCCCTTCTCCCCACAGCTGCTACTGCCTTCCCCTTTGAAATATCATTCTATCTACTCTCCATATATCTTCTATCTATCTATCTAGTAATTTGTCTCTCATTAGAATGAAAACAGGCTCTTTTCATCTTTTTTTACATCTCCAGAGTTTAGAACAGCATCTGGAATAGTGTCATCAGACAATTACAACTTCACAAAACTTTTGTGAAAACTAAGTTTATTATAAGAGAAATAAACATGCAAGTAGAACCCAAAGAGTCCACAATCCATACAGAAGTTTGCATATTTGTAACAATCAGACAAAAGAAGGAAGAGAAAACACAAATCTCCACCTAACTGGGAGTACCATAGGAGGGGGAAAGGTGCAGTAAATGTGGGATAAGGACAAAACCCCTCCTGAAGGGGAGGAGCAAGGGATGGCAAAAACCTCCTTCTTTTCCCTTGGGAATGCTGGAGTATGAAGATAGCATGGTCTGCTCGTATATATGTGGGTAGCAGCTGTACAAGAATTGTTTCAGCCTCGCCTCAACTGACTGGTACCTGTACTGACTCTCAAAGATATGCAGGGAATCCATTTTGTGATGCAAACAACAAATTATGTCAGCTTTGGGAGTGGGGTGAGGGGTAGGGTGTGCTTTTCCATTGACACACTCAGGGCCTCTTGCATACTCTGGGTCCAGTGTTTCTGCAAAATATGGCAACTCAAAAAGACAAATTCAGGGGATACTTTTACGAGTCCTTAACAATAATAAGTGCTTAATAAATGCTTTTTGACTTGTTTTCACTTGAAGTCACTCCATTTCCCTTAACCTCAAGTTTTCTCTTCTGTAAAACAAAGGAGTTGAACTTAGTGACCTATAGGGTCTCATCTAGATTCTAATGATTTTATAGCCTTACACTTCTTGCCACTAGATAGGTACAATTTGGGACGGGGTGGAGGAGATGGGAGTAGGGGGTATGTTACCTGATTTAGCATCTTTCGAAATAATTCAAGTTTGCTGGATTTTTCTCCCAAGACATTTGTTTTATGGAATGACTGAGTTGAAGTATTTGGGAAAGGGAAAGTATTTCCATTGTATGCTGATTCTTCAAAGAGTAAGGTCATAGGGTTGGTTCCATTGTAATCACACATGGTATGATAATTTTGATTACAATAGTTTACTAAGCATGTGTACCACTACTAAAATGGAATAGTTCAAACTTTTTTGCTCCCCTGGACACAGCAGCTCCTGATGAAATTCAGGCTGTAATTTTGTTTTTAAATAAATAAAAAAGGTTCTGCTGTAGAGATTCATTGCCAGCATGTTAAAGTTTCTGGGCAGAAGGTTTTCAATGGACAGAGTGTATCAAAATTCCTATGTGGGTCCAGGTCTTGTTACAGCTGAATAATGCAGATATCCCTCCATCCCCACAGATGTGGGGCATATCCAGAAATACAAGCCATGCAGGCAGTGGTGCCAAAAGCATGCAGTAGAATACACTGTAAACAATTACTGTGGCAACAGCTGTGGAAGGTTCTACTCATACCCAACTTCTTTCTGCCTTGGACTTGGGCCCAGCTTCCCTAGTTATTATTCCTGGACTTTTCCTGTTGATACTCCCACCTCATATCCCCCATATTCTCCCTTTCTTTCTTCCCCAGATGGACATCCTCATTAGCAACCCAGCTCTGAACCCTCTTTCAGCACGCCCTAGTGAACCTTGCCTGATGCTTCTGGCTGAACTTCCCTGGCTGGCTCTTATTTTCTCTAGAGCCATGAAAAAAGCAAGGAATTGTTTGACAAGTAAAGATAGGAGAAGTGAAGAACCCCAAATGAAGCAAACATTGACTCAGGCAAGATCAAAAAACTTATCCTCAAGGGCAAATGTCTGACTCCTTTAGGAGATAATAAATAGTAATCACAAAATTGCTCAAATATTAAAATATCTGTAATAGTTACTTGCCTTGTAAATAAATAGTTTAAAAAAAGTCTCACAGACTTGTTTAAGAAAGGCACAAAATGCTCATCTTCCTCTCTCCCTGGATCAAACAGCTTGTAACTGTGTAAGGCAAACTTTAAACACAGGTGTGATTTCAGGATAGGTGTTCTATTCTCTGCACCTAGCTACCTAACAATATTGCTTTTTTAAAAATGTCTGCTTCAATTTTATTTAACAAAAACTGAACAAAAATATCGATAAGGCAAAGTGTTGTAAAATATTCAATATTCAATGGAACATGGCCTTTTTCAAACTTTAAACCCACAATGATTGTCCGTGTCTAAGCACTTTTGCTTTGCGTGAAAATGTAAGTTTTTTGGTAAAGCGTTTACAAAATGACTGTTACAGCTGTTCTCCATCTTCAAATCTGAACTCTTCTGTAGGTCTCTATGTGACTCAACATCCATCCACATGGTATTAAGTATGAAGAAAAAAACACTGTTAAGGCAAGGGCAGTTTCCAGTCATTCACCACCTCTACTGTTCAGGTCTGCCTCTTATTGCTTTCGGTGCATTCAACGATCTCATTGTGTTCCAAAAGGTCCACTGTGGCGGAACAGGGTGGAGAGGCGTCCCCAGGACCTGACTGCAGCTGCTGCTGGCGGAGGCTGGAAACGTCGAAGGAGTCTGCGAGGCCGTGGGATGGACTAGCTCCCGCTCCAAGGCTGTTTCTAAAGGAATTGAATCACACTCAGGTTTCAGGCTTTTCTGACTGCTGTGACAAGAGTAGTAGTATTCTGGCCACGTCCTCTTAAAAGGATGCTTAAGTTTTATGGATGTGTCTTGTTTTTACATGATCATCATTTGTGTATACATTCCTCTATGTCCCTCCTTCTCTGTCTTCCCTTGTGGCAACAACAAAGGACTTCAGACCCTTTTGGGAACAAAACCAAGTAACACGACAACCTGACCAATCACGGGCAGTCTTTCACATCTGTAATCTTCCAATTCCCGGCTTCCCATGAAAGAACAGATATTTATTTCCTCATCTTTATTCCAGGTCATCATGATTACACAGTTTGGCTTCACTATGGTTCTTTCCTTTAC
Organism: Potorous gilbertii; assembly: GCA_028658325.1. Lineage (NCBI taxonomy): Eukaryota > Metazoa > Chordata > Mammalia > Diprotodontia > Potoroidae > Potorous > Potorous gilbertii. The sequence continues at coordinate 78,055,373 of CM053772.1, read as the reverse complement.
AAGTCATTGGATACATTGTTTCCCTGGTTCTGCTCACTTCACTCTGAATCGGTCTGGTCCTATGCATCCTACATATCCATTGTTACAGTGGAATGATTAATCTGATGACCTAGAAAACAGTATGAATAATGTTCAAGTATTTCGAGGCACATCATCTGTTCTGTTGAGGAGGTCCTTCTATCTAGGCTGTGAATGTTTTACACAGATATAGCTACTTTCAATTCAGTAAACAGTTGAGCCTATGGTATGTGAAATGTACCATGCTAAGAACTAAGGGAGATCAGAAGTCTGTAAGTCTCGATGTGGAATGGTGTCTCAGAGGCCACCTCGTCCAAACTTCTTATTTTACAGGTGAGGAAACCGAAGCCCGGGGAGGTTAAGTGCCATGCTCCAGGTCACCCAGGTTGGAAATGACAGAGGCAGCATTTGAACACAAGTCCTCTGATTCACAAGCAGTAGTTCTTTGTCTTTTGTGTGTATGTGTGTGTTATGGACCCTTTTGACAGTCTGATAAAGTCTCTGAACTGATATAGAATAATGTTTTAAAATATGTAAAATTAAATACATAGCATTACAAAAGAAACCAATCATATTGAAATACATTTACAAATTTAAAAAAAACCATACCCAAGTTAATAAACTCCAAGTCAGGAGCTCCCATTCTAGAGTCAGTGTTATTTACACGGTATGAGATGAAAAGATAAATTAAGGCACTGTCCTTGCTCTTGAGGACCTTCCAGGCTAACAAGGAGATAAGAATTATGTACCAAAATCATGTAATTTAAAGTAGAAAAACATAAAGACATAAGAGGAAAAAGAAGAAAGATTAACCTTAACAAAGGTGGATGAATTTGACCTCTTGTTCTTCAGTTATTTCTGTCTATAAGAATTACTTTGTGGTTTGTTTTTTCATATGTTCTCTTTTAAAGCTGGATTCTTTGTATTTGGAAACTCTTTGTTTAGGTTATTTGATGAAGGGGAGAGCTGCCCATAGTCTCACTCTGCCATCTTCCCAGGATTCTGGCCTCCCTGAGATATCAAGAGGACCAGATGAAAATGTCCTTCAAAATGTTGGGTAGATCCCCTAAGGAAGGTTTATAGGAAGAGTTGAACAAGGATCATAGAGGATTAGAAAGCACAGGGTAATTGATGAGACTAACTTAATGGGAATTTTTGAGGTTATCTTCTGCCCAGCAGTAATGAGGAACTGTCATCTAACAAAAACCTTGTTTCCTTAGCCCCATACTCTGTGTACATGATTACCTCCCCCCCATACTGGAATAAATGTTGCAAGCTAAATTCTTTATTCTGTGATCACATCTTTGAACTGTTTTTCCACACGTCTGCTTCCCTTTCCTGCTAGCCCTTTCCCTACAAACTACTCATGTACAAGTATATCTTGTTGGTGACTTAGTGTCCCAAATTGTGCATAAAAACAAGTCCCTGTCTTCCTGCAAACTCCCAGTATTCCCCTAGCTGGCTGCTTTTGCGTCTATAAAGTTCTATTGACTAGAAGAATGTCTGACTTAAATTCTTCTGGACTACCTCACTCCTAAACCTCATCATCCTCTTCAGTAATGAATATTCATACCTGTGAAAGTCACAAATTTACAAACACAGGCTCCAAATGTAAAGTATAAAAATCTTGGAAGTATTGCAATAGGGACAGACTTCTATTTTTAAAAAGGACAAGTAAAGAGAAACTTTTTGGGGAAGTTCATTGCCTGAAGTCCTACTCAAGATGCCACTTCACCAGGTGGAGGTGAACCTCCTTTCCCTAAGAGTATATCTGGTACAGAAATTCAAGTTGGAAAGACTTTGAGGCTAGGCCTGGCATGTGCTTGGTGTATTGTCAGTAGACCAGCCTAGCTAAGTTAAGAGAAACTCATCTTCAGAAAATTGATCATCAATTGATTTTTTCTTTTTGATCCAAATACAGATTGCTAGTTAGGGTATAGCAGGGGCTGCAAGATATGCATAGATAGAGAGAGTACCTGTCCCAGTCCTTACAAGTCATTATGAAAATTAGACAGGATTTCTCAAGAGAATCAGACTGACTGGTCATTCAGCAGACAATAGCTCTAATAATAAATTATGACTTAGTTTAATTCATAAAGAGAAAAGCTTAAGGGCTAAAACAAAAGACCCTAGAAGGAGCCAGGACAACTGGTTCCAAGCCACCTGGAGGTTAGGTGCCAGAGATTAGAGTTTCATAACCTGGGTCTGTGAACCTGTACTAAAAACACTCTGATAACTGTGTTAAAATATAATTGGTTTCCTTTGTAATCATATGCATTTTAAAAGTCTTCTGAGAAGAGATCCAAAGACTTTATCAAATTGCTCAAGAAGTCCATGATACAAAAAAAGGTAAGAATATCTGATGTAGGGTGTGATGAGTTTCAGGTTGCAGCAAGAAAGATGGAGGTCAACAATGGTTCCACAGGAAGACTGCCTTCAGAATTGGTACACCTCACTCTATCTCTTTTCCCTATCAATGCATTGATATACTTTGGTTCTTTATTTCCTCTACTATAAAAGTTTGTCCCTCCTCTAGAGAGCTATCTCTTGTAAGAGAGTGTTATGTGTAGTCTGGATATGTGAAGGCATGGATTTGGGCTTAGATATACTAATTTCTGTCCTCAGGGAGCCTGACATCAAAAATAAAGGTTGGAACTTTGCTCACCCTCTCTGGCTTATTATCACCTCACCATGGAGTCTTGAGGGAAATCTCTACAATAAAACTTAGGTATGGCTCATGCCTAAAGTCTTTCCTGAAAGGGGAGAAAGTTACTTATAGAAAACATAATCAATGTAGATGGTAGTAGCTATCAGTTATTGATAGTTATTAATTATGTCTTCCACAAAAAAATGCTTAAAATATATTCTGTCATTTTTATTATAGTCTCCCAGAAGGACTCCTCAGAGATGTGGAACTGTAGAACCGATATTTCACATCTACCTTATATCTGTACTATCTGAGAAACTTGAAAAATCCAGATTTTCTGGCAAGTCAGGGCATAGCTTGGACTTTAGCCCTTTTGCTAAAGAATCTTCCTTATGGGTTTCCCTTAGTAATGTGGCAACATTCCCCTCTCTACAACTGGAAAGCATCATTTGACTCTGAAATTTTTGAAGTCTTGGGTGCAATAGCTAGAATTATTCATTTCAGAATCACTTTTAGATTACCTGTGTGTAGGCAGAGTCACAAAGCAGATGGAGAGCCAGGGATTTGAGCTCAAGTCTCAAGCCCACCCAGGCAAGTCCATGTTCTCTTCATTGTGGGCATGGAGCTGTCATAACTGCTTCTGGAGAAAGGAATGGGAAAAAAATTTTCATTTTTACCACCTACAAATCTGAGAAAGATTTGGTATTGGTCGTTTCCCAGGAAAAAGCTTACTTTAATGGAAAATGGAGTTTTCTCCCTCAATGCCTTATTTAGACTGCTGAAGGAACAGCTCTTCCTAGTTCAGCAGTCAATGGTCTTTGAAGAAAGTGGGTAGTTAGTCATTCAATAAGCAATTATTAAGCACTTTTCTCTGACAGGCACGGTGCAAAGCAATGGTGATACAAAGAAAGTCAATAGATAGTCCCTGCTGAGCTCTTTAGTGGTTGGGACAACATGCAAACATTTATGTAGAAACAAGGTATATACAGCATGAATTGGAAGTAAGCAACAGAGAAAAGATATTAGCATTAAGAGGAGCATACACTGTTTTGCAACATTCTGCTACTGGACAATTTGGACTATCCCAAAATCTATACTGACAAAATCACAGGTGCTTGATATATTGAAGTAGAGAAATTGATGAGACGCCAAAGGGGAGCTATACAGAGGATCAAAGTAGTAAAATAATTTTCCATTTGTGAAAAAAAATCATTAACAGAAAGAGATTAAAGAACCTATTTTGATGCACCCAGGAAGACAGGACAGTGAATTGAATGTTTTCTTTCACTGAGAAACTGAGAAAGAGAAGGAAAAAGAGCTTAAATTGAGGTGAGAATTTAGTTAAATTTAGCAAAAAAGGTCAAACACATTAAGTAGTTTCTAGATTTGAGAAAGAAGATTTTCCTTCATCAGGGATTTTGAAGAATAAGGTATACAACGGTCTTGCTTTAACAGATAACCAAAGTGATTCTTAAGGATAGTTTCAATTGCTCGAAGACTCATTTCTCTGAGATTCAACACGTAAGTAGTCCTGCACTGGAGGTAGACACATCAGTTTTCTGACCTCTTTTGGTTTGTGATTCTTTAAATACTTAACTACTGACTATCCTCATGACATCTGTACTTATCTAAAGACTTAGGGATAACAGCCCTGGAAGCTGACAGCTGGAATGACATGATTAACTAGACTTTAGATGCTATAGACCAAGCATGAAATCTCCTCTGCCTAGCAAAGTCAGAAAATCAGGCTAACACAAAGCTGCAAATCCAAATCATTTCCTGTCTAGAAAAACCAGAAAGTTAATGCCCAGGAAGGCTTCCCAGCTGGAAAGAAAGAATGTTAAAAAAAAAAAAAGATATTTGCCTTCTTTTATCTATTGATTTAGGAGAGGATTCATTATTTTTTTGGGTTTACTTTTTCCCTACCTACAGATGAAGGCCAAGGTTCTGGACTTTTCCCTCTGACCTATCTTGACCCTTGGTCAAAGGATAATTTCTCACTGCCAATGTTTTGAGTTCAGGCTGGGGCCCAAGGTGATCATGTGGGACTAAAGCTTTTTAATGGGCCAATTGATTGCTTTACTTCCAAATCTATCTCTCTGGATCCAGGAATGATATGAAACCACCCAGGCTGCTGTCCAAGTTGTCAAGATCATTCAGAGTAAGAGAGAAATGCAGGCAAGTTATGCCTCCAAGAGACCATTAAAACTCTAAAGGTAGTCCTGGGAATCTAAGTCAGCAATTTAATATGGTGTGTCCCATTCAGAATGAGTTTACTGAAGTCACCACAAGTTACCACTTCCTATTTCAATGGTTCCCACTGGAGATGTGTGAGTTTGTTTTGCAAGTGGTTATGACATTGTCAGGGAGAGCCTACACTATAGTCTGACTGCTGAGCTCACTTGGCTTTGACTGAGTGCTAATAAGGCCAAGGTCATAGTTCTGATCCCCAGGCAGGTCAGATCTGTTTACAAAGAGGAAATATCAGTTTTATAGGTACAAGTTGTCCTTGATTTCACTCAAGAAGCCCATAAACACAGGTTGCACCAATAACATGAAAAGGATAAGGTGAGAAAACTTTGGGGGACTTACTATAGCCCATCCTCACTAGTGTAAAACAACCAAAAACCTTTGCTGTATTGAGCAAGTTATAGTATTTTGTTTCAAGGTCAAGGTTAAGAGATAATGACACACATAGGAAAATTTTTGTGTATTAATAAATCAGATCTTTTCTTCTTGTTATAAGTTATCTTTCTTTTTTTTCCATCTGAATCTATGTATCTTTTTTAAAACAGTTTTACGGATGTGTTTTGTTTTTACATTAAATTTACAGATTATTCCCACAAGGTCTTTTATAACAAAGTAAAACAGTACATAAAAATAAGGATACAGTGTCTTAATCCAAAAGTAATACAACATTTCATATCTGTACTACCCCTCATTTCTATTTAAACAAAAAAAATTACTATGCACAAAGGACTATAAAACTGTGCATACCCTTTAACCCAGAAATATTTCTGTTAGGTCTTGTATCATGAAGAGATCAAAAAAAAATAAGGAAAAGGATCTGTATGTACAAAAATATTTGTAAAAGTTTTTTTTTTTTTTGTGATGACAAAGAGTTGGAAACAGTGACTGTCCATTGATTGAGGAATGAATGAACAAGTTGTAGAATATGATTGTGGTGGAATGCTATTGTGATATAAGAAAAGGCAAAAGAGGATGATTTCAGAAAAACTGGGGAAGACTTATATGAACTGATGCAAAATGAAGTGAGCAGAACCAGGAGAACACAGTAACAAGATAATCAACTATGAAAGACAATTACTCTGATGAATATGATAATCTATGATAATTGCAAAGGTCTCAAAAAGTGTAATCTATCTCCAGACAGAGAAATGATGAACTCTGATGGCAGATTGAAGCATATTGTCCCACTTTATTTTTCTTCCTTTTTTTTTTGCAGCATGGCTAATATGGAAATACATTTTGTGTGACATCATTGCATGCCATACTTGCCTTCTCAATAGGTAGAGGAGAGGCTAGAGAATAGGAGAGAATTTGGAACTGAAAATTTTTAAATGAAATTTAAAAACATACTCTTCCCGCACCAATAACAAAAATCTGTTTTCTCTTTCTGTCATACCCTTTACCCCACTAGGAGAAAAAACAAAACAAAATAAAAAACCAAATATTTTGTTACAAATAATCATGGTCAAGCAAAATAAATTCCCTCAATGATGATGTAGAAAAATGCCTTGTTCTGTACCCTAAATCTGTTATCATTTTGTAATATATACCCTGTTTAATTATAAATCTTCTGGAATCACAAATTGTCTTTGTATAAATAATGACTTATAGTTTGCAAAGTTATTTGTCTTTAGAGTGTTATTATGTAAATTGTTCCCCTGGTTCTGCTCATTTAATTATTCATCAATTTATAAAAGTCTTCAAAATTGTTTATTTTTATGATATTGGTGTTATAGTTACATTTTTTTCTAGTTCTGTTTTACTCAAACTGTGCCAGTTATTATAAGTCTTTTCATGTCTTTTTCAAATCATCTATTTCCTTTACAGTATGATAGGACTCCGCCCCAGTTAAAAAACACAGCTTATTCAGTCATTCCTCAGTTTATGGGCATCTCCTTAGTTTCTAGTGTTTACACACACACACACACACACACACAAAGAACTGCTATAAATATTTTTATACATAAAATTTTTTTCAATTTTCTTTGATCTCTTTTGGGTAAAAGCCTACCAGTGGTATGGTTGGATCAAAGGATATGCATTATTTAATCATTTTTTGTATATGATTCCAAATTGCTTTCCAAAATGGTTGTGGCCATTCAATTATTTTCCCATAAGGCCCTCCAATATTTACCTTTCCCCCTTTTTGTCATTTTTGTCATTCTAAGATGGAATCTCAGAAATGTTTTAACTTGCACTATTTTTTCTAATTAGCAGTCATTGGAGCATTTTTTATATGTCTATTGATAGCCTGGGCTTTATATCCTTAGACAATTTATCAGTTAAGGAAGAGCTCTTATTCTGATAAATTTGAATCTGTTTCTTATATATCACAGAAATGAGACCTTTATCAGGGAAACTTGCTGCAAAGATGGCTTTCTTTTCCTTATTTTTTTTCTTTTAATTAATTATTTCTCTTTTAATCTTATATTGTGTAAAATCTTTTTAATTTATGTCATCAAAGTTATCAAATATATGTATGTTAAATATAATGTAACAATATATAATATATACGATATTGTATATATAATATATACGATATTATATATATATATATATATATATATATATATGTATATCTGAAATTGCTGAAGGTTGGATGAACACAGTTCATGACTCCTTCCTATCTACTCAGTTCCCTTACACTTTACTCACCTCCATAACCTATAGGATCTGCCCAGTATACTATTTTGCTTACTGCCATCACACAGGACACTTCATCTATCACCCACCTCTGGGTGTCCCCCATGCCTGGGATGCTCTTCCTCCTCACCTCTGACTCCTGATTTTCCTAGCTTCCTTTAAGAATCAATTCAAAATTCACTTTTTATAGGAGATCCTTTCTAGTCCCTCCTCTCATCACTTCCCTCTGATATTATCATTCATTTATATTGCACATATTTTACATGTTATTTGCATGTTGCTCCCTCATTAGAATATGAGCTTCCTGAGAGAAGGGATCTTTTAAAAATTAACTTGATATTTTCTTTCCCAAATTGCATGCAAAAAAATTTTTAACATTTGTTTTAAAAAATTTTTGAGTTCTAAATTCTCTTTCTTCCTCCCTCGCTCTCCTCTCTGCCCCTCCCCATTGAGAGGGAAAGCAATTTGATATGTTATATATGTACAGTCATATGAAACACATTTCCATGTTAGTTATACTGTAAAAGAAAATGCAGACAAACAAAAACCAAGGAAAATAAAGAAAGTAAAGAAAAAGTATGACTCAATCTGCATTTACTCTCCATCAGTTTTTTCTCTGGAGATGGATAGCATTTTTCATCTTAAGTCCTTCAAAATTGTCTTTGATCATAGTATTACTAAGAGTAGCTAAGTCATTTACAGTTGCTCTTCATATAATATTGCTGTTACTGTATACAATGTTTTCTTAGCTTTGCTCATTTCATTTTGCATCAGTTCATGTAAGTCTTGCCAGGCTTTTCTGAGAGAAGAGAACTTAAAAAAAATTTTTTTCTTAGTATTCCCAGAGCTTAGTAAACAATTAATAATAATTTCCACACAGTAATCAATTAATGCTTGTTGACTCCCTGATAAATATATTAGAAGACAAAACATCCACTTTTCTAATGTACTCCTATTCTATTAATCTAGTCCAAGTTTGTTCTACTGTAATGGAAATGACATTTGACATATCCTTCTATTTCTTCAAAACTGTCAAATCTTATTTTCTATCCTTATCTTGCCACAACTTCTGATCACTCTGTCCTGCCCTGTTTTCCCAAGTTATCACCCATACTCTAGCCTCAAAATCTTGATTCTTTAATTAACTAGTTCAACTTTAGATAGCCCCAACCTTTCTTTCACTCCATCATTCTACTGCTACTCATCCTTTTCCAAAACCTATCCCTGAATTACTCTACCATCTGTCTTCATTCCTTCCTTGATGCTGCTGTAAAGCAGTTGAAAAAGTCAAACAGCTATACTGAATGTATAATTCTCATTATCTAATTTCAGCTGGACCTCCACTTTTAAACAATACTTTTACTCTTCTCTAACTGGTTCTCTCTAGCACTTAGTCCAAAGGCATTTTCTCAGTCCTCACCCTTCTTGATCTCTCTGTATCACTTGGTACTGTTGATTACAGAATATCCTTCTGGATATTCTTTCTTGCTTGGTTTTTGTGAAATGCTCTGTTGTGTTTTTCCCCTACTTATCTGACAAATCCTCGGTATCTTTTGAGGGATCATCCATGTTTTGCCCTCCATGTGTGGTTGTAGCCCTGGGTTCTTATGGATCCCTTCCTATTCTTTCAAACATTTTTCTTAGTGATCTCATCAGCTCCCTTAGATTCAACTATTATTTTTATAGAAGTGACTCACAGCCCTCAATATGAATATCTCATGGTCATTTCAAATTCAACGTGTGAAAAACAGAATTCGTCATCATTTCCCTAAACCCATTCTTCTTGACTTTCCTCCTTCTATCAAGGACATTACCATTATTCTAGTCACCCAGTTCCACAATCTAGGAATCAACCTCAACTTCACTGTTGCTAATCTACCACATTCCTCAAGTTACAACATCTCGATTTCATCTCCTTGACATCTATAGCTTTACTTCTCACACTCTCTAGTTTAGATCCTTATCACTTTTCTCCTGGGGAGATCATTCTAGTTGGTCTCCCTGTACCTGATCTCTCTATAATTCATCTCCCACAAATCTGGCAAACTGATGTCCCCAAAGCACAGGTCTGCCCAGCTCACCTCCCTACTGAAGAAACATGAATGGATCTCCATTCTCTCTAGGATAACACATAAACTTTTCTGGAATTTAAAGCCTTTTGCAATTTGATTCTAGCTTATATTTCTAGATTTTAAAAAATATATTACTCCCTCTTACACATTCCATTTTCAAGCTGACCTATTGTCTGTTCCTTATTCATGACATTACTTATATATCCTTGGACTTTCCATCTCATGCTTTTGCACAGGCCTTCTTTCATACCTGGAATAGTATTCATATTCAATTCCACATCTTGGAATTCCTAGCTCTCTTCAAAGCTCAGCTCAAGTGCAACCTCTGTCAACAGGGCTTTCTAATTCCTTTAGTAAATGGAACTTCTCTTCTTCTATCCCAACTACTTTGTATTTATATTTTTATATGGCCTTTACATCTAATTTATTTACCTCCCTCTCTCCTGCCTATCCGTTATCAATGTAAACTTTTGAAGTCAGAGAATGTCTTACTTTTATATTCCTTATTCCTAACACCTCACATACTTATTAGCACATAAAAGAGGTTTAATAAATGTTTATTGATTGAATGACTTATTGATTCAATATCTCCTAGTTGCTAATGGCAGAAAATCTAAAGTTCTAATTGGTATTCAATGACCTATAAATATAGATAATCAACATAAGATTTAGAACTGAAACTGACCCATTCTCCTAATTTTACAGATGAAGAGATCTATGTTTGAACCTTCATTTCACACCTCTTTGCCCACACTACTTTCTAGTTAGACTGGATTATTCACCATTCCACAAATGTGACCTATAATTCCTTGTCTCTGTGCCTAGACTCAACATATTTCCTCCACATAGAACGCCTTTACCATCCATCTCTACCTGCTGAAATCTCACTCTTCTTTCCATCTTTTAAGACCTAACTCAAATATTACTTCCACCAGAGATTTTACATGGTCACTTATCCCCAGTCAGACCGATCTCCCTCTTCATGGAACTCTGTGCTTGCCCTTGCTCAGTCACGTATATTTAGTTTGTATTGTAATTATTTGCTACTTCTCCTACTTGATCTATCAAACCATAAGCTCTTGAAGGACACTAAGAGTGTTTTTATATTTCTCTCAGTACCTAGCATTAAATGCACAGTGCTTGGTACACAGTAGATATTTAATGTTTCTTGACCATTGCTTGGTAATTTCTATCCCTCTAGGGTCCATTTTAGCCTCCCTGGAATGCAGATGCTTCCATTGGATTGCCAGCTTCACTTACCATTTTAGATGGGTTTGGCTCATTAGAGGAGAAATAGGATAATTGGGGATATTCTCCCTTTCCTTCTTGTTCTATTTGCTGCATAAAATCCAAGTCTTTAGATGTTCCAACTAGGTAAATCACATGTAATAGTTTAAACAATTTATAGTTCATATTAGTTTTAATAGGTATAGTAATCACTCCTAATCAATATTTTAGCAACGTCTGAATTCCATGTCCCTGTGCTACCAAAAAAAATTTGTGTTTCAACTCTGGCAACTTTTAAACAAATAAAGAACAAATATCTTATATATCAAAGAAGAAGCAGAAAAAATACGACTTCTGCTTTGATGTTATTATTTACTATTTATTTTCCTAGTTGTTTTCCTCTTGCTAACTGGAGACAGTACTGTGATATATGCTTTCAATATGTTACCTCTCTGAGAATATGAGTGTTTGTTTCTAAAGTCAGAATTCTGCTGTATTCTCCCTGTAGAAAAGAATACAAATCAATGAGGAGGTTTCCCATTGAATTTGTTGAAAGAGACTAGGCAATATTACATTTTTGAAGTTTCCGAAGGATATAAATGAGTGACAATTACAAATATTCAGGTAAATATATTGCATCAGTCACATTCAGACTGTGCCATCTTTGAAATACCATCTTCATATAAATAGAAAAAAATGCAATTTATCCATGGCACTTGTAGAATTCACATTAACAAATAGTTGTCTAGTGCCTGCTATGTTAAGCACCAGGGATAAAAAGACAAAAAGAAAATAATCCCTGTCCTCAAGGTGTTTGACTTCTATTAGCACCTCTACATTCATAATTAGTCATGAGATTTAAATGCTCCTTGAAGCCCAATTATCAAATTGTGGATTAAAACCTTTTTTTTTTTTCCAGGAGGGGTGGGCTTTCAAACTTGTGATTTCATTAGCTTCCAAAACTTCTGGTGTAAAAACTTATTTTGACCACTGAAAATCAATAGCTGATCTGTAATTTACAATCTTAGAGAACTGTTTTAAGTAATGAGTGAGTGTTTGACTTCTTTGGCCTTGGGCATACAGCTAGTATATGTCAGAGGTAGGCCTTTAATAGAGGTCTTTCCAACTAGTTCTGTGTCCATTATCATGTTGACTGGTAGAACGTACACACACACACACACACACACACACACAGGTCTAGAATTCTGATTTTTTTCTCTGATTTGGTATTATCTACTCTTTGTGTTTGTGTGTAGATCTATGTATCTGTGTGGAAGGCGCATTAATAATTATTTCTGCCTCAATGATGATTTGCAAGTATTTAATATTGAAATATTTCCTTTATTTTCTGTTTCTTTTTTGTCTTATCTTGTTTTTGTTTTGTTTAACCTAATTTGAATAATTTCAGCAAAAAGCATTCCATAGTCAACTTGACGTAGAAGCTAAATCCAAATGGCTTCATGTTATGGATTCAACTGAAAAAATAAATTTGATGGATCATTGAAATCTCACCTTCTGTCCATATTGATCTGATCATTAGCAGATACCACAGCTTCTCTGAAAATACTTGTCTGTTTCCTTCAATGGGTTATCTTCACATTTTCACTGCGTTAGCATAGGTATCTACATGAACAGGCAATTCTCAAAGGAAAAAGCTGTCAACTATGGTATGAAAAAATACTCTGAGTCATTTATAATTAAAAATGCAAATTAAAGAACTCTGAGGTTTCACCTCACTACTATCAGATTGGCAAAGATGGCAAAAGAGGAAAGAAAGGAAAATTTTAAGGACTGTGAGAAGGAAGACAAACAAATTGTCTAGCCATCCTGGAGTTGTTACTGGTCTTTCCTTCTTGAAGGGAAGCAATGAAAGACTTAAGAGTACCTATCACTGCAATAACCACCCACCATCCCAGAGGACCAATAGCGAAACATGTTATCTACCTCCTGACAAAGAGCTGATGGACTTAAGGTACAGAATGACTGTTTTTGCCACACAAAAAATTTTGGACACGGCCAATGTGGGAAATCTGCTTTGTTTTCTTTGTCTTTCTCTTTTCTTCAGTGGGGGAAAGAGTGAGGCAAAGGACAAGTGAGGTACAAATTGAGAAATAAAGAGAATGAGAAAAAGAAAAAAGAAAGAAAGAAAGAAAAAGGAAGGAAGAAAGAAGCCCGATAAGTCAACACTTACTATTGTAGCATAGTTAATGGTATAATTGCATGTACTAGGAACTGGGATACAAAGGTAAGAATAGACCCTGCCAGCAAAGATCTCAAATTAAAATGAAGACAAAACAATTATGTATATAGAAGATATATACCAGATAAATAGGAGGTTATCTCTGAGAGAACATAGGGTAGGAGGAGGGGGAGGGAGACAGGGAGAAGGAAGGACAAGGGAGAATGCCCCTGACAGAAGGTAGAATTTGAACAGTCTTGAAGAAAGTTAGGAAAGTCATAGTTGGAGGATACAGTCATTAAGAGTGTACTTAGAGGAAGGTTTTGTATTAACTGTTATTGTATTAACTGTATAACCTTGTTATTTGAGGGTAGCAACTATTGTCCTCTGGTGACCAGTTGGAGAATGTTGTCTTTTTGTCTCTTCCTCTCCCTCTCCTTCTTCTCCTTCTCCTTCTCCTCCTCCTCCTCGTCCTCGTCCTCCTCCTCGTCCTTGTCCTCCTCCTCGTCCTCCTCCTCCTCCTCCTCCTCCTCCTTCTTCTTCTTCTTCTTCTTCTCCTTCTTCTCTTATTCCTTCCTCTTCTTCCCATTTACAAAGTCATCAAAGCATTTAATGACCTTCACAACAACCCTGTAGGGTAGTGGCTATTATGCCCATTTTCCAGATGAAAAAACTGAGCTTCAGAGCGGCTGTGACTTGCCACAATAACTGTGGTTATTAAATGTCTGAATCAGGAATCAAACTCAGATCTTGCAGATTCTAAAGTCTAGCTAGCAGTTCTGTTATGCAGCCTAGCTGCCTTGTTGCAATGTAACAACGTTGGCAACAGTAGTAATAGTCACATTTCTAGAGTCTGATAATGTTCAGTAGAGTGTATGAAGTATTATACCTGAAGTCAGGAAGACCCAGTTTCAAATCCTATCTCTAGCACTTATTAGAGTGTGACCATAAGCAAGTTATTTAACTTCTCTGAGGCTCAGGCAATTCTAAAATCATATATGAGGTGATCTAAACCCAAAGTCCCCAAAACTACAAGGATTCTATGGACAGATTAAACAGGGTCCATGAACTAGGTTGGAAAAAAATGGCATTTTTTTCCCCACTAGCCTCTGAATAAGATTCAATATTTCCTTCAATTATTTAACAACATTCTTCTGAGAAGGGGTCCATAGGCTAGGGGCCCATGATACAAAAATGATTAAGAACCCCAGTTAAACATTGTTGAGATGTTTGTTTATTTAAAACTTACTTAATGTTTATGGAGCTCTTTTCCTGAGTCACTTATTAAGGTAGATGGTGAAAGTAATATCGTCCTAATAACAAGAATCCTTCTTTCTCTCTCTCTCTCGATCTCTCTCTCTCTCTCTCTCTCTCTCTTACTTTCATTCTATCTCTATTTTTTTCTCTCTGTACATACACACACACACATACATATATGAAATTTTGTGGCAAAAATGAGTTTTTGACATAACCATCTCATAAGGTAAATAGGACAAGTATTGTTAGCTTCATTTTATAAACTGGGAAACCAAGGTTGAGAGAAATTGAATGACTTGCCCTTGGTTGCACAATGTAGTTATGGAGCCAGAGTTATCACCAATGTATGACACAAACCAGCGACTAACTGAGTAGTCATTCAGTATGAAAAGAAGATGTCAGTCTACGTATCACTTTTCAGTCTCCCGCCTACACCTGCCTAGCAACTAGCAGGGCCTTCACACAGCTGGCCTGTCTCTTGCTGTTGTTTTCTAGCTGGCGAGGACATTGCCAGGCTACCTCAAGCGGTACTTCACAGTGCCCTTTGCTCATTCTCTCTTGTCTTCCTGGTTTCATATTCCACAGGTCAGTGTGTTCTCTGTCAGTTAAAGCACGAATTCTGTTGTGAACTTGCCTGCAGTTTTGCTGTGTTCCAGGGCTGCAGACCAGTGGCTGACAAACATTTACCATCTGACAAATGTTTAACATTGATCATGTGGGGGTTGGGATGAGGGATGGAAGAGAGCTGTGTGCAAATCCATCCCTGCTACAGAATAAATATTTTCTCAGTGAATGACCTGCTGGTAAAGCATCAATAGCAGCATCTTCCTATGGGAAACAGAATTTTAAAAGGAGGAAGAACACGTTGGAAGTCAGATCAGTTAGTCAATAAATATTTATTAAGTGCCTACTATGTGCTAGGTATTATGTTTCATTCAGGAGATACAAAGAAAAGGGAATACAAAGAAAGGGAAAAGACAGTCCCTGACCTTGAAGAACTCACAATTTAATGTGGAATCAAACTGTTGCAAATTTCCCTAAATGCAAATGATTATGAAAGTGATTGGAGGAAGATGGCATTGGGGTTACCACCAGGGGCTGGAAAAGCCAACTTAGATAACTGGCTTTAATCAATCAATCAATAAACATTGATTAATTATTGAAGATGCTTTTGCACTGTGCTAGCATTAGTATCTGGGCATGCAAATACAATAAATAAAGCAATTTCTACCCAGTAGGAGTTTATTTTCTATCAGGGAGAAAACAAGAACGTATACTATTTAAGTGTATAGTGTAAGGAAGGAAGCATTATTAATATACGCCTGTTTTGTGCCAGGTACTACACTAAGTATTTTACAAATATCACATTTTATCCTCACAACAACATCACGAGATGGATGCTTTTATGAACCCTTTACTATAGTTGAAGAAATTAAGGCAGAAGTTAAATGACTTGCCCAGAGTTACATAGTAAGCGTCTGAGGCTGCGTCTGAACTCAGGTCTTTCAGTTTCCAGGTCCAGAGTTCTATCCGCTAGGTTACCTAGCTGCCTATATCCAGAAAGAATGCATATAATAGTAAAAATTAACCTTTAGATAAAACTTAACACATATTGGGCAGCTGGATAGCAAAATAGCTAGTGTCAGGCCTGGAGTCAGGAAGGCTCATTTCCATAAGTTCAAATCTAACCTCAGACACTTACTAGCTGTGTGGCCCCATTTCCCTCAATGTCCTCATCCGTAAAATGAGCTGGGAAAGGACTTGGCAAACCACTCCAGTATCTCTGCCAAGAAAACCCCTAATGGGGTCATGAAGAGTCAGACACAACTGGAAATGACTCAGCAACAATAACATCTAACATGCATTGTGTTGACCTTCACAACAGTGCTGTGAGGTTTGTGGTTGTTGCTGTTGAGTCATCTCAGTTGTGTTCGACTCTTCATGAAATGGAGTTTTCTTCACAGAGATACTGGAGTGATTTGTCTTTTCCTTCTCTAGCTCATTTTACAAAGGAGGAAACTGAGGAGAACAGGGTTAAGTGACTTGCCCAGGGTCACGCAGCTAGTAAATGTCTGAGGCCGGATTTGCTCAAGAAGCTAAGTCTTTCTGATTCCAAGCCCAGTGTTCTACCCACTGGACCACCCAGCTGCCCATGCCATGAGGTAGGTGCTATATATTATAATTATTTTCACTTTACAGATGAAGAAACCAAGGCACAGCAAATAGGCATTTGAAGCAATATTTGAACACAGTTATTCCTGACTCTAAGTCTAGAATCCTATTCATTAATAAATCCAAGTTCTTAGAGACAGGCATTGTTCAGATTGTTCTTGATCCTCCATTCTCTAAGAGAACCGATGACATTATGGCGTAATGTTTTGACTTTTGAGTGAACCGGATTTAAATGAGGCAGAGCTGCCCAAAGTCACCAGCCTCAGTGTCTCCTTCAGAGCCATTGAAGTCCAGGGGCAAGACAAAAGTCAAGATGACCAGTGATGGCCCAGGATTCAATGGGTGACCATGGCCTTTTAACCTTAGATCTTTCCCAGGTCTCAGTTTGTCTGAGGCAATGCCCATTCAATGATTTAGTGCTAGGTAAGAATTGAGACAAAAGTTGGTTTAGTTTGCCATCACTGTTAAATGCATTCCTCTGCTCCTCTAACATATTCTATGAGGAAAGAATAAACTATATGTGGCTTGGGGGAAGACACACTCAGGAATCCATCCTAACTCAGCTTAAGACACAGACGGTAAGCTGCATGTAGTGAAAAGGACACTGGACTTGGAAATGCAAGACTTGGTTTGATTCCCAGCTCTGACACTGATTCGCAGTGTGACTTAATTTATCTGCCTCAATTTCCTTATCTGTAAAATAAGGGAAGTGATAATTGTACCTTCTACTTTATAGACTTGGCATTTAGGAAAGCGCCTTAAAAACCTTAAGTGATGTTCCTAGAGCTGAGATTTCATTAATGGAGGGAAATTCTACCTCTGCAGGTCAGTTCTTCCTCTGCAGCTTTTTTGCTGAGTAATAATATTTTTTATATGTCATTATATGTTATATGTAATTTCATATGATGATGATAGCTAACATTTCTGCAGTGTTTACTGGACTCTTTACAAATATTATCTCGTTTCGTCCTCACAACAACCCTGAGAGGTAGGTACTATCATGACCCCCATTTTACGGATGAGGGAACTGAGGCACACAGGATTTAAATCATCTGCCCAGGTTCATACGGTCAACATGGGTTAGAGGCAGAAATTGAAGCAGAATGCCCCTGGCTTTGAAGTAAGCCTTGTTGCCTTTCAATACCAACAGCCCCCCACCTCCTGCCTAAGCAAACAAACAGATAAATAAAAAAGAAAACAGCAACAACAAAAAACCCCTATATGATTACGTGTTATTACAATGACAAACATCTCTAGAAGTTTGAGAGAGAAGTTACTGATAATTGAGGTAAATAGGTTTGCCTTTCTATACAAGGTGGTACTTGAACTGCCTCTCGAAGGAAAAGGCCTAAGTGGAGAAGAGGAAAAAGGACATTTCAGACATAGACGACATCCAGGGCAAAGATGCAAAGATGGGAAGAGGGAATATCTTGTGAAAGACAGAAAAGGTCAGATTGCTTGGATGGCAAAATTTGGAAGATGAAGTTGTAAAGAACTTTAAAAGCTAAATAGAAGTTTGCATTCAATTCTAGAGGCAATAGAGTTAATTTTTTTAGATGATGTGTACACAATTAAATGTGAAAGGGAGGATTGACAACTAGAAATCTACTTCATGCAGTGTCGCTATCTACATCTGGCTGTCCACAAAGTAGGGACTCCTCCACCAAGCCATTAGGCCCCTTCTCCTCCCCTTCCCACTTTTTCACTTTCTTTTGTATTTAGTCTTCTCCCCTTTGATTGCAAATTCCTTGAGGGTAAGGATTATCTTTCTTTTTGCATTTGTATACCCAGAGTTTAGCACAGGTCACCTAATGGGTACTTAAAATGTTTATCTGCTAAGTGGCTCGGTAGACTGAGTGCTGGGCCTGGAGTCTGGAAGACTCATCTTCACTAAGTTTAACCTGGTATGCCTTAGTTACCTCATCTGAAAAAGGAAATGGAAAACCATTCCAGAATCTCTGCCAAGAAATTCCAAATGGGGTCATAAAGACAAACCACTGAAATGCTTTGTGATTGCAACAATGAAAATAACAATAGATGTTTACAGTATTGACTATTGAACTCATACAAAAATACACATGCACACACACACACACACACACACACACACACACACACACACACACACATACTTTGGGTCTTAAATTATTCAGAGTGTTACATAGTCCAAATTAACCAGATAATTGCTATTTCTCATTTTGGGTTGTGTAGACCCCAAACTTCAACCAATTCTAATCAAATGGTACATCTGTTGGCATTCTTATTCCATGGGTTTGGGGGAGCGGGGAGGAATAGCTTTAAATTCTATGTTCCCCCCACATCCTTCAATTCTAATTTTCATTGTAGGGGCTCAGATGGAAAGGAAGCCAGCTCTGTCTCAGGAGTAATTTCTCTAGGTGGACTGTTGACATACAAACTAAAATTCTGCTGGCTGAAAGAGTCAAAATATTCTTCCATGCCTTGGCAGACATCTGTTACATGTGGAAGTCACTGTCTCAAGAACACTGAAGCAGGAGGTGAGTTGATCAGTCTCAAATTACTGAAGAAGTTCATTCATTTTGCTCAGTAATTAAATAGAAGCTGTTCAGAAATATGATTATAGATTGGGCCATCAGAGCAAATTAAATCTTTGAAGAGTAATGGTGTAATTAGTTCCAAAATACTTCCATAAAAAAACCAACGGCCCTATTGTCCAGAACATCAAATTCCAGCAGCAGCAGAGTTCGCCATTGTAAAATACTCTAGAAATGATGTAGAGGGATGGTTATAGAAACAGAAAACTAATGACTTTAGGGGGAGATGTTTATTTATCTATCCATCGAAATTAACTTGGCTGGTTATCTTTCATTTCTTTAGTGTTTTGCTTCACTGGTTTTATTTCATTAAACAAAGTTTGTCTACAGATAATATTGAAATTCCTTTTCTCTGTTTTCCTAATTTGGTCCTGGAGCGTAGTATTCTGTATCTACAGTAACTATCCAGGCTTATCTCCCATTGCTGCCCAACATACACACTCTCCTCCAGCTAGTTTTGTCTCTTCCCTACCTCTTGATCATTGGGACTCTTGAGTCTTTGTGGATGCTATTTCCCCTGCCTATTCTCTCCAGCAACCTTTTAATTGCCAAGTTCAATGGCCTTTTCTCAGTACTGATTCCTCCAGACATGGAATTATTGGTGAGGAAGGTTGAGAATATCATCAATTTTATAGGCAGTGATTCTCTTCCTACTTCTCTGACCATTCTTTAACTTTCTCTTTCATTGGGTTATCTTTCCATTCCTACCCAGTATGGATGGCATCCACCATCATTTTGTATCCCTCTGACCTATTATTGTGTCCTTTGGAAGTCTCTTTCTATCATTAACAAACTTGCTTTCACATTAGATCTGTGCCCTCACTTTGGAAATTACTGTCTATAGTTTGCATTTTTATTTTCTATGTACCTGTTGTTTCTCCTAAACAGAGTGTAAGGTATTTGAACATCGGGGCTATTTTATATTTGTCTTTGTAGTACCAGTAAACACTTTATAGATGCTTGTTAAATTTAATTGAATTGAAAGACTCTATCTTCAGATTCCTTCTCTTCTCACTTCATAACCTTTTATTTGGCAATCTCACCCATTCCTATAACTTCCATTATCATCTCACTGCACATGACCCAAATAAAAATGTTTCTCCCCGATTTCTCCCCTGATCTCCACTGTTATATTTCTAACTCAATAGCACATCTCCCCTTAGATCTTCTGCTAACATTAGAGACTCAACAAGGGCAAAACTGAAGTAATCTTGTTTATCCCACCCCAAGTTAGGTCTCAAATTTGTCTTTGGCTTTTATCTTTCCAACCCCTACCCTCCACCTCATTCTAAGCAGTTGTCAAATCCTATCCATTCTATTTTTAAAATATCTCTTGCCTCTGCTATTTCATTTACACTCATACAGTCACCTCATAGTTCAGGGCCTTATTACTTCTTGAAATATTATAATAGCCTTCTAGCTGATATGCTCAGTGCCAGTCTCTCCACTTTACCATGTGTGGCAGAGGGGTTGATTGATCAGGGGATATCAAAACTTTATTGGAGAAATCAGATACAAAGATTTTTTTTTTTCCCAGTTCAACCACTTCCCTTCTTCTCCCATGTGCATTAATTTTGTTTGTATAGAAGTTTCTCAGTTTCAAGTAGTCAAAGTTATCTATTTTATTTTCCATAATTTCCTCCACCTCTTGTTTAGTTAAGAACATATCTCCTACCTACAGATGTGAGAAATTTGCTTCTCTTCTGTTTTTCATGTATAATTGTGTAAAAATCTTATTCTGTTCTGGTACCCTCACTACCTTGCCTTCTTTTAGTCAGTAAATAAAGTAAGTAAGTAAATTTAAAGCTGCCAGATTTTGAAAGGGAACTTGGAAGTCATGTGCAAACTGTCTCAAAAGGTCTAAGAAATATAATTTATCAACTGAATCATATATTAACTAAAAATCACATCCTGGTAATATATGCTGAACTGAGGGAAGCCTTCTAGGCTTTGCTCTTTCAGTGCTATGATGTGTAAATCTCAGATGAATTCCAGAAGACCAGCAGGATACCAAATGCTGATAACTTTGAGATCACATGGCTCTATTAACTTTAAAGTTTTACTGTCAACTTTGAGATGATTTTGATATGTAAATGAACTAACCCCAAGGCAGCACAGATTAGTTGTTCTGCTTTGTCCCCCAAAACTTATAAAAATGAGACCTCAAACTCCCACCTACTCCTCAGCACTTTTCTATCTCCAAGAATTCCCAACTCTAATCCATGGTCATATGAATGATACTCTTTGCCTCTTCCCTTCCCCATCCTCTTTCCCATCATTGCCTGACTTCATTCACCATTCCATCCCTGGTCCCCACACCTGTCTCTATATCCCTTATGTTACTCCTCTTGGCATTTTCTGTTCTATTTGTCCCCCATATATTCTGTGCCTTATTAAAATATGATTGCTGCCTCTTTTTTCACTGCCATGGTGATCTTTCCTGGAGAGGATCCAAAGAACTAGGCATGCCTGCCCCACTTCATAATTTCATAAATTAATAACCAATTCAATGATCTTCAATATCAAAGTAACATATCCACTTAAAATGTATTATAGAATATGTATTGGTCTAAGTCTAATTTGTGTTAGACTACCAGACTACCAGAAAACCAGAAAAATTTGATTTTTAATCAAATAAGGAGTTCTTTCCAAGTAATTTGGGTTATTAAGTTCTGTTGTTTCTGATTCTCCACATCTAGTCTATTACATTGATTCACTTCTCTGTTTTTAAACTAATACTGGATGGTTTCAATGACTGCTGCAATATACTATAACTTGAGGTCTGAAAATGCTGTTCCCTCTTTCTTCCTACTTTTTAAAAATCATTTCTCTTGAAATTCTAGATCTATTATTTTTCTAAGTGAATTTTGTTATTATTTTATTGAGTTCTGTAAAATACCCCTTTGATAATTTCACTGATATGTCATTAAAACTATAAATTAGTTTTTGGCAGTAATGTCATTTTTATTGTAGGAGCACTGAATATTCCTCCAGCTATTTAAGCTGTTCTTTCTTTAAGGAGCACTTTGTAATTAAACCCATGAAAGTTTATTCTGTACTTAGATTGATTTTCCCGATATTTTATGCATTTTGTTAGATATTTAGAATGATGTTTCCCTTTCTGTTATAGTTTCCTGGATTTTGTTATTATTGTATTGAAATGCAGTTGATTTTTGAGGTTTATTTTGTAGTCTCCATTTTTATTGATGCTATTGTTTCAGTATTTTTGCTGATTCCCTAGAATTTTCTAAGTAAAACATCCTATCATCAACAAATAGGGATAGCTTTGTCTCCTCTTTACTCATCTTTACAACTTTAATTCTTTCTCTTATCTCACTGATATTACTAGCATATCTGGGAATTATATAAAGCTATAGAGGGGAGTGGGTGCCCTTGCCTTCCACTTGTATTTATTAAGGAAACTTCTGTTGTATCCACATTACACATTCCTTTTGGTCTCAGGTAAATGCTTTTTTTGTGATATTATAAAAGATTCCTTCATACCTATAGCTTCTGGGGTTTTAAACATAAATTAATGTTGTACTTTTAAAAGTTTTTTTTTCTACATCTACTGAGATAATCTCCCTTGCCTTCCAAGATAAGTCTAACTTGGTCATGATGAATGATTTATTGGCTAAATCATGATAGCCTGTTTGACAGGATTTTAGACAGGAACTAAGATAGTGTTTGCTAAAATGAATAAAAAGGTGTAGACTTAAGAAAAACTGCAAATATTGAATTTTCTCTCAAAATATCTCCTTCCATCTAACTTCTCACAGTGACTGATATTCCCCCCATTAAAATCCATACCTTTGGTAAAAGACATTTTGCATCTATCAGAAGTATCAGAGTGACACATTGCCATCTACTAATACCTTGGACATATTAGTTCATCAACTGAGTAATCACTTTGGAAGGCAAAATATTTGGACAAAGAAAATGGGACACAGGTCAGGTAAATTTTAATAAACACATGAAAGGGTTACTGAAAAAGAAAATATTAAGGTGAGGGTGCCATGGTAGCCAGAAGTAAGCATAAAAGAACAGGGCACTTAAGGAATGAGAGCTAAAAAGAGGCCAGAAAAATACAGAAAGGAAAGTCTGAAGGCTACCAAAGAGATACTTGACCTACTTCACAACTTTGACCAAAGCAGGGCCTGCCATCCCTGCTCCATTCTGACCAGGCTTAGGGAGTGATTGTGTTTACATGGCTGTCCCACTTCTAAATGTCATTGTTCTGCCAAAGGAAGACACCAATCAGATCTTTGCTTGAGCTGTGGAAGTAGGACAGTTAGACACAGTGTCTGCCTTCCAGAGAAGAAAGTAGCCTAGTAAGGTCCCTGGAGCCCAGGAAAGGCAGACAACTGCCAGGACCACTTTCACTGCAGAATTCTTCCCCCTGGGCTTTAGGGACCTGAAGGAGACAGACTGTTGACCAGAGTGCATATATTATGGTCAATCAGACTCTGAGGAGGAACTAACCCTTATCGACCGGGTCTAAAAAAACTCAACAATGCAAATGTGACAAGAGCCATCCAGGCAGACCAACTTTGTGAAGTCAGCTGGAGAGTTTGTAGAATTGTAGAGGTGTCTTCTTAAAAGTTACTAGCTCAAGGGAAAATAAAAATTGAGGATAGTATGGGTGGGAGAGGAAAAAGAAAGCACTAAAATGCACACACTGGAAACTAGTATTCAGAGCAAAGCATTCTTTGCAGTGATGCTTACATAAATTCTGGACCCCAGGGGAAAATATAGGAAAGATTCACCTTGCCTTTTGAAAATATTCCAGTCCTTCTGCAGTGCTGGGATTGCTTGGACAGTATATCTACAGAGAGAGAGAGAAAAGGAAGTAGTTGTCAAGCATTGGTGGAAACTTTCTCCCTTATTTTGACTATTAAGATCCTTTCTAACTCTAAGATTCTATGACTTTAGGTTGCCCTTTCCTGCCTTCTTTACTTTTCCAAGAAGAGAAGAGTCGTATGAATATATTGTTCAAATTCTAATAAATTGAGGAGTTAATCTTTGGCAAAATGGTTCCTCCAAATTGAGAGGGCTTAACTGTAGTGACTTTTGTGTACACACAGTGTTTGAGGGATCAAACAGAACAGAATAAAGTATTGTTGGCAGGCCTTGCCTGGGGCAAACTTTTGAAGTAGTCCAAGTGAATGTGGCCCAGAGTTCACAGGGCTCACATGGATCAGGTTCAGTCTCAGGGCCTACTATGAAGCTCTTTTTGTTTCATTTTATCTCCTCTCAGAATTTACTGGGAAATCTCCAAATATAACTTCTACCACAGATGTAGGTAACAGGGTTCCCAGCTCCCATATAAATGTTCAAGGTAACAAATGGTACTAGGTACAGGAAAAACTTTATTTAACTCCACAGAAATTGCATATCCCACCATGTGCTCATAAGAGCCTGTAAGCAAATGTAGAAAATACATAAAGAGACTGGTAATAGAGCATGAGAAATCAATACAATTCACTTCCCTCTCTGGTAGACCTTACTTTTCCATATGGTCTTAAAGTCCTACAGACCCAATTATTCTATGGTTTTTGACTGTTTTTAGAGTTGCCAACAGGGCAAAATCCTGACGTTCCAGTGACTCCCTAAGATCTACTGACTCACTTTTTGTGTTAGTACAATGAGTGGTTCTTCCCAATAGAGTCTAGCTGCCAAAAATCTGAGTCAACTAGTTCATTTTGGGGGATCACTCCAACAGTCAAAACTCTTCCCTGAGGAAATACCAAAGAGTAGCTCCCATTACCTGCCAAGTCACTGAGACTGTATGGAGAGTTGTCTTTTATCTTCTTAATAAGGCAAGTGTGAGAAATGATTCATTTAGACCCCTATTCTATTCCAATCTGTATTAATCAATTTGATAGTTTACATAAAGCATATAGGGATAATAAGGTAAGATGGGCTCTTACGGTAGCCCTCAAACTTTAATCCAGTCTTTCCCCCTTGTATACTAGTTAGGAAACTCACTTGCACAGCCACAAGAATGTTAATTAAGATATCTCCATCTTGTTTTGCTCAAATTTACATCTAAATCCAGTGTGGGTGAGAAGCTGTGACTCTTTGGAAAGTCTCCCAACTTATTTTTACATGTCTGGACTATCCTCTTTCCCAACATGAGGAGGGGCCATCTTATGACCATTTAGTCACTGAAGAAGACTCTGGCCTTGCCCATCATGTGACTACTTACTCAGCTGAAATGTCCCATGGTTAGCCCAACTAGTGACTCCCCTGGTGATATGTCATTTTT
This sequence comes from Potorous gilbertii, assembly GCA_028658325.1. Taxonomy (NCBI): domain Eukaryota; kingdom Metazoa; phylum Chordata; class Mammalia; order Diprotodontia; family Potoroidae; genus Potorous; species Potorous gilbertii. Next base: position 78,030,067 of record CM053772.1, on the reverse strand, counting down.
GACTCTCAAGAGGAAGGTCTATTTAGATTCTATATTTTGCCATACCTCTTTTGCATGTTTGGGTATCAAATTCTGTAAAAGTAAGGCCCTGGGGAAAGGAAGATTCTTAGATTATGAGGAAGATCTGAGGTCTACTTCATTAGAGGGGGCCATGGACCTTTTAATAATATTGTCTTGGAGTTTTGCCTCAGGGATTTTTCTTGCAGATTGGATAATTCTGGACCCTTGTATGCAAGGAAGATTTTGTTACCTTTTTAGAGTTTGGTTTCTCAGAATCCATTGTAACAGTACACAGGAAGAGTCTGCTACCACAGGTTCTTAGATCTACATTCATAAAAGGAAAGGCAACTTTTGAGGGGTTAACAATCACTTTGATTAAGCATATGTGTCATTCCTTTAACCAAGCGCATATATCTTCAGGGAGTCAGCACCCCAAACTTCAAAGAAAATACAGAGAAATCAAAGATCAATAGATATGGCTTTCCCTGTCTGAATTCAACAAACAGGTCCAACTATCTGACTATAGTTACCAGAGAGGGAAGCACCAACATCTGGGTTTTCAAAGTCAAAGGACTCCTTAGTGGCTTCCCAGAGTCCTCATCTGGCCAAATAAACACATTCAGTAAGCCCCAAAGCAAAACCTCAACTCAGAGTATTTATACCTTTTTCAGAGCCAGAGGGCATCACAACCTTTGAGAACTAGTGCCTCTTTAACAAAAGTCTTGGGCCTTCCCACAAATCTTCTCTAATCAAACTCCCCTTAATGGACAAGCCCATTAGTGGGTGGGGAAGATCTTTAATCACATTAAAATATTAACAATACAAATATATATACTGTTTCTAGTTAAAGAAATTCTTATTTCTGTACTTTACTCCTAGTAAAGACTCTTGATTGACAAAGGCAAGATTCAGTTGGAGGCATTTGATTACACTAAAACAAAAACAGCAAAAGATCCTATTTTGCTTGCCATCACATCCATGGCCATGGCAATGCCTGGTTTCCAGGTGTTGGATAGTAGCTCCCCAAGGTCTCTGGGTGGTGATTCCTAGAGTCATAGTGATGGTCTGTCCTACTGAGGCTGTGACATGAGATATAGGCTGACATAATTGTTATTTGCTACGCTTGCATGGAAAGACAATGTTGAAGTTGACCTGTGAGGCTATTGTTGGCAACATGCCTTCTTTGTCTGTTGACCTATAGAGCAAGTGGGCACTGGTCAGTGAGCAGAGAATCCACAGAGAACTCTGAGAGGAATCTGTGCATGCCTTGACCAGCCCCCATCAAGGCTTGAGGGGATTTAGGGGAGCATACAAGCTGTGCCTGTCTTGATGGATTGACCCCATTGAGGTGTAGTTGCCCCCCGCTTCTAGTTGCCTCCCGCTTCTCGCCAATCCCTGTGAGAAGGATGATTAGGGAGTGCTGTAGGAGCTGGTACTCCCATTATCAGCAACTCCCTTTGAGAAGACTAGACTAGAATAAAGTAAGATTATTAGCCCCTCCGAAGGTGTCTGACCAAATCAAGAGTGAACCTGTTAGAGGCTGGAGTCCCAAAACTCCAGTGCCTCTTGTGTGTTATCTGTGAAACAACCCCACACAAATCTACTGGATCTTTCAGAGAGATACAGATAATCAAAAGTTTCAAACAAGAGGTTTACTTCCTGGTAGGCTTGTTGAGTTGATTAGTTCTCTGATCAAGAGAATGACCAAGCTTTTTAAAAACATGAAGCTGAGTTATAGGGCTAGGTTAACAAAGTGTGTGTGTGTGTGTGTGTGTGTGTGTGTGTGTGTGTGTGCATGCGTATGTGTTATCTCCTAACAGAGAGGTAATGGACTCAGGGTGCATATTAAGACATATTTTTGGACATGACCAATGCCAGAACTTGTTTTGTTTGACTATGTAAAGTTGTTACAAGGATTTCAGTTTCCTTTGTTTTTCCTCAATGGGGGAGGGAGGGAAAGAAAATAAATTTTGATTAATTCTTTTAAAAATTAATTTTAATAGGGGACTGTGTTATATCATTGGCAGCTATCAATGGACTTTGGAATTGTCCTTCTCATGGGTCCTCATAAAACATGGGATTCAAACATTGGAAAACACATCCAGGCAAGGGAAAACTCTTTTTTCAACTCTACTAGCTTTAAAGTTATGCTGTGAATTCAAAAGATGAATTGTTCTGATTTTTGACAGTTTTCTGGCAGCTGGAGAGCCTCTAAGAACAGCTGGAAGGGACCTGTTACCCAAATTACTTCTGTCTGCCTTTAAGGTACAGGGGGAAAATGAGACTGGCGTCAGCTCACCCGCTAGCCCTGGCAGCTTGGCCTTTTTTTACAAAGGGAGTTGGGATGAAGAGTACCAAGGCCAAGAGAATGGGAATGATTCCTGAGGTGACTCAGGGGTGCAGCAAATAATCTTCCCTTGCAACACCTGCTCCTGCAGAAAAGGTCCCCTGTGGTTTTATATGACTCTCATTCAGGGCTAAAAAGTAGCATGTGCTTCCTCTTTAAATGTCCCGTGGGGATAAGATGGTTTATCCATGAAGATTTACTTTACCTTTTGTATATCTTCTCATTTATTGAAATTGATAGAAAATATACATGAACACACACACATATACACACATACACACACAGAAGAAAATAAAATTTCTTTCTGTGGGGGTCCTGATCCCAGCAGTAAACTTGGATCTATAGCTGAAAGCCCATCACCGTTGTATAACTGAGGACCAGCACCCAAAGTTTGCAAGCAGAAAATTGGATTTATTTTGCAGTGAGCTCAGAGAAGGATGGATGGATGGATCAGACTGGAAATGAAAACCAAACACATTTTAAATTATGAAAGGGGGAGGGGGATGAGAAACCCCTGCAAATCATTCTCTTTCATTCAGAGCCAGAGGATCTGATTTGGTATCCTTGGTAACGCAGTTGGAGCAAAATAAGTCCTTCTGTCAGTCTCCCACTATAATGAAGGGACAATGCTTAACACACAAGAGTTGACAGCAGACACTGACTTTATCTCATTCCATCTGGTTTCTCTCTCCCACAACTCCTTATTGATAAAGTTTTATTCATTTCTGTTGATTTGGGAAATGGGAAATGGAAAGGAAACTATTTATCACTTGGGGGCATACTCTGGACATGAGGTTAAAAAAAGAAAAAACTGAAAGGTAATGCTAATGTGATTTCTATATCTATACTCAACTAATTCTTAGGTCCTTTCCCTTGTTAACTCTCTCCTTCACTTTTATCTTATCAAGTTAATAAGTAGGATAGAAAACCCAGTCCATATAATTACATTTCCTTTCGTTATGTCAAAAGGCAGCACATAGGGAGCTGTCCTGGAAGCTAGGAAGACTTGGGTTCAGGTCCTACCTCTGAAGTATTGGCTGTGAGACCCTGGATAAGTAACTTAATGCCTTAGGCAACTCTCGAGGCAACTTTCCAAGACTATCTATAGGTGCTGACCTTTATTTATCGGTAGAGGGAGTTTCCTCACCTAGGAATTTCCTTTACTAATGAAATCACACATCCAGTTTCTGTCTTTTTTGGATGTTGAACAGCAAAAGAGAAACTCGAAAGTAGATGATTTATCACCATGAGTTTACAATTAGAATCCTAGATGAAGAGCTGGAAGATACCTTAGAGGACATCTCAGTACAATCCCCTCCTTGTACAGATGAGGAAACTGAATTCCAATGAGGTTAATTGACTTGCCCAAGGTGACACAAGTAGTCATTGTCAGAGGAGGTATTTAAAGGAATGGAGGGGAGAGAATTTATTAAATGCTGAGTAGGTGCCTTTTAGGTGCCATGCACTGTGCAAAGAAAGCATTGGGGATATGAAATGAAAAAAGTAAGGCAAATCCTTCCTTCAAGGAGCTTACTTTCCAATAGAGGAAGACAAACATGTAGGAAACATGTTTGTGGCCTGAGAGTAATGAAGAATTGATCCATTAGAGAGTCAAATGACACATCGATTCTCAAAACAATATTATTCTTGATTTGTAAACTGTGCTTAGGGCTAGAGGTAGAAAGTGTGTGTGTGTGTGTATGTGTGTGTGTGTGTGTGTGTGTGTGTGTGTGTGTGTGTGTGAAATGGAAAGGATGGAGTTAGGGAGGTAGTGGAGGAGAGGTGGTCATTCAGTAGCAGACATGTTAGGGTAAATAGTAAGATGGGAAGGATGGTAAGATGGTATTCAAAGGTGAAACATGCTCTTGTCTGAGATTTGGGGGCTAACTATGTAAGTAATCATTTCACTCATCATCTGGGTTCTAGGGCATAGTTCCAAAGACAAATGAATTAGCTTCCCCAGGGATTGGAGAAATGTATTCTCAAGGTTGCATGAGGAGGTCCAGTGCCCAATGTGCTGGTATCTATGGGAACACCCATCATAGTGACAAGGAGGTAGATGGCAAAATGGCCTGACAAAATGGCTAGATAGAACATGAAGGTGAAGTGCATTCTGATATGAACCTAATTTCTGATTCTAGAGTTGGTGGTCATTAAATACATTGCCTCTATATACCAATCCATGTAATTAAAAAAGAATTGTTAATACGTTATAATCAAACCCTACCATAGCATCAGGAAATCCTGATATAGTATCATTTGTCTGATCTCTCCTTTTTAACAACACTTTCAGAAAGTTAATTGCCCCTGTAATGTTGTTTCACCTAATGTTGTGTTTTCACGGAACCAATTGAAGATGTTTAGTAGGGGGGCCCTGCACATTACACCCAGGTGAGAAAGAATGTGTTTAGAATAATTTTGTTTTAAAATTTAATTTTCTCAATATTGATTTTTTCTCAAAAGACTATTTAAGCAACCATTACTCTGCTGATTCTCATTTAAAAGAAGTAGGAAAAAGTTACACAATTTAGAAAGTGAGTTTGATAGAAGTTGAAACAAACCCCTCCAGATGTAAGATGGCATTACCATCCCTTCTGCTTAATTATGTAATTGTCATCATAGTTAGGGTCAACTCAATGAATATTAATTTAAGTACTTACTATGTGCCATGAATTACGCTAGATACTATAGGAGGTGTTAAAGAAGAACTGACCATGGTCCTTAAAGAGTCACAGACCTTATAGTGGGAAAGGATCCAGCAGCCATCTAGTTCAAATCACACCCAAAAAGTAATGCACACTAATCCATGAAATGGAAGGTTCCTCTTAAAGACCTCCAAAGAAAGGGAATCTATTACCTATCAAGATGGTCCATTCTATTTATGGAGAGCTCTAATGCAATCTTATTAGATAAAAAAAGATTTCAATGAAATGAATAGAGAAGATTTCTAAATAATAAACAAATACAATAAACAAATATATCTAGCTCTATGTAAAAGTACTAAGGGAATTCAGAGTAAGAGAAAGTTTGTTTCGGTACCTGGTTAGTCAGAAGTCTTCACAGAGGAGGTAAGTTTAAACTGGTCCATGAAGTGTATGCCATAGGAATAGTAATTCAGTTCTGAGGCTGTTAAGTTCTTCATGGTACAAGTAGTTTGTCCATTTTCACAAAGTTGCCAGATAGCACTGCTTAAGAAATGACAGAATTAAATGTTTACATTCTTTCATTTTTAACCAGCAGTGATAGTAATGAAGGCCAATGTGCCCTGCCCTACCCACCCCTCACTTCGCACCTTAAGATTCATGACAAGCTGTTAAACAAGGATGCTCTTCCTCTAAGTGACTTTCTGCAAGTCAGAAAATGAAAATATGGAAGTTTAATTCTGAATTTCTTCTCCATAATGTTTACCTAGTACAACATAGACAGTTCTTCTCTGGTTTATCCTTTGGAAAATTGAGAGGTTGCATTGTATAGTGAAAAGACCTGAGATTGGAATCAGTTCAACTTGGTTTCAAATTCCCTTTTGTGATACCATACTGGCAGTGTTCTGTGTATCTCTTTAAGACTATGAATTGCAGAAAAGGGATCTGGATTGATGGAGACTAATCTTTACCTTTTACTTTACTAATCTTTACTGGGTACCTCCTTATTCTACAGGTCCAGCCCTCCCATTACTTTCTACCCACACCAATTTTTTTTAAATGAAAAAATGTAATTAAGACGCTTTTGGAGATGGTGGGACACCCCTAAACAGGGAACACACTAGCACCAGTTCTAAATAGGCTGCAGTGGTTGTTAAATTGTCACTGTGAGTATTTTTATACCTCAGAAATTGGCAACCTCTATAAATCAGAGATTGATTTATTGTTTAGTTGATTGCTAAACTTAAGAAAATGTTAATTATGCAGATTAAACTTAAAATTATGTTTACACACATTCCCCCCTCCTCCCTCCAGAACCTGAGTGTTAAACATTTGGCAGGATACCCCTATACTATTCCATAAACGTTGCTAAAGCATTGCTGCAGTGGACTAGAAGGCTAAATAAATGAGATCATTCATTACAGTCTGGAGATTTGGTGACTGTAGTCTAACAACAGTAACAAGCATTTAAACAGTGTTTTAAGATTTGCAAAGTGCTTTACAATCCATTTTCTCGTTTGATCTCACAGTATTCTCTGTTACTGATGAACCTGCCTTGAGTTTTAAGAAAAAGTGATCTTTTTGGTCAGTGGATTACCACACAAGTTTTACCTTGTGACTGAATCTCACTAATTCAGACTAAAGGGAAAAGGTCATTCTGAATTAATGAAAGGTTTATACTACCGAATGAAAAACTGCATATTTTATACTTTTAAGTGTAACTGGCAACTTAAGCTAAGGAAAAGCTATGTGACTCAGGGGATAAAATGCTGAGTCATTAAGATCTAATTTCAAATGTGGCCTCAGACACTTACTAGCTGGGTGACGCTGGGCAAGTCACTTAACCTCTGTGTTATATATATATATTTTATATACCGCAGAAGGAAATGACAAATCACTCCAGTATATTTGCCAAGAAAACTCCATAGAGAGTATGGTCCACTGGGTTAGGGAGAGTCAGACATGACTGAACAACAGTAATTTAAATTAGATTAATAAAGATTTGGAGCCTGCTGTAATGAATAGATAAAAATGATTAATGACTGAAACAGCAATTATATGTATGTAAATGAGTGGAAATAGCTTGTTCTCTTAATTAGAGGTTGGGCATTTCCCTTGAAATAATGTTTACCCTAATCATTTACTCAGCAAGTCTCCTTCATCCTTGCACAATGAAACCTTTATCTCATACAGTGTCTTAATCATCAGAATTCTCAGTTAATGGAATCAGAATGTTCAAGGCTTTGACAGAATTACTTGTAAGGCATGTGGCTGCATGAAAGACAGAAAAGACGCAACACAATATATATTATGAAGATCCAAGTTCTAGTTCTAAGTTCAGTTCTAGTTTGTCAGTGTCCAGAACAGGGAGGAATGAAAAAAAATAAGCATTTATTAAGTGCATATTATGTGTCAATCAGTTGATAAACCATTTATTAAATGTCTACTATGTGTCAATCAGTTTAAAAACATTTATTAAGTGCCTACTTGGGGCAGCTAGGTGGTGCAGTGGATGAAGTGCTAGGCTTGGAAATCAGCAAGATTCATTTACATGAGTTCAAATCCAACTTCAGACGCTTACTATATGTGACACTGGGCAGGTCACTTAACTCTGCTTGCTTCAGTTTTCTCATCTGTGAAATGGAGACACAATGAAGCAGGAAAGGGCAGACTACTCCAGCATCTTTTCCAAGAAAACTCCAAATGGAGTCACAAAGAATTGGACATGACTGAAATGACCAAACAAAAAGGACAAAAATATGCAAAGCACTATGCTAAATGTTAAGCATATCTATCTACACACATATCTACATATACATATACATATAAGGATACGTACACACATACACACATATGCCATCACCACTACCCAGCCCCAAAAGGAAGGTAGATTCTATGATCAAGGAAATTTAATAGGGGAAGACAGTGCACAAAGGGAATTTGAAGAAGGTGCCCTACTCAGGACCATGGTGGAAAAGTCAGAGCAGGTCCAAAGTAGTGCAATATAGGCCTTGTGCTAAGTGGTTTACAAATATTATCTTTTGATTCTCATATTAGTGTCCCTATTTTATAGTTGGAGAAACTGAGGCATCCAGCAGTTAAGTGACTTGCCTATGATCACACAGCTAGTAAGCATCTGAGATCAGATTTGAACTCAGGAAGATAACTCTTCCTGACTCCAGGCCTGGCACCCTGTCTACCTTCAGCTGCAGCTGGGAAGCAGTATTATATAGATGACCAAAGAATAGGAATATTGTTTTTGTCCTTTCCCTACTCCTGATTCCGTTATGTACCTCAAATCCTGATCAGCACAGGAACTGGAAATGGAAGTGGAAATATGGCATAGATATTCTCCTCCTTTCCCTTCATCCTTCCCTCTTTGCCAATACTAGAACATCTTTCCATTGATTGACACTCAAATTTTAAAAGTTGTTACGTAGGTCATGAAGCTATAATATGCAGTAGGAAGTGAAATGACTAGGGTGAGAATTATGGATGCAGAGCTATGTTTTCATTCTCTATCATCATCTCCTTTGGGTCATGAAAGCAATGAATATTGACAAGAGAAATCATAGAGTATTAGAGCGGAAAAGGACCTTAGAGATTATTTTCCAAACCCCTCATTTTTCAGAAGCGGAAAATTATTGTTAAAGTCAGAGATGTAACTAGGAATTCTTGTTCTTGGGATAAATGCAGTTGAGTATATATGGGAAAGGATAGTCTGACCCAGATTCAGTCAAGTAAGAAAAAGAGATGGTCTGGCCTCAAAGGATCCTGATTTATGCCTCCAAAGCACAGGCAAACGTTTCTCATCCTTCCAGCGAGAGGAGTGCAGTGGTGGGGGAAGGCAGGTCGTGGGAGAGGAGTACCTTAACAGTAAGACAGAGGATGTAGTCTGGTACCAGATGAGGGTATACAATTTACCACACAACCAGAGCAGCAGTGCATCATAAGATACAAGGAAGGCTGTGTGGAGTTAAATAAGTGAGTAATCCTTCTCCACTCCAATGCTGACACCCTGGTACAAAGACCCTAGTTATGGTTCTACCTATAGGTAAGGCAAAGTGACAACCAAAGCTACATAGCTAGCTAAAGGCAGAGCCAAGACTAGAGCCTGGACCTTCTGGTCTCTTGTACTTGCTGATTTTTACTGTTAGTCTATTTCTTGTGTAATTCAGAAGAAATGAAAGAATACATTTGAGTTGGTCTAAGTAAGCACAGCCTTTCCACAGGCTATTTCTGTGGTTACTTCTGCAGAGACAGTAGCATAGACAGGCAGATAGATGATAGATAAATTTACTGTTGTTTTTTAGTCATTTCAGTCATGTCTGATTCTTTATGATCCCATTAGCGATTTGCTTGGCAAAGATACTGGAATAGTTTGTCATTTCCTTTTCCAAGCTCATTTGACAGATGAGGAAACTGAGGCAAACAGGGTTAAGTGACTTGCTCAGGGTCACACAGATAGTGAGTATCTGAGGTTGGATTTGAACTCAGGTCTTCCTGACTCCAGGTCAATGCTCTGTCCACCCCACCACCTAGCTGCCAGATAAATTAGATAGGCAGACAGAACACACACATACACACATACACACACATACTCATACTCACACAGGTACTTGTACTCACACATTAAGAGATGACTATGTGGCAGGACCTCTAAATAGATTATGGAATCGTTGTTTAGTAAATTTAGGGATTACTGTCTAACAACCTGGATAATTCAGATTAAACCCTCTTGCTTTCCTTATTAACAATTTCCCTCTCTGAATTTTCCCTTGTGACCTCGATGGTCCCACCGTCCTGTGCTTGTATAAACACAACTGCAGATACGGATTATTTTTGGAAGATATTATATCTTTACCTTGGTCTCCCCTCTTCCCCTCTTTTCCCACCAAACCCTGGCTTCATTCTTGTTGGTAGAGAGGCTTAACGTGCAAGGTTTTTCAGTGTTGATTTTACGCTAAATTTGTTCTTCAGAAATGTCAGGCACAAGAGAGGTTACCAAGAGTGTGATGAATGCTGCTCTTCATTTGCTTTGTTTTAACATTTTTCTTTTTATCTATACACCCATCCTTTCATTTCACAGCAAACAGAACCTCTGCACCTTCAACTAATTCAATAACCACGACGCAGCTGACAACACATACTGGGCTGCCTCCTGTTTCATCTTCTCTATTAAAATCTCCATATCGTTTTTGGCTCATGAAAAGGGGAACCAGGCCAAGTGGCATAAACCTGGACCAAAAAGAGGGGAGTTGGAAGCATGGCCAAAGGACATATGTCTAACTTGGGGCTCCCTCTGTCTCTCTGTGCTCCCTTCAAAGGCAGTAAAGGTCTTACCTCTCATCCATGTCACCTCTGACCTTTTAGAAGCATTATATTTCCTTTCTACCTCAACTTCTGAGGCATTATTGACCACGTGGCTTGGCAGGAGGGAGGACAATACCAGCTTTGTGCTTTCAAAGGGAAGTTACCATCTTGCAGCTGAGCTGCCATTCATCACCTAAGATTATCCAAGTCAGCGCAGGTGTGCACTGATTAATGTGAACAACATGTTAATGCTATTGAGAAGGCAAAGGGAACGTGAAATTTTTGTATTTAAATTCCTAAGGTCACAGAATCATATGCTGAGTCAATCAGATGGTGCCTTGGAGAACATGTGGTTCAATCTCTTCATTTTACAAAGTCCCAAGTGGTAAAGTGACTTATCCAAAGTCATACAGACAGTGAAAGGTAAGATTTAAAATCAGATCCTTTGACTCCAGAAAATGATCTGTTTCTTTCGTTTTCTTCTGCTTCTCCAAAATCTTCTGTAGCTTTCCAAAGGATGGCAGTGGGGCGCTAAAGAAGCTCTCAATTTCAACACTATAGACAAAGATATAATACTCCAAAAATTAATGAAAGTACTATTTGTCAGTTTTCTGCTCTGTTCTACTTAAAGAAAAAAATGCATTTCTATAGTGTTTTTTTTCTCTATTTAAAAAAATGCCTTTTGCTTTTATATATCTTTATCATTCCTTGATATTCTTGTTTAATTTCCCTTTTAAAAAATTTAATTAATTTAATTGTTTTCTGTTTTCAACAATCACTTCCATAAGTCTTAATTTTCAATCTCCCATTTTAACAAAGTGAAACTTTGTTAAATGTAACTATGTCTGATGGTGTGTATAACACTTTATACTTATACCTATTTTATTCTTGTAACCTCCCCAACTCCATACTTGGAATACTCTCTGTCCTCATTTGTACCTCCTGGCTTTTCTGGATTATTATTTATCATTTATTAATGTTGTTTGAACCTAGCTTTATGTGACTAGAAAATTGTCTAAACTAAAAAGATTGCTGTAGAGGTCAGGCTGACTTCAGAGGCTCTCCAGGGAAGCCAGATGGTGGTAAGGAATGTTTAGATACCACTCAGTGCTTGTTTTGAGTTCACCCAAAGCTTGTGTTTGATGGACTTATTTACTGATAGATGTCTCAAACTTCCCTTCTCTTGAAGACTCCCAACTGCCTTTGTCTTATACCTTTGCCTGAACAGCACAACACAACCTCACAAAGACTTGGGACAAAGAGTTGCCCTTTCTTTCTCAAATGACCCAATACATTTCTTTCTAAAACTATTTCCAATTCAGAAATTTGTTCTCATGAATGATACCTCCCTAGTTTCTTTCAAGTCCCAGTTAATCCCACCTCAGTAAGGCTTTTCTAATGTGCCTTAATTCTAGTTCCTTTTTTCTGATGCTTATTTCCTATTTCTCCTGCATATAGCTTGTTTGTACAAAGTTGTTTACAAGTTGTCTCCTCCGTTAAACGGTGAACTCCTTGAGGAGAGGGACTGTCTTTTGTCTTTCTTTGTATCCCTAGTACTTAGTTCTGTGCCTGGAACATAGTAAAAAGTTTGGGAACTGCTTGTATAACTTTAATAATAAACTTATAACAATAACTTTCTGCAGCCTTCTAATCTACAGTTGTCATTGCTGAGTCATTAATCCAATTTTGGGTTTTCTTGGCAAAGATACTGCAGTAGTTTGCATTTCCTTCACCAACTCATTTTGCAGATGAGGAAACTGAGGCAGAGTTAACTGACTTGCCCAGGGTCACAAAGCAAATAAGTGTCTGAGGCCAGATTTGAACTCATGAAGATCAGCATCTTCCTGGTTCCAAGCTCCAGTACTTTTTCTCCTCTGATCTCTGGAAATAAGATTTTTCATTGCCATTCATCTGAGTACAAAACCTTTCAAACTCAAGTACTATCTTAGTAATAGCTCATAATAAGAGGTAGAATTTAGCAAACATTTTAAGATTTGCAAAGCATTTTACAAATATTATTTTACATATGAGAAAATTGGGGCAAATGGAAATGAAGTGACTTCCCTAGGATGACACAGTTAGTCAGCATCTGAGGCAGTATTAGAACTCAGATCTTTCTGACTCCAAGTCTAATACTCTATCCACTATACCACCTACCTGCCTCAGTTCTACATCCTGATTTCCCTAATGCACAACATATGGCCTGTGCATCACTTGCAACCCACCAAATGATTTCGGGCACCCCATGAAAAATGTAGAGAATGTAAAAGAAAGTGAAAGGGTAACAAGTGTTTTGTCCTTGTCCATTTAACTCACCTTCCACTAGTCACTACTATTCCTGACATGTAACTTGGACGGTGAATTACCCCTGCACACTCTCTCCTGTTTGTCAGGTGATCTGCCACAGCCAGCCATGGTCAGCCTGTCTCGGAACATCGTATCTTTTCTCTGTGTTTTTGGTCATTACTGGCATTGAATAGGGACAAAGTGAGTGCAGCAAAGTAAGTTTCTGTAACTTTAATGTGATTTCATGATAAATAAAAATCTTAAGTAACAAGTGTTGATTATTATGTGTTAATATATATTATATTAATATAAGTGTTAATTGATATTAATTGAAATTTCCCTTTTAAAATTGGTTTGCAAAATAGCTTAATCATTAATTATACCTTTACTTGGAAAGGGAGACACTAAAATCCTTATCCATGGCTGGAAGAAGTTTGTTTAGCTTATTTTAATTTCAGTCCCTACCTACTGCCAAGTTATGCAAGTCTACTGGTTGTTTCAAAATAACTGTACATATTTTGTACATACACAATTATCTACATGTCTATATCTTGATATAGCTATATCTGTATTTATGTAACTCCATTTCTATTTCTGTCTCTCTTTGTCTTTCTTCTATCTTTATTTCTCTATCTTTCACTTTGCCTCTATTGACTCTATCTTTATCTCTATCATCTCTGTCTTTATCTATTTTTATAATTCTATGCTTATTTCCCTCTCTTTGACTAGTCATGTTTCATTTTTATCTTTGTATCTCTAGGGCCTACCATAGTTCCTGACACATCATAGATACTTAACAAATGTTTGTTGATTGATTAAAGTACTACATTTTAGAATTGTCTTCATGAAGATCATTGCTGTCACTATGTATGTTGTTTTCTTGGTTTGGCTTTCCTTGTTCTACACAATTTCAAACAAGTCTTCCTATGTTTATACACATGCCTTATATTTGTCATTTCTTACAGCACAATGATAAATATTCTATTATATTCATATGCCACAATTTGTACAGCTATAGTTTCGATTTGGTTTCCACTTCTTTAAAACTACTCCAAAGATTCATTCTATGGATATTTTGGTGTACATGGAACTTTTCTATCCTTGATCTTCTTGGAGTATCAGTTTAATAGTGGGATCACAAGGTCTTTATCTAGGCATTTAGTGTATCATCAGTGCTCATAATTCTGTGAAGCAGCTAGGGTAGGTATTAATATATGTATTCGGCAAATGAGGAAACTGAGATTTAGAAAAGGTAAACATTTCTACCCAAGATCACACAGAAAGTAAATTTCATAGTTCTGATGAGACTCAGTTCTATTATTACTCCTAGTCTGTCTATTGTCATGTCAATTCAACTGTTGCCATGGAGAACAAGGAAAATGATGGCAATGGGGGCTCTTCAGCTAAAGAGACCAGAGAAACAGGAGGATGAAACATGTATATAAAAATATGGATAGACACAAACATGTACAGACATATATACACACATGTAAACACACAAATACATTACAAACATATACACAACACATATATACACAGACACATGCATATACCTATACATACAAACAAAATGCATATATTCACAGTATACATTATATTCACACATATATATCTGCACATACAACACATATAATACATATATACACACATATATACACATATGCACGCACAAACTATACACAGTAGATATACATGATACATATGCACATAGTACACACATTCATATATGTAGGTATACACATGCATATATACACAATACATATATACATATACACATAGTATATACAAATACGTATAAACAGTCATAGATACATATATATATATATATAATACATACACACACATACATTTATACACACATATATTTATGCACACACACACATCCAAAGACCAACTGCAGAAATTTGAGATAACTATTGGCTTAGCCTGCCGTGTTATTAATTTCTTTTCTGGTACTGAAATTTTACCACTTTTCAGATTTTGTTTTGGAAAACTATTTTCAGATTTTGACCCTACCTCCACTTCAAATTCAGTTCTCATTTATCCTTTCAAATCATTAATTAGTCCCCTATAATTTGCACTGTGATTCTTTAAGACAGGGACTTGGCTATAATCATTTCCCCTCATATCCCCAAACCAGAGAGGATTTCAATTGGTACCTGGATTCTCTTTGATTAAACAATCAACAGGAATCTATTAAGTGCTTACTCCATGCCAGGAACCATGGTAGGTTCTTGGACTACAGAGAACATAATAAAACAATCTGCTCTTAATATTAACTATATTATGTGTATAGTGCTTATTATTATATGTTGGACATTGTGCTAAGCACTTTGCAAGTATCATTTCATTTGACCCTCCCAACAACTCTGGGAGGTAGATGCCATTATTAGCTCTGTTTTACACATAGGAAATTAAGGTAAACAGAGTATCTTGCTCAGGGTCACACAGGTAGGAAATATCTAAAGCCAGGTTTGAACACAGATCTTCCTCATTCCTGGCCCTCTATCCTCTGTGCCATCTAACTGTCTTTTAAGGCTCTTTCTATAAAGAGAGAGACAACATGTATACCTATAAAAGTAACCCCAATTGCTTGTAAGTTGGAGGAGGTTGTAGGGAAAGAGCCCTGGGTTAGGGGAAGGTAACATGAACCTTGATTGGCTGGCAGAATGCTGAGCATGACATTGCATTCCTGCAGAAGGGACTTCAGTTTGATGCATAGCCTTCAGAGGAAAACTTTAGAGATACATATAGAAAGCAGAGCTACAGTGAGGTTGTTAGAATTGGAGATGGGAGCCCTCAAAGCTGTAGGGACTGGACCCATCATATTCTTTGACTCTCAGGGCTTTTAGCTCTAGAGATATTAAGAAGGGAGCCCCTGTGGGGAGATCATTCTGTCTTTCTTCTTTGACCTGAGATCTTTTCTCATTCCCAGATGAAGATCTCACTTATTCTTGTTTGTTGTTTTGCTTCTGTTAGTGCCAGGAACAACAGACTGGTTGAGAAATAGAATTTGGAGGAGAATGAGGAGAATTTGGACCAACTAGGGTTTATTGAGTTTAACCACCTGGGTAATCTTATGGAAAGTTAAAGATTTCCCAAAAAACAGTACATAAGGTTCATATAGTTTTTAGGGTATGAGGGATGGAAAAAACTTGCTTGGTCAAGGTGCCTATCATTCGAGTTCAATGCTGATTAGACACAAAACCTTTTCTCCAGGTTCAGGGTTATGGGTTTTTGCTAGAATGGAATAATAGGAGGAGGGGAGTGGCAAGGGGACAGGTTTTTCCTCAGAACAGGTTGTATAACAGGATACCATGGTACATCCTATTCTGGGTTACTTGCATTGCAATCACTAACAGACATATATGTGTGAACAAATGCAGTGATTCTTAAAATGGAGTAACTTTGGATCTACACTTGAATCAGTAAGTTTACTTGTTAATTGTGATGGTATTTTGTAAACTGTATTTGATAGGAAGAAACCAGGCTGGCAAGTATAAGGTAAGGTCTGCCCTCTCCCTCCAGGGACTAATGATTCTCCCAATTTATTTTATATCTGTCATATAAAAATTCATATATATATATATATATATATATATATATATATATATATATATGTACTTTGCTGTATAGTAATACAAGTGACTTTAGGGGCAGCTAGGTGGTACAGTGGATAGGGGATGGGACTTGGAGTCAGGAAGACTAGTTATGTGACCCTGGGCAAGTCATTTAACTCAGTTTGCCTCAATGTCAAATCTGTAAAATGAGCTGGAGAAGGAAAGGGCAAACCATTCCAGTATCTTTGACAAGAAAACCCAAATGGGGTCACAAATAGTCAAACATGACTGAAATGACTAAACAACAACAAATAGAAATGATTTACAATGAAAATGCTTTTATTGATCAGGATAATGGCTCATATTTTCACAGTATTTTAAGGATTACAAAGTGTTTTCCTCATAAAAATCTATGAGGTTGGCATGATAGATATTATAATCTTAATTGTAAATATGAATAAACTACTGCTCAGAGCATTAAGTGACATACCTAATAATTACTCAGTCAACAAGCGTTTATTAAATTCTTATTATATAGTAGGTATCATGCTGAGCCCTTGGTATATAAACATAGGTAGAAATAATCCTTTCCCTCTTGGAGATCACATTCTAATGGAGAAACAACATGTGAATATGCAAATACACTTAAGATATATATATATATATATATGTATAGAGAGAGAGAGAGAGAGAGAGAGAGAGTAAATGGAAAATAATCTCAGAGGGGAAGGTCGCTAGGGGAGACTAGGAAAAGACCCTCTTCAGAAAGTGCAATTTGAGCTGACCTTTGAGGTAAGCCAGGCATACTAAGAATGAAGGAATGTATAAAGCACTTAATCATAGTTCTTGCCCTTCAGGAGCTTATGTTCTAATTGGATGAAGGAGGCAGGGGAGAAGGATACCTGATCAGAGACCAGGTGGAAAAATCCAGAGAGTTGGGAGTGGGACCAGGTGAAAAGTTAGCATGGCTAACCTGAATACTTCATAAAATGATGGTCCTGGGCAGGAATTCACCAATCAGAGGAGAGATCTGCAGGACTGAAAGATCTCTAGGGTGAGAAAGGTACTGGTGAGGAAGTGTAAAAATCTGGAAAGTCAAGAAAGAAGATGGACTGTGGTGGATGGGTGAGAATGAGGAGCTAAGGATGTAACCAAAGTGGTGGGCCTGGAGGACTGGAAGGCCAGTGTACATAATAGTGATAGGAAAGCTGGGAAGAGGGGAGAGTTTGGGGGAAAAATAAATTTGGTTTTGGACATGCTGAGTTTGAGATATCTATAGGACATTCAGTTTGGGATCCCCAAAAGGCAGATCTTCCTTATGCCAAGTAAGTATTCTAGCCACTACAGCACACTGTTTCCTAAATTTTAAAGGAGTCTCTAATGATTACATGAGAACTAAAGGTAGGAGGAAGGGAAAAAAGAATCTACTCTCTGTGGTATATTTAAATGACTCACAGCTACACTTCCTTATAGACAAAGACTTGTAGGACAAGAGGCACATAGGAGACCAGGGATAGATTCCTTGGACATTGATTGATAGCAGTAGTATAAAGGAAGGAAATAAGCATTTATATAGGTGTCAAGCACTCTGCTAACCATTTTATAAGAGTCTCGTTTAACCCTCACAGCAACGCTGTGAGATGTGTCAGTCTACCTCAAGCACATAAAGACTTTCCTAGGTGGAATGGGTGGATGAGAACAATTTGTTCCATCAGTCGTGAAGGCAGATGAATCAGGTGCTATAATGTACTTTGAACTTGGTTAGACATCAAAGATGCCAAGGTCATATACTACCTCCAGGACCATTGCCAGTCATCCTGACTGACGATCTTCCCACTGAACTTTGATGAGTCTGGAAGAGTGAGGCTGATGACCGTGTAATTCTGCCTCACTTAAATCCAATTCATGTTCAATTCAAGACATCACCCCATAGATTTAAGTGAGATGGTTGCACTAAGTCATCAGCCTCACTCTTTCTTCCAGTCATCAAAATCCATTGCCAGTGTCTGATCCTGAATTTGAATGTAGTTCTACCTAACTCCAGACTCAGCCTGCTAGAACAGCGATTCCAACTAACTGCTTCTGTATAAAGTCAAAGATTCAGAATGCTTGAGCATTCGGAATGAGGATCTTAGCATTAGCTCAACTCCCTCACTTTAAACGCAAAGACACTAAGCCCAGAGAGAAAAATAACCAACAGCGAGTAAGACACATATCATAATCATTTTAGCCTGGGGAAAAAGAATGCAGATATGTTGGTGAAATACTCATTTACACTAAGGTATAAATGACTAATTTATGACTCTTTCCTGAGAGCAGATTGTGGCAGCTCATTCACTATAAAATGATTTGCTGTGGAGCAAGATTTGATGTAAGAGGAGGGAGTTTAGCAGCAAAGGAACTGGATTAAGAATAAGGAATTTTGGTTCTAGCTCTGCCCCTGGCTCTGTGTAACCTTGGGCAATTCAATGCAATTCAAACATTTATTATGTACCTGGACTGAGTATATAACCTAAATCATACCTGCACTCTATCCTTGAAGAGCTTACAATTTGATGGAGCAAGAAAGACAGGTACATTAATAACTAGAATACAAATATGCATAAGATAATTGCAGTGGAAAAGCCATGAGAAGTGCTATGAAAAATGGGAAGGAAAGATCCCTTTCTGTTAAGGTAACTGTGTTTTAGCTAAACTGGCCTACTTGAAGTTTCCAATACAGGACACTCCATTTCCCTGCCCATGTGCCTCTGCATAGGCTATCCCTTTTTGCTTTACCTCTACCCCTTACAAGCCCTGCATATCTTCAAAATTTAGCTCCAGTGCCAACTTCTTCAAGCAATCTCTCCTGATCACCCCAGTGGTTAGCACTCTTTCCTGTATCACTTTGGAATTGACCTGTGTTTTATATTTTTGGTCATCTATATGCATGTTATTTCCCCCCAATAGAATGTCAGTGCCTTTAGGGCAGGGACAATTTAATTACATTTTTCAGATCATGAATTAGGCAATAGGAAAATAAGAAATAGGAAAAAATCAAACTATGGTTTACTCTCATCCTGCCCTTCCTTTATGCACTGGTAGAAAAGGGAACAGTCCTTGGAAAACTCCATGCATGGAAATCCATGGAAAATTCATACATGGCTAGGCATGGTATCCTATTCCTATAATTCCTATTTCTGAGGAGACAGAAAATGGTGGATTACTTGAGTTGGGGAGTTCCGAGTTACAGTAGGCTAACCAGATTGGGTGTTTACATTAAGTCCGGAGTCAATATAGTGAATTCCTGAGAGCAGTTGCCAGCTAGTTGCCTAAGGAGGGGCAAATTTGTCTGGGTTGAAAACAGAACAGATCCAAATTCCGATGCTGATCACCATTGGGATTGGACCAGAGTGGCTGCTCTCTTCTAGCCTGCAAGGTAGGGAAAGCTGTTATTGTGTTTGTTCTTCATTCTCAAAGAGGACCACGACATCAAGATGATGACATGACTTGCAGTTGACTTTGATTGGAGTGAGGGAGGGCTGTGCAAGGTCAACAGCCTCACTTTCTTCTCCTGAGTCATCTGGGTCCAGTGGCCTAAATAATAAATAGGGAAAATTAGTAAAAAAGAAAAGAAAAGAAACTCATACACAGGTAGGACAGTATGAAAAGAAAACTTATTCTTGGTCTCATCCCTCCCTTCCCCTGCTCCCAGTCCTATAACTTATACATCAGGAAGTCATTCTTCCTAATTGGTCAAGATCAGATCTCAGTATAACAATTTCCCTAATGACTTCCTTTGCCTTTGAAGACTGAAATTGCCATTAAAATTCAGAATTCATTAGCCACTCAGCTTTTGGCTTGTCCAAGGACACACAGCTCAATGCAGAAGAGTCAAAACTTTAACCCAAGTGCTCTGGCCCCAAATCTAGGGTTCTTTTCCCTGACTACTTTCAGCTGACAATATGGTCAGCATACTCTACTGGCACAGCTTACTATTCTGTGTTCTGTTGGCATCTGTCCATTAGAATGTGACCTCCTTGAGGGCAGAGGCCCTGTATTTGCCTTTCTTTGACATTCTAGTGGAGCCATAGTTTTTCCACAAGATCCCAAACAATCATCATAGCCTTTGTAGTTTGGACTTTCCCCCACAAAAAGCAAACACACTTTTAGGCTGCTGCTGAGGCAAGAATACCTTTCTCACCAGACCTGTAATATCTGAATACTATAATTCATTGGGTGGGGAAAGTGGGTGGCTTGCTTCCTTAATTTTCACAAATCACATTAAAGGCCCCCTCCCACCCCTCCATCCCCTGCTCATACCATGGGGGTCAGATAAGTCATCATTTTCTTTCACCAATATGCATGCATGATCAGAAAGTCCTCATGTTTCAAGAAGTTCAGGTCCCAGGGGCAGAGCCAAGATGGCTGAGTAGAAAGATGGACCTGCTCTACCTCTACTCCTATAGAGTATTCTACTCCATAAAATACCTGTAAAAAAATGACTCAACTAATTCTAGAGAAACAGAAGCCAAAAAACGACAGAGCAAAAGAGATTTCCAGCCCAAGACAGTCTAGAAGGCCAACAGGAAAAGTCTATTGCACCAGGCTCAGAGTGGAGTGCAGCCCAACCTTGGCTGCATGACTCAGCAGGGACAAGCCTGGAGGAGGCTTCAGGGCATGGAATCACAGGCTGCAGCTGCAGTTACCAGATTTATCAACCCACAAATGTCAAAGACAGCTTCAAAGGTCAGTGAGACCTTTCACTTGGGTAAGAGGGGAGCAAGGTCCAGCCTGGCCCCAGGGCAGCAGCATCCATTTTTAGTGCCCTCAGCCTAAGGACCCTGGAGAAAATGAGCAGTGGATCTGGCTCTCAGTTCTGAGTGGCGACCCTGGGGTGAGGAGGAGTACTGGCACGGTAGATCTGCTGAAGACTTTGGAGAGAATCCTTGGCAGAAAAGCTTATTGTTGCTCCCAACTGGAGCACAGGCCAGGAAAGGAGTAAGTGCCTCTCCCTTGATTGTGCCACCCTGGAGGAACTAAGTACTTACAAGACACTAGAGTATGCCCTCTACTTGACAAACTATTCAAAAGTTAAGTAACAGACTGGAAAAATGTACAAAATGAGGGAAAAATAAGACTTTAGGAGATTACTTTCTTGGTGAAAAGGTATATTCTTCCATCCTTTCTGGTGAGGAAGAAAAAAAGCATACCATCACAGGAAGACATAAAAACCAAGGCTTTTGTATCCAAAACTTCCAAAAAACATATGCAATGGTCTCAGGCCACAGAAGAGCTCAAAATAGATTTTGAAAATCAAATAAGAGAAGTAGAGGAAAAATTGGGAAGAGAAATAAGAGCAATGCAAGAAAATCATGAAACATGAGTCAACAGCTTGCTAAACAAGACTCTAAAAAATGCTGAAGAAAATAGCACCTTTAAAAATACATTAACCCAAATTGTAAAAGAGATCCAAAAAGTCAACGAAGAGAGGAATGCTTTAAAAATCAGAATTAACTAAATGGAAAAAGAGGTTCAAAAGCTCACCAAAGAAAATAGTTCTTTAAAAATTAGAATGAAGCAGATGGAAGCTAATGACTTTATGAGAAACCAAGAAATTATAAAACAAAACCAAAAGGATGAAAAAAATAGAAGACAACATAAAACATCTCATTGGAAAAAACAGCTGACCAGGAAAATAGATCCAGGAGAGACAATTTAAAAATTATGGGACTACCTGAAAGGCATGATCAGAAAAAGAGCTTAGACATCATCTTTCAGGAAATTATCAAGAAAAACTGCCCTGATATTATAGAACCAGAAGGTAAAATAAATATTGAAAGAATCCACTGATCACCTCCTGAAAGAGATCTGAAAAGAGAAACTCCTAGGAATATTGCAGCCAGATTCCAGAGTTCCCAGGTCAAGGAGAAAATATTGCAAGCACCCAGAAAGAAACAATTCCAGTGTTGTGGAAATACAATCAGAATAACACAAGATCTAACAGCTTCTACATTAAGGGATCGAAAGGCTTGGAATATGATATTCCAGAGGTCAAAGGAACTAGGATCAAAACCAAGAATCACCTACCCAGTAAAACTGAGTATAATACTTCAGGGGAAAAAAATGATCATTCAATGAAATAGAGGACTTTCAAGCATTCTTGATGAAAAGACCAGAGCTGAATAGAAAATTTGACTTTCAAACACAAGAATCAAGAGAAGCATGAAAAAGTAAACAGGAAAGAGAAATAATAAGGGACTTACTAAAGTTGAACTGTTTACATTCCTACATGGAAAGATAATATTTGTAACTCTTGAGACTTTTCTTAGTATTTGGATTGTTGGAGGTATTGTATACATATAGATTGAGGGTACAAGGTGAGTTGAATAGGAAGGGATGATATCTCAAAAAAATAAAATTAAGAGGTGAGAGAGGAATATATTGGGAGGAGAAAGGGAGAAATGGAATGGGCAAATTATCTCCCATAAAAGAGGCAAGAAAAAGCTTTTTCAATGGATGGGAGAAGAGGGAAGGTGACAGGAAAAAAGTGAAGCTTACTCTCATCACATTTGGCTTAAGGAGGGAATAACATGTGCACTCAATTGATATGAAAATCTATCTTACACTACAGAAAAGTAAAGGAGAAGGGAATAAGTGGGATATTGGGTGAGTGATAGAAGGGAGGGCAAATGGGAGGAGTGAGTAATTAGAAGTAAACACTTTTGGGGAGGGACAAGATAAAAGAGATAATAGAACAAATGGAGGAAGGATAGGATGGAAGGAAATATAGTTAGTCTTTCACAACATAACTATTATGGAAATCTTTTGCATAACTACACATGTATAGCCTATATTGAATTACTTGCCTTCTCAGTGGAGAGTGATGAGGAGGGAATAAGGGAGAGAAGTTGGAACTCAAAGTTTTAGGAATGAATATTGAGAATTGTTTTTGCATGCAACTGGGAAATAAGTACAGGTAATGGTGTATAGAAATCTATCTTTCCCTATAGGAAAATAGAAGAGATGGGGATAAGGGAAGGGAAGGGTGTGATAGAAGGGAAGGAAGAATGAGGGAAGGGGTAATCAGGATGCACAATGTCTTGGGGTGAGGAGAGGGGAGAGATGGGGAGAAAATTGGGAAATCAAAATCTTGTGGAAATGAATGTTGCTAACTAAAACGTAATTAATTAATGAAAAAATAAAACAAGTGGTTTCCTCTCCTGATTAAAATCATACAAGTAAAAATAGAACACATACATGTACTAGAAATTCAGCAGTTCAATACTTAGCTGAGAATCTCATCAACTTTTAGTAACAGATTGCTAAACAAGAATTTGTTTCTCTCTGATTTGGGTTTACAAGAGTTTAACAGAAAGCAAGAAATATTATTAATAAGACAAACCAGGCATACAGAGGGATTTCTAGTTCTTTTATCATGCTGGGAGTAGGAGGGCAAAGGATATTGTTTGGTCTTCCATTTCTTTTTTTTTTTTTTTGAACTATTTTATTTGTACAAAGGCTCATAATATTTGGCTTAACCCCAGAAAAAAATTTTGCCTAAATTTTGTCTAAAACATATTTTTATTTAAAACAAGAACAAAATGAAAATGCTCTTTCATGCAAATATGTGATATTAATTTTATAAGTGGTGGAATTTTTAAACTGTTTTGTTGAAAGATGAAAATTATTTTTTTTTATTTTTAGTCACCTAACCAAGCCACAAAAATGAACAGCCAGTTGTGATATGCAATATTTACTTACTTTTCTCTGACTAATGTTGTGTTGTATTAAAAGATAAATATACTTAAAATCCAATTGCATGTATATTGGTTCATTTTAAAGAATTTTTGCATAGAAACTAACACTTGCAAGGAAATAACCTCTTCAGGTATGACTTTGTTCTCTTATACCACTGATACATTGGCCAGTCTCATAGAAACTCTACTGAACAACTGACCAGTATTGCCAACTAGTTCATTTGAAAATCTACTAGGTAAAAAAAGAGTAAATCAGAAAATAACCTTAATATTGCGATAAGAAGAAATATAGAGTTCATTCAGTAGAAATTTGGAATGGTTTCAATATAGCTTATGATATACATGTCCAGAGATCATGGTTTTTCTTGTAATGGTCTTCCATTTCTTAGAAAAATAAAAAAAAAACACTGGTACAGTGAAAGAGGTGTGCCTATGAAACCTGAGTTCAAGGCCTATTCTGTCACATATGGATCAGGAAAGTCACAAGCTCTCAGCCCTTTTGCGGCAGCTCTCTCAGATGATAAGTTACAGAGAAGGTGCTGACCTTTCATCTGTAAAGGAAATTCCTTACCAGGATTCCCCTACTAAGATGAAGTCAGAAGTCCAGTCTTTCCCTGGCCATCTTAATGAAAAGTTAAATTACACATGCACAGGACCATTATTGTATTTCAGAACTTCTAATCTGGCTCGGTTACCAGTTCTCTGGACCACTTTTGCACCTCCCACCTCAGTGGTTTTCTCCTACTGGAGATGCCTCTACTCCTGTATTGTGGCTGTCTTCTCTGACTCATCAGTTCCTCCCAGCATATGCATTTATGGAAATATTCGTGCTAGGCATGCTCATTTCTAACCTAACTCATCTCTTGACTCAGGGAATTAATATTCTACCACCTTGTTCCTGCTTGAACCAACCTGTACCTTCACTCTAAACCCAGATGCTTTATAGCTCCTTTATATATACTATCTTCTTCCTGTAGAGTGTAAGCTCCTCAAAGCCCAGTACAGCTCACGGGAAGTTTATTATATCTAATTTAGTAATGAAAGTATGAAATTTAGCAAATATCCCTTTCCAGTTCTTATCAGCAACTTCTTCTATGTTAGAGGTGGGGAACCTGGAGCCTAAGGGACTTACTAGGTCCTTGGGCATTATCTTTTGACTAAGTCCAAATTTTATTAAACAAATCCTTTTATTAAGGATTCTGTGGTTCCATATAGAATTCTATATGATTCTATATAGATTCTACATAGTTATCTTCAGATGTGGGAGAGGTAATGGACAAATTATTCCTTAAACTGATTATCTTGGAAGGTGGAAAGGCAATAGCAAACTTATTCTCTCAAGAGGATTATTTTAAACAACTGAAAATTTAAGATGAAAGCTAAAAAACCCACACTTGTATTATTTTACAGAACTATTTTAGCGAAAGGCTAGGTGGCTTTGGAATGAAAGAGGAGAAGTTTATTTTGAAAGCAGATCTGCTAGCCTGATCCTAGATAAAAGCCTGTTTAACTGGAGGTGTCTTTTCTTAGTAACAAATTTCACAGACCTTATTTGAATGCTTCATATACCCAGGATATGACTTCCCTATTCAAAGCATTCCTTTCTGGTCACCAATTCCCTAAATGTGACTTCTTCCCTTATTAGAATATAAAGTCCTTGAGGGCAGGGTCTTGCTAAGTCCCCAGGACTTAGCACAGTGCCTGGTACAGAGTACACAGTATGTACTTAATAAATGTTTTTGTTGTAGTCTACGTGAGGGATAATAAGAGTATAGATTACAGATGTGGTTATTTGAGGAGAAAGAAAAGGATGGATTTTGTGGAAGTATAATTGATAAGACTTGGCAACTGATTGGATGAAAGAAGATGAAAAAGCACTTGTAAAATATTTATTACATAACAGGGACCATGATAAATTCTGGAGATACAAACAGTAAAGTAAGAAAGTCCATACTCCCAAGGAGTTCATTCTACAGACAGAGCACAGATCTGTTATTGTTGTTCAGTCCTGTCTGACTCTTCATGACCCTATTGGGGGTTTTCTTGGCAAAGATGCAGAAGGGATTTGACATTTCCTTCTCCAGTTCATTTTACAAATGAAGAAACTGAAGCAAAAGGGGTTAAGTGACTTGTCCAGGGTCACATATCTAGTGTCTGAGCCAGATTTGAACTCACAAGGATGTGTTTCTGGTCAGTGCCACCTAGATGGATGCTCAGGGTAGACCTAAGGTGAGTCTTCAGTAACTATGAGTTGGTCTCCTACAGAAGATTTCTGACTACATCTCCACAAAGATTGTTTATTAGGGTTGATGGTTTCAGGGCCTTACCTAAAAGCAGAGGGATATCTGCCAGTACATAACAATCAGTCACTGATGATGGTAGCAAAAAAAAGTGGACCTCTTCTACCCTCATTGATAACTATGAGACTCAGGCTAGAAGCAAGATTAGAAAACCAGGGATAAACTTATTATGTTTATGGGTTGAAGGGCCTGGACTATTTCCAGGAGGGTTTGAGGAAAGATGGTGGTAAAGATAGTTGTGGTAGCTTGACTTGACTGGCACATACCACCTTTCCTCAAAGCTGTCTTGATGCTTCAGCAAGGATAGCTTGGCTGACCTATCTATCTGTGTTCATCCTTTGTTTTTGAAGAAGACCATGACTTCAGAGAAATGATGACATGACTTGCTCTTGACTTTGTTTTGAGAGAGGAAAGGTTGTACAAGGTCACTAACCTCACTTTCCCCTCCTGAACCATCTGGATCCAATGACCAGATATTCATCAGGATGACTGGAGAGGGCCCAGGATGAAATGGAAGGCCCTGACCTATTCAGGTACTCATTTAGAGTGAGGTAAAGTCCATTCAAGTGAATAGGCCTCTTTAAGAAGTAATCATGGAATAGCCCCTTTAATGAGCAAAAGAAAAAAAATAAGTAAATCAAGGTGGGAGGGAAAGAGCAACAGTGACTAGTGATAATCACTCTGAAGTCAGGAGGGTCCCAAAAAGAGAAATAAGCCTAGAGAGAAGAATATCTGAGTTCGTATCCAGCCCCAGACACCTAATAGTTGTGTGCCTTTGAGCAAATAACCTAACCTCTGTTTGACTCAATTTCTTTTGCTGCAGAATGGAAGTATCTTCTTGCAGGGTTATTTTGAGGATCAAATGATATAACATTTGTAAAACAGCACAATGCCTAGAACATAGTAGGTGCTATGTGAATGCTTATCTCCCACTTCTCCATTCCCAATAGGTTGCAAGGAGTAAAGAGAAATAAAAGTCAAGTAGTCTATGATACAAAGAGGTCATCATCACAACTATTTGTTTATAGGTTAAAAAATAGAAAAGTATCTTAGGAGAACAGACTAGTTAAGTAAGACCCAGAAGTAACCAGGCGTGGTAGCCTAGTATTCAATAAGCCTAAGATATATTATGAGCAAGACAAATCAAGCCCAAGACAAGTCCAAGGATTTTTAATTCTTTCCTCTTGGTAAGAGTGGGAGGAGAAAGGGGTATTGCTCACTCTTTTTAGATCATTGTTGGAGTAAAAGGAGGAGAGTTGGTCTGTGTAATGTCCCACGCAGCTATGATAGCTGGAAGTCCCAGATGTCTGCTGTATTGCTCACACTTGGATTGCTTAGCCAACGAAAAAGATCACACATACAGGCAGCACTATTATTGAGTTATAAAAGTCCATACTAATATAGTGGTAAGTATATATTCTTATATATAGTTGCAAGTATACATTTTAATAAATAACCCTCTCCCTAGGAGTGAGGGTGGAGGAAGTATACCTTGTTCAGCAAGCACTGTTTTGGATTTAGCACTGTTAGGAAACTGGAAAGTGGTCTGGTAAAAATTAGATTAGGATAAGCACCTTACAATATATACTAAAATAAGCTTCAAACTGATGTGACCTTAATGTAAATGATCAAATCATGAAATATTAGAAGAGACTGGAAGGCAATATTTTCTCCTTGACCTGGGAACTCTGGAATTTGGCCACAATGTTCCTAGGAGTTTCTCTTTTTGGATCTCTTTCAGGTGGTGATCGATAGACTCCTTGAATACTTATTTTGCCCTCTGGCTCTAGAATATCAGGGCAATT
>CM053772.1:77978076-78001575 GCA_028658325.1 Potorous gilbertii | reverse complement strand
CAAAGGGGGAGAAAATTTTGGAACCCAAAATCTTGTGAAAATGAATGTAAAAAGTTAAATAAATTTATTTAAAAATAAAAATTAAAAAAAAAAGAGACTGGAAGGCAGGTTGATTTGGAAGAAAAGGTGAAAAACAAGTAATGAATAAAAGGGAACAAAAAAGGCAAAATGAATAATTTTATCTATATAAAATTATGAAGTTTTTCCGTGAATAAAGTCAATAAAACCAGACTAAGAAGAAAAGTTGCTGGTTGAAAAAAATCTTTATTCCAAAACTTTCTGATAAGGGTCTTATAGGGATTATGTCTGTGATTTCACTGACAGAGAGAAGTACCAGATGAGGAAATGCCTTCTACTGTTGCAGATTGGAACCTACTTTGGATATGGGAGCAGCACAGGGATCACAACTCACAGAGTAAAAGAACTTACCAGGACAGAAAGTGTCACAAAAGAAAAGGGTCTAAAATACAGTCTAGGGAGACTCCCACATTTAGGGGATAGGAGTTGTATGATGGTTAATAAACGAGATGGAGAAGAAACAAACCAGCTGTTGGATATTTTTTAGTAAGTATTCCTTTGGACAATGGGTTGGATTAGAAGACCACTAATGACCTTTTTAACTATCAAATTTTATGCTTCTGTGACTGACAGGAAGGGAGAGATTCAGGAGAAAGCAACACTCTAGAAACCAAGGGAAGGGAAGGAATCCATGGCAAAGAAATGATTGCCAAAGGCATAGCAGTAGAGAAAATCAATAAGAGAGATAGGGTACAGGGATAAGACATGAGGGTTAAGAACATAGTGTTGGAATATGCTCTTGGAACATTTAGTGAGTAGGAGAAGGAAAAGGAACCAGCAAAAAATACATAGTAGTCAAAGTAGTGCAAGAATTGGGAAAAGAGCTATGGTTTTCCAGCATCAAAGAAGTAAAGGGAGAATATTAAGGAGGATCTCTAATGTGTCACATACTTCAGAAAGGTTTAAAAAAAATTAATGTTGGATTAATTTGAACTTTTGATTGATTGCAAAAATCTAGGCCAGTGATGATGAGGCCAGGTATGTGAGTGCAGAGAACAGTAAGTGTCCTTGTAGCTTCATCTGACCACCATGTGATCACCTACTTCATGCGAGTTTTCCATAAAATAGTCACTTTGGCAAGCATACATTTTGCATTCGAACAACATGATCAGCCCACCAGAGTTGCTCACTGTGAAGCATAGTTTCAATGTTTGGCAGTTTAGTTTGATCAAGGATCTCAATGTCTGGTACCTTATCCTGCCAGGTGATCTTCAGAATCTTCCTAAGACAGTTCAAATGGATGTGATTTAGTTTCCTGCCATGGTGCTGGTAGAGTATCTATATTTCACAGGCATACAACAATGAGGTCAGCACAAAGGCTCTGTAGACCTTCAGTTTGGTAGTCAGTCTAATACCTCTTCTCTCCCATACTTTTTTTTGGAGTCTCCCAAATACTGAGCTAATTCTGGCAATGTGTATGTTGACCTCATTGTCAATGTGTACATCCATGGAAAGTACACGACTAAGGTAAGCGAACTTATCCGCAGCATTCAAAATTTCTCTTTTTATTGTAAATTGTACATATGCATGATGTGGTGGTGGTTGATGGAGCACCTGTGTTTTCTTGATGTTAATTGTCAGGTCAAAATTAGCACAGTCAGCAGAGAATTGATCCATACTTTGTTGCATCTCAGCTTCAGAGGTTGCATTGAGTACACAATCATTTGCAAACAGAAAATCATGCACCAACACTCCCTCCACTTTGGTCTTGGCTTGTAGACTTTTCAAATTGAAGAATTTACCCTCAGTGTGGTAGCTGACCTTGATGCCATGTTCATCCTCAGATAGAGGATACAAGGTAAGCTGAATATGAAGTGAGGATACTTAAAAAATACAATTAAATGCTGAGCAGAATGTACTGGGAGAAAGAGAAAGAGAGAGGTAGAATATATTAAATCATCTCACATAAAAGAGGAAATACAATGGAGGGGAAGGCAGGGGAACGTGAGAAAAGTGAGCCTTACTTTCATTGGATTTGATTTAAGGAAGGAATAACACATATTCAACTGGATATAGAAATCTATCTTACCCGCAGGAAGGAGGGGTGGGATAAGAGAGGGAAGATAATAGAAGGGATGGCACATTGAGGGAAGGGATAGTCCAAAGCAAACACTATTATGGGGGGACAGGTCAAGGGAGAGAATGGAATATATTCCATTATAGGACAGGATAATGGGAAATGTGGTTAGTCTTTTACAACATGACTGTTATGGAAATGTTTTGTATGGCTACATATGTATGTCCTATATTGAACTGCTTGTTCTCTCAACAAGGGTGGGTGGGGAGGAAGGAAGGGAGAGAATGTGGAACTCAAAACTTTAAAAATGAATGTTAAAAATTGTTTTTGCATGCAACTGGTAAATAAGTTGTACAGGCAATGGGATATAGACATTTATCTTGCCCTACAGGAAAATAGAGGGGAGGGGGATAGAAGAAGGGAGGGGTGATAGAAGGGAGGGAAGATTGGGGAAAGGGATGATTGGGGTGCAGGCTGTCCTGGGAAGGGAGAGGGGAGAGATGAGGAGAAAATTTGGAATTCAAAATCTTGTGGAAGTGAATGTTGGAAACTGAAAATAAATTACATTTAAAAAGTAGAAGAAGAAGAAGAAAGAGGAGGAAAAGATTGGAAGGAAGGAAAACAGAAAGGAAGAAAAAAGAAAAGGAAGAAGAGACAAAGGAAGGAAGAAAAAAGAGGAAAAAAGAAAGGGAAGTGAGGATGGAAAGAATCAAAGAAAGAGAAAGGAAAAAGAAAGTGAAGAAAGAAAAGAGAATAAAAAGAAAGAGAAAGGGAAGGAAAGACAGAAAAAAGAATGAAAGGGAAGGAGGGAGAAAAAACAAGGAAAAACAAAATAAGGAAGAAAGTAAGAGAGAAAAGGAGAAGAAAGGAAAAGAAGAGAAAGAAGGAACAATAAAGAGTAGAAGGAAGGAAAAGAAAGAAAAAAGGAGGGAAAGAAAAAAGACAGGAATAAAAAAAGAAAAACAAGAGGGAAGACAGGGAAAGAAAGAAAGACAAAAGAGAAAGGGAAAGGAAGGAAGGAAGAAAAAAGAAAAAGAAAGAAAAGAGAAAGAAAAACAAGACAGAAGAATGGAAAATAAAGGGAAGCATGAAGAGAGAAAGAAAAAAGGGAGAGAAAAAAGGCAAAGAAAGAATGAAAGAAAGAAAAAAGAAAGCTGAATTCATTAAACCTAAAAGTGCTCTTGGTATAGTAAGTAGAGTGCCTGAAATCAAGAAGTCCTGGGTTCAGACAGATCCTTCCTCAAAAACTTACTAACTGTGTGATACTTAGGGAATCACTTAACCTCTCTCAGCCTCAGTTTCCTCATCGATAAAATGAGACGATTGCACCTGTAAGGATCCTTCCTGCTCTGAATCTTTTTGCTTCTATGATCTCACACTGATCCTAATTTGAAGATTATAAATCAGACTGAATCCAAGAACGGGCACAGCTGGGTTTGGAGCCCAGCATCTCCCTTCTGCATCCCTCCCTGAGTCTAAGGAGAAGCTGTAAATTTCAATTCTGACTTATTGGATCAAAGACCCAATGAAGTCCTTTGTGAAGTTAATGCAAAATCTCCTAGCGGTGAATATTTCTTGAGAGCAGAGGGGAAGAAAAAGGCAGAGGGATATAGATGCACATTTTTGTGATAGGCTTTTAATTAATGTGGGGAGAGGTGGTGTTGGTGTGAGGGGGGATATCTCTGCTTCCAGAAAAGGAACATAGCCTATCAGGTCCTTGCAGGAGGAAGCCCTTTTAAAAAAAAAAAAAAAATCTTCACCACAGGCAGTAAAGGAACAACATCTGAGTCTCCCAGAGCTCTTAGTTTCATTCCTAGATCTCTCACCTTGGGTAATGGGAGCCCTTCTACAGAACCCCCGGTGAAAGCCCAAGCCTTGGTGCTCCTCCTCTGAGGACTGATACTTCCAGAGGTTGTCAGAATACAAACCATTTAATAGCCCTTTGCAAATTACCAGAATTAGAGTTGTTAATGGCACCAACCCACTGTGAATTGCTTCCTAGACCCCAGCAGGCTCCCTGCAGGGTTCTATTAACACTTCTCCAAGGCATGTCTGGAGCTGATCAGGAAGTTGACAACTGAAACTTTTCCAAATAAGTAAGTCCTTTCTTTTTTTTTTCAGTTTAACCACCCTCAACAGACCCAGCTACTTTCTGCCTTTTTTTTTTCCTTTTTTGATGAAAAAAGGCTTTAGGAGCCTCCTTGATAAAAGATACTCCTGAGGGGAGGATACTTACCTACAAGGTCAAAGTTTGGAGCGGTCTAGTGCTGTGATTTGAGGAGCTTCCAGAGCAAAGAAAACTTTATAGTCAGAGAAGATGGTTGCTTATAAAATTCAATATAAAAATAACTGGAGAGAATGAGAGGGGGAGGAAAAAGACCCCCTCCCCCCAACCTTTTTTTCTACTCTGGCCAAAATTTGTCAGGAATGTGGGTCATATCTGAAAAGGCTCATCCAAGAAAAGAGAGATGGGCTAAGAAGAATACCATATGGCCTTCTTGTGAGATAGCATTAGCTCAAGCCTTTTGGTGTATGGCCTTAAGCACCCTCCCACCCCCACGCCCCTTTACAGCATAGTGCACTGCATGAGACTTTGTCCACGGGCGCATAGAATAGAGGGAAGCATACATAGAAAATTATTCAGTCTCCCAGGAATACACTGCTGTATCACACAAAAGTCTTCCATGGCTTTCTTGCTCTCTTTCTTCTCTGACAACAGAGTCAACTTGTATGAGAATTTATTTAGAACCACCAACCCAAAAGTGGGGGCTAGCCTAGAGGATGCTTATTAACCTCCTAGGAAGAGAGAGTAGCTAGGTGGCTCAATGGATAGAATTCTGGGCCTGAAGTCAGAAAGATGAGTCTTCCTGAGTTTTAATCTGGCCTCAGACACTTCCTAGCTGTGTGACCCTGGACAAGTCACTTAACCCTGTTTGCTTTAGTTTCCTCATTCGGAAAATGACCTGGAAAAGGATATGACAAACCACTCCGGTATTCATGCCAAGAAAAGCCCAAAAGGGGTCATGAAGTGTGTGAAACAAATGAACAACACTAACAGGAAGAGAGAGAGATTGTTCCCCTGGTCAGGCATAGCTACCACCTTCTTGCTCGATGTATCAAATGCCAAGCCTTCCTGATCAAGGTGTAGCAATGAAATTCCCTCCTCCTTAGAATGGCACACTTTAGTTAACAAAAATCTATATTTTAAATGCAGATGCTCTTAGGGAAAGATGTATTCAGATAAAAATCTTTGTTCAGGGCTTGCCCTCAATAAGGAAGTAAACAAAGGAAGAGAAAATTTAAAGGATTTTATTGTAACACCCAAGACAAAAGTGCGCTGTGTGTGTAGCCTAGAAAGGATTTCAAAACACCTGTTTTTACAGACAACTTTTTGTAATAAGAGTAAAATAATCCTGATACATATACATTTCAAAAGGGGATGGGCTGTTACACTTCTAGCCACTCAGCTAGTGCTGCTTCATAGAGAAATGAGATTAGATTACCACATAGGGTATCACACTATATCAGCCCATACTCTGCCTAAAGGGAATGTAAATTTTAATCTCTGAAACTTTTTTTTATTTTTATTTTTATTTTTTCCTCTTAAAGACCAGTCTTACCTCTAAATCACTCTGGTTCCTGACCAAAAATTACTTGGTCACTGTTTGGGCCCTGATTGGCCCAGAATGAATGTAAATAACAATTGTGTTTGTTTTGTCCAGAAACCCTGAGGTCTCCTCATCTCAGATCAATTTTTTTTAAAAAGAGAGGTCATTCTTTGCCTCATTTTTTAAAGCCTTAATCACTGAAGGGGCGCTGCCTCAGTCAAACTGAGACCTGTTAAAGATGTTAGCTTGAAAAGGTCAAGGATTCCTGCTACATTCTGGGCCATCTCTGATTGTCCTGATCTACATCTAGTCACTGGACCCAGATGGCTCCAGAGGAGAAATTGAGGCTGGTGATTTTTCACAGTCCTTCCTCGCTGTAATCCAATTCACTTGAATGCCATAGCATCACCTCCCTGAAGTCATGTTCCTCATTGAAAAGGAAGAACAAACAACCCCAAACAGCATAGGGAAATGTGCTTAGAGATGAAGAGATTGGATGAAAAATGTTGACTAGCAGGTCATAAAAAGGACAAAGGGATGGGATCAAAGTATATGCTGCCTTTCTCTAAGACTCTACACACAGCCAAAAACAAGCCAGACTGGAAACAATGGGGTCACTTGGAATAAGATAGCATGAATTTCAATAGATGTCTTTTGTTACTGCAGTGGTTCTGTCATTCAGTGATGTTTGACTCTTCATGACCCAATGTACCCCATAGCATATTAGGTCCTTCTATCTTCCACCATTTCTCAGTCTGTCTAAGTTCATATTCATTGTTTCCACTATACTCTCTATCCATCTCATTCACTGCCTCCCCTTTCCTTTTCCCTCATCTTTCCAATGAATCCTGTCTTCTCATTAAGTGACTAAAGTACTTCAGTTTTAGCTTCAACGTTTGAATTTCCAGTGAATAGCCTGTATAAAAATTTCTTTAAGTATTGACTGATTTGGTCTCCTTGTCATCCAAGGGACTGTCAAAAGTCATCTCCAGAATTGGAAAGTGTCAACTCTGCTACTTAGCTTTCCTTATAGTCCAACTCTCACATATTACTACTGGAAAAAACCATAGCTTTGCCTATACAGACATTTGTTGGCAAGGTGATGTATGCTTTTTAGTATGCAGTCCAGATTTGCCATAGCTTTCCTTCCAAGGAGCAAACACCTCTTAATTTCATGGCTGCACTCACTGTCTGCAGTAATCTTTGAGCTCAAGAATATAAAATCTGATGCCTTTTCCATTGCTTCTCCCTCTATTTGCCAGGAAATGATAGGATCAGTTGCTAAGTGATTTTATTTATTTATTTATTTTGATGATAACCTTCAAGCCAACTTTTATACTTTATTCTTTCACCTTATGTAAGAGGCTTCTTAATTCCTCTTCACTTTCTGCCATCAGAGTAGTATCATCTGCATATCTGAGATTGTTGCTGTCTCTCCAAGCATCCTTAATTCCAGCTTTGATTGATCCAGTCTAGCATTTCACATTATGTTCTGTGCATTTAATTTAAGTTAAATAAATAAGATGACAACATGCATCTTTATTTTACTCCTTTTCCAATCTCAAACCAATCAGTTGTTCCATGTTTAGTTCTACCTCTTGCTTCTTGGCCCACATACAGGTTCCTTAGGAGACAAGTAAGATAACCTGTTGCTCCCATCTCTTTGAAGTTGTGTCACATTTTGTTGTAATCCACATAGTCAAAGGTTTTAGTGTAATCGATGAAGTAGAAGTAGATATTTTCCTAGAACTCCCTTGCTCTCTCTATACTCCAGCAAGTGTTGGCAATTTGGTCTCCAGTTCTCCATCTCTTCAAAAACCATTTTGTTCTTCTGGTTATTCTTGCTTCACTTATTATTGAAGCCTAGCTTGTAGATTCTTAAGTATAAACTTATATAAGTATAAGCTTGCTGGCATGTAAAATGAGCACCACTGTCATTTGAACATTCCTTGGCATTACCCTTCTTTGGGTTTGGGGCACTAAAGTGATCTTTTTCCATTTTCCATTGGTCACCGTTGTGTTTCCGAAATTTGCTGGTGTATTGAGTGCAACACTTCAACAGCATTATCTTTTAAGATTCTTAATAGCTCAACTGGAAATCCATCACCTCCACTACTCTACTAGGCTTATGGTTAACAGTGGGTCACTTTCTGAGGGTCACTTTACTTCGTTCTCCAGAATGTCTAGCTTTAGATCAGTAAGCCCACCATCTTGGTTATCAGTAATATTAAAATTTCTTGTTATAGTTCCTTGGTGTATTCTGGCTACCTCTTCTGCTTCCATTAAATCCCTTCCTTTTTGTCTTTTATTATGCTCATTTTTGCATGGAATTTTTTCTTGACATCACTAATTTTCTGGAAGAGATCTCTGTATTTCCCATTCTATTGTTTTCTTCTGTTTTTTTGCATTGCTCATTTAAGAAAACCTTATCTCTTCTTGCTATTCTCTGGAATTCTGTATTCAGGTGAGTATATCTTTTCTTTTTTCCTTTTCCTTTCCTTCTTTCTTCAACTATTTGTAAAGCCTCTTCAGACAACCATTTTGCTTTTTTGCTCTTTCTTTTCTTTGGAATTTTTTGTTTTTGTTGTTACTTCCTCCTGCAAAATATTACAAACTTTTGACTTTTGAGAAACTTACTGCAAAACTCTGACTGACAAAACTCTTCAGGCAGTCTACCAGATTTAATCTTTTAAATCTATTCATCAATTCCACTTCATATTCATAAGGGATGTTAATTAGGGCATACCTATATGGTCTGATAGTTTCCCCTATTTTCTTCAATTTAAGTCTAAATTTTACAATAAGAAACCCATGATCTGAGCCACAATAAACTCCAGATCTTGTTGTAACTGACTGTATAGAGCCACTCCATTTTTGATTGCAAAGTAGATAATCAAGACGACTTCGATATTGACCATCTGTTGACATCCATGTATAGAAGCCTTTGGGGTTGTTAAAAAAGAGTAGATGTCTACCTTTTTGTGAATGAGTTTGACAAAGGCACAGATTGCTTTGACTGTGTGCTGGCATTCAAAGTCTAGAAGCCTAAGTTTTCTCATCTCTGAAACAGAGATAATAGTATCTGTTATATCTGCTGTAGTATCTGTATATATCTGTTATACACCTGTAAGTTTCTGCTATATAGTCCTTGTTGTTAGGATCAAATGAGATAATGTATGTAAAAAACTGTGCGACCTTTAGAAAAATATGAAAAATACCTGCTTTTGTTATTATTTCCTCCTAGTAACTAGAGAGATGATCCCCACTGAGGGAAGGAGAGTTTTAATGAGGTGGCGGGGAGGATGGAGGGAAGGGGACAGGGAAACCAAAATCAAATTTCCTTTACTACCTAATAGGGTTATTGCTTCCATTAAACCATTAGTGCCTTAAATTTGACATGTGAAAATTTGCTTTCTGCCTTAGATGTTTTTTCTTTAAAGTAGTGACAGGATCAGATCAGAGATAATCTTTTTAATATGAACTTAGTCAACTTGGTTTGGGAGTCAAGGTCTATCAGAGGCTATTTCCCCCAGTGATTTGACCAATCCAGGCCCATTCTGGTTTCTTCTCTCCACCCATAGAGAAACGGAAACCAAAGAAGGCAGTAGCCAGCTATTGAAGGAGAGACAGAGACAGAGAGACAGAGAGAGAGAGACAGAGACAGAGACAGAGAGAGAGAGACAGAGACAGAGAGACAGAGAGAGAGAGAAGAAGGAGGAGGAGGAGGAGGAGGAGGAGGAGAAGGAAGGAAGGACCCTTGGTTTGAATTTGTCTGGGGAGAATGGGAGGTATAGAAAGTCAGTGGGATAAGAAGCAGAATCCTAAGACCGCTGCAGGTCCAAAAAATATTCTTTCTTGCTTTTACTCAGGCTTTATTCCCAGAGTTCATAGAGTAACTATGTTGCAATAGTGTGCCCCAGATAATATTGAAACAATGTGACTGGAGCAACAGATCACCAGTGAAAGAGATACCTCTGCGGCTGGTTTTTGTTTATTATTTGTTAATTGCTTTCAGGAGATGTTTGAGAAATGTCACCAACCATGGTCTAAGTGATAACTCCTGACCTGCACACTAAATGCTCTGCATCCTTGTTAGCAATTTCCCTGCTGTTAATTTCTACAGGCATTTTTGAAACACTTTTCAGATGCTAAGCACTGTGCTAAGTGTTTTACAGATATTATCTCATTTTACTGTTGAATGGTGGTTATGATATTTTAGGCATCACTAATATTACCATTGGAGTCCTTTGATTCTTTCCTTAGGAGCCTCCTATTAAAATTCATTATCCTGATAGGAAGATAGTATTGTCCTTTAAATCGTTATGAGTTAGACCCTTCGGGGCAGTTGACAGAATTCAAAGTGGGGCACTGGAGTGGTGGAAAGGTCTTATATAGGGAGGTAGTGAGGAAACCAAAGATACACTGACTATACTAACTTTACAGTGGTGTTCAAGTCTGAGCTCTCACTGGAAATACTCTAATGCACAATTTGCCAAACAAATCAGCAGATGTTATTTGTATTAAAAACTGAGTGAAAGAATGAATGAGTGTATCTTGTTCAATAAAAGGATTTCAGTATTTTCCCCTATTGACTCAAAGGCTTATGTAGAGATCATTAATTCCTTAACAGAGAGACAAGGATTGGGAGATGGTAAAGGGAAGGGAGGATGATGTATAACAATGGTGGTGAAGTTATGGAAAGGCACTGCCCGCTGAAATAAATCAGAAACCTGAGGAAAGCCACTCCAAAACACACACACACACACACACACACACACACACACACACACACACACACGGGAAAGTATGGTACATTTGTTCAAAAGAGATTTATGTATCATTTAGTATTTGTAGATATAGAGCTAGAAGGAACCTCAGAGACAACCTTCATTTTATTTTTTTCCTCAATAGTATTTTATTTTTTTCCAGTTACACGTAAAGAGAGTTTTCAGCATTCACTTCTGTAAGATTTTGAGTTCCAAATTTTTTCTCCCTTTTCTTCCCTCCTCCCCAAAACAGCAAGTACTCTGATATAGGCTATACATATATAATCATATTAAACATATTTCCACATTAGCCATGTTATAAAAGAAGAATCAGAACAAAAGGGAAAAACCAAGAGAAAATAAACAACAAAAGAGAAAATAGTAATCTTTGATCTGCATTCAGACTCCATAGTTCTTTCCTCGAATGTGGATAGCATTTTCCATCATGAGGTTTTTGGAATTATCTTAGATCATTGTATTGCTGAAAAGAGCTAAGTCATTCGTGGTTGATCATCACACAATGTTACTATTATTATGTACAATGTTCTCCTAGTTCTGCTCATTTCCCTCAGCATCAGTTTGTATAAATCTTTCCAGGTTTTTCTGACATCTGTCTGCTCAAGACAAGAGTATTCCTTTACGTTCATATACCACAACTTGTTCAGTTGTTTCTCAATGAATGGGCAACCCCTCAATTTCCAATTCTTTGCCACCACAAAAAGAGCTACTATAAATATTTTTGTACATGTGGGTCATTTTCCCTTTTTTACAATCTCTTTGGGACACAGACCTAGTAATTCAACAGCTTCATTTTAGAGATGAGGAAACAGGCCCATAGAGGTTAAGTGACTTGCCTAAGGTCTCACAGGTAGTTAGCATTTGAGCCCAGAACTATTGATTCTAGAGTCAATGCCTGGTCTTTCCTCTGTATCAGGCTTCCTGAGAAAAGGCTTCTTAGAAGAGAGTAGCATGTGAGTTGAGCCTTGAAAGGAGTGAGGAATACTAAAGACATGAGGTGAGGAGTTCTTGGGGAGAAGAAAGACTAGATCAGATTTGAGATTTGGGAATATCACTTTGCCAGCTGTGTAGATTGTGCATTGGAGAGGGGAGACAGTCAGGGAGACCAGGGAGGAAGCTACTGATGCAGGTTAGGAGAAAGGCAATAAAAAGATTAGAGAGGTTGTAGAATGGATAAGGAGAAAAGAATAAAGATGCTAAAGAGGTCGAATTGATGAGGTTGGGAAACTGATTCTACTCAACTCATCATTTCCTCTTTGAAGATACTTGAAGATTTTTGAATGGAAGGCTGAGCACATGCAAATGGGCTACTATGATTATTGCTATTGATTTGGGCACAAGCATATCATGGCGTGAATTTTTTATTTCATTGGTTTGGAATATGAGTGGCTGCATTTACAATGTCTCCCCATGCGTAGATCATATATCATCGGAGTGTATATCACTACCCTATCTGGAAACAGGATGTTTTATGGATACAATTCAATGAAAGTTTCATTATGTAACATACTGTGATTTGACACAGTGGTTTGAATTTAAAGCTTTCTGCCTGCATTGTTAGAACGAGAAGCCTTCAATTCTAAGCTTTATTGAGCATTGTTTTAAAAAAAAAAATGACCGTCTGCGACGTCTCCAAGGATAATAAACATGACAAATTGTGGTACACAGTATACACATTGTCACTCTGAATTTACTGTCAAAAACTTTTCCCTGCTAGTCACACTAAATTTATATATACTCTTGACTTAAATCCATCATACTCTATCTTTTAATGTGAGCTGCCTAGGTGACTACTGCTTTTATATGGGAATCAGTGTGGTATAGTGAAAGTAGCACTGGCAAGAGTTAGAAGACTGGTGTTCAAATCCCACAGACACAGTGAAGAGTCTCTAAGGATCCGGGTTTAAAATCTAGTCTCAGTCACTTACTAGTGGCATGACCCTGGGTAAGTCACTTAAGCTCTGTCAGCCTCAATTTCTCCATCTTTAAAATGGGGGTTAATAATCATACCTATCTTCCAGAGTTGTTGTGAAGGTAAAATGAGGTAATATTTATAAAGCATTTCACTAGCCTTATAATGTTGTATAAGTGTTAGATATCTTAGTGACCTTATCACTAAAATGCAGAGACTGGACTAGCTAGCCTATAAGGGTCTTTCTAGCTTTACATTTGTAATCCTATGAAATGTGGGAAGCACTCACAAAAAGGTGTCATGATGTAATAGGGAAAGCCCTGGACCCAGAATTAGGAGAATTCTACATTGCAGGGTTTTTGCAGCCACTACTTACACAGCTATGGGAAAGCCATATAACCTTTCTGTACCTCAACTCCCTTACCTATAAACTGCATATAAAAATAGCCACAGTCTCTATTTTACATGGTTGTTTTAAGGCTGAAATGAGGAAAGGTATGTAAAGTACTTTGTAAATCTTAAAAGTACTTTGCAAATGTGAGTTACAGCTCTGATTTTATCGTTGGCACTGGATATAATTCATGGCCCTTAATTGAGGGTTCCTTTTGTATTTCTTTAAATATTGTATAGAGTCTCCCTAAACAATCCCCCTGACACGTATGACCGCCCTCCCCCATACACACAAAAAAGGTTAACTCAAGTTGAAGGCACTTTATCATTCAGCATCTACTCAAAACTGTAGTTTGCAAGTCCCAACCAGGGAGCTTATCTTACTCATCCTGCCCAGGAACACTTTAGCTTAACCAAAAGATATTTAATTAAGATAGATAACAAATAAAGTGAAGAGAAGATACTTACCGCCTCCCCCTCCCCCCATTGAATATACTCTCCCACAGGTTATCATACTACCATGGGGAAAGGCAAACATATAGGAAATAAAAGTGACCAGGCCACTCTTATACCTCCTAAGTGACTGTTAATGCCCCCGGTCATGCCATCATTCTGCTGTCCACTGGGTATTGTGACTCACCTCTCTGCTGTGTCAGTGCTATGAGGTCAGTAATGTCTGTTGGTTTCATGGTCAAGGTTTTCTATGGCCTTCATCTCTTCAGGTCCATCTGTGTGTATATATGTATGTGTATGTGTATGTATGTGTATGTGTGTGTGCGTGTGCATGTACACACACATACACCCATACACACACACACACACACACACACACACACACACACACACACAGGCTATCCAAAGCATGCCCCTTCTGCTCTCTCCTTCTACTCTTTCTCTTTCATCTCCTTTCCTCTCTAAAATCCAGATCATTCCAATTTGTTTTTCTTCTCCTACTTAGACCTTGAAATGGAGTCTGTCCATGTTTTAGGTTGAGCCAAACTTGTGTCAAATCCCTGCTAACTTCTGTTTGATATGGGATCAAAATGAGACAGTCATGGGTCATTCAACAGTTAACAAAAGGGGATTTATTTAGCCATAGCAAGGAAGGATATTCAACATGGATAAGCACAGAAGACACTACAAATCAATCTCCCTGAGTGAAGTTTCCCTGCCCGAGTTGTCCACTGTGGTCCACTAGCCAAGCATCAGTGTACCCTGGGGCTCCTCATGAGGGTTTTGCATGCAGACAACTAGGAAGTGATATTTGATGGCTGGAATCTTTAGTCTCCTAAACCAATATGATCTCAAGGATTATTTCCATACCTTTTAAGGGAAAAAAAAATCTCAATTTTCATAAGGGACAATAATGGAGGTGAGGTTAGTTTATTGTTTCTCACCACAGCCTGTGTATCCCAAATGTCTCAGGAACATAGAGGAATGCATTATGGGGACTGAAGTTTCATGGGTCAGAACAGAGCCACTGAGATTTTGAAGGCAAGATCAAGCACCAGGACTCCAGGTAGGAGGATGAAAACCTGGAGTAACTAGGCACAAGTGTTCACATTGAGTTTCACTTTGCTACGGTATTGTAGCACAAATGAGTGGTGGGGAGAGAGAGAGAGAGAGAGAAAGAGAGAGAGAGAGAGAGAGAGAGAGAGAGAGAGAG
This sequence comes from Potorous gilbertii, assembly GCA_028658325.1. Lineage (NCBI taxonomy): Eukaryota > Metazoa > Chordata > Mammalia > Diprotodontia > Potoroidae > Potorous > Potorous gilbertii. The sequence goes on along the minus strand of CM053772.1, from coordinate 77,987,120 downwards.
AGAGAGAGAGAAGGTGAGAGGGGAAGCAGGAGAGGAGAGGAGAAGGGGAGAAGAGAGAGGAAAAGAGGAGAGGGAAAGAAGAGGGAGAAGGGAGGGGAGGAGAAGAACCCTAGCAGGTGTATTGCAGTGCAAGATCAGAGACTGGCTAGAGCAGACTTGGCAGTAGGTAGGGGCCAAAATTAAAATAAACTAAACTTCTTCAGGCCACAGAGTTTTTTAGTGACTCACTTTCCAAGTAAAGGTATAATTAATTATTAAACTATTTTGCCATATTAAATAAAGGGAATAAACCATATTTAAAAAGGGGAAATTTCAATTAATATAAATTAATTACACATATTACTTAAGGTTTTTATTTATCATAAATTCACATTAATGTTAAAAAATTACTTTGCTAAGTGGTACAGGTTTTAATACATTTTCAGGTTTTCTTACTGTTTACATTTAGAAATAACTGAAAACAGAGAAAAGATAAGACTCTTGTTCCTCTCAGACTAGAGACAAACTGACCATTGATGGTTGTCAAAGGTCACATGACAAATAAGAGGAAGTGGACGGTGGCAACCCACCCACCAAGTTATATGATGGGCACAATAGTGACCAGTGGAAAGTGGGTTAAATGGGCTTGGACAAAGCACTCGTTACATCATTACTTTCTTTTACATCCTCTACATTTTTTCTCCTGCATTCCAAAATCCTTTGGCCAACTACAAGTGGTCCATAGATTGTGTGTGATTGTGTGTTGTGCAGGCCTGAGCTACAGTCTGAATGTTGTAGACATTGGCTACAGCAACAAGACCTCCACTCTCTAAAATAAATTACTCTGGTGCAGTTGACTGGAACTGACCAAAGCTTGGCTATTGTTGCTTTGGGGATCTACAAGAGGACATTATGAGTTTAACTTCCTTTTATGGTACCTGTCAAGAGCAGGTCACATGATTTTCTCTAATTCTTTAAACTGTTTTTCATGCTTGAATTTGGTCTCCTCTAAACTATGTCTGGTCAAAAGTGAGTTGTGACTCACATCTATTGATTGCATGCGGAGAAAATGCAATGGAGGATGCCAGTGACTAGTTTTTAAGTTTCATAACTCAAAATGTGAGAGACTTAAACTTGCATCCTTAAAACTTGAGTTTTCTTTCCCTACATGGGGGAGGGGGAACAGAGCTGATTGAGATGAAACTTTTATTCTTTGGAGCCTTAAAAAAAGTTCTTGTAAGTTCCTAAATAGCAGAGAGAGATCGATTAACCATGTGACTCATGTACAGAAAAATGAAACTGAGTACTGGGGTAGGAAGAGACCCCGGGATCCCTGAGCTAGTAGTGCAGGGGGCAGAGATGGGTGCCATCTGGCAGCTGTTTCCCACTATGCAGTTCCTTATTCAGCTGAGACCGATAGCTGCACATAAGGGTGGTAGAGAGGAACAATTGCTTGTGGGCCCTGGCTCTATACTGGTTAAAGAACAAATTCAGAGGAAAACAGCAGCTGTATGGCTCTGATCGTCAGGAGCAGAGAGGACCTAGACCTCCAGTCTAGGATGGATACCTGCGTTGAAATGATCAGGGCAGGAGCCCCAGCCCAAAGAGAAGTCTGCAGTTCAGTCACTAAACATGCAGAGCATCCCAGAGGGCCAACAATGGCTGAGTCTACCAGAAGTCTACTGAAACCCCCAACCAGAGCTAAGCCAACAGACCCAAACCTGGATCAGGAGTTTGCAGAGTTCAAATCAAAGGGCAGTGAGGAGATGTTTCTCCGGATCACATCCCTTTAGGTGTATTGCAAGCTTGTAGGCCACAAAACTGAGCTGTGAAAGCTACAGAAAGATATAAGATGACAGATGCCTAGGTCAGACAGGTCCCAGAAGCATGTAGGGCAGGGGTACGGAACCTCTGGTATGGATTCCAGCATTAACCTAAGTTCCAAAGTCAAGAAGTCAGCTGAAAGAATGAGCAAACAAAAAATTCTAATGAGGGCCATCCCATGGAGCAAACTCAGAGTTGTCCTTGCTGGTTCTGGTCAACCATGTGGGAACTTTGGGGCCTCCTTCCAGTCACTGGTGACTCATGGATGAAGAGGCTGAACTTTGAGATGATGCAGTCTTCTTTTTAGCTGTGGAATTAGAAGAGCTGATGACTCAGTGGATGTTTGAAAAGGAAAAAGAAAATCCACCATCAGCTCTCTCTTCCTTTCCAGCTGAAAATAGTGTCAAGATTATTTTAAGAAGCCTCCTAAGAGTGGGGAATGGAAGGGTGGGGGTCTTGCCCTACCCCAATCCCAGCCTCCATTCAGTGTGAGCACATGGGAGCATATGGGAACTAAAGCACCAAGTCTTGTCCAGGCAAGACTCAGCCTGGGTGTGGCTTTCCTCTTTTGTGTTCTTTCCTGACCTTAGAGAAATGTCTCCTGAGATGCACGAGTCTAAGTTTGGAAACAATGTCATGAGATTCAGAGGGTCAAGTGTGACTGTAACTGATGGGCAACAGGAAAATATCTATATCTGAGAACATCATGCCATACCCTTAACAAGAGGAATGGGTCAAAACTGGTTTGTTTTTTTTTTACCAGCAGATATGACCTGGGAGTTGTTTGGTCAAGTGGCAGAGCAAAAGTGAAATATAAAATGCCCTATCAGCAATCCCACAACTTGCTTTATAATCTGATAAGATTTAAACAGCTTCCTATCAGACTGGGTTAGTGAGGTGAGTGGATAGAGTGCCTAGCCCTGAAGTCAAGGACATCTGAGTTTGAATCCAGCTTCAGACAATTACTAGCTGTGTGACCTTGGGGCAAGTCACTTAACCCTCTTTAGCTTCTTTATCTATAAAGCAAGGCTAATAACATCACCTACTCTTCAAGAGTTTGTGGAGCTCAAATGACATAATATTTGGAAAGGGCTTAGCCCAGTGCCTGGCATATAGTAAGTGTTATATAAATCTTAGCTACTGTTATTATTAAGTTAGATTCAAGATTTCATCCCAGAGGCAATTAGGAGGTGCAGAAGATAGAGCATGGGAATCTAGAGTCAGGAAAACCTGGTTTAAAATCTAGCTGAAGATACTTCCTCCCTGTGTAACCCAGAGAAAGTCATTTAACTTCTGTTTGATTCAGTTTCCTCAACTATGTAATTGAAATAATAGTAATACCTATCTCCTAGAGTTTCAGATTGAAAGCACAGAGGCAATTATTTTACAAGTCATGCGGAGGGAAAAAAGGTAACATCGAGTACTGGAAAGTTTGCTAGATTTAGTATGAGGTGCACAGAGTTCCAATCCATACTCTGCCATGCCTTTCTTGCATAAACTTGTCACATAAAGGGCAAGTCACGTATTCTCTCTGAGCCTTGTTGTCTTGATCTGTAAGATGAGGGAGTTATTTAATCCAAGTTCTCTTCCGACTTATTCAATCATCTAGCAAAAAGAACTTTTAAAAGATTGTGGAGCAGTGGATAAAGACCCATCAGGAGGACCTGAGTTCAAATATGGCCTCAGACACTTACTAGCTCCAAAAAAAAAAAGATGATGTTAATAAGCAATGTGTGGTGAATAGAAAAATTTCTGTTGCTAGAGTCAGAAGACATAAATTACAACACTACCTCTGATGCTTAGTAGCAGTACAACCTTGCCCTCCTTCTTAAAGTTAAGCTCATCACTTCTAATTTTACAGCCTCTCGGATTCCTCTCCTCTCTGATTGGAGGACTGGAGGATGGGGTACCAAACTCCTCCCAATGTCTTGCTTTAATAGAGGGCAGAAACTGGACTTTAGCACCCATTCCACTCTCTATCTGCTGTTCTGTTTCATTTTAGTTCCATGGAACAAAGTTCCCCTGGTTTATTTTCCCATCCTTCCTGACTCCTTTTGTGCCTTTTCTCTCCTTGTTAGATTTTAAGCTCCTTGCAGGCAGACATTCTCTTTCTTTTTATCAATTGTATGCTCAGTGCTCATCACAGTACCTGGCACATATTGTTGTTGTGGGTCAATCATTTCAACTATATCTGACTCTTTGTGACTCTATTTGGGGTTTTCTTGGCAAAGATACTGGAGTGGTTCACCATCTCCTTCAGCTCATTTTATAGATGAGGAAACTGAAGCAAAGAGGGTTAAGTGACTTGCTTAAAGTTAGTATCTGAGGAATGATTTGAACTCAGGTCTTCCTGACTCCAGGCCTAGAACCCTATCTACTGCACCACTACCTGCATGGCACATAGTAGGCACTTAATAAATGTTTATTGAATTGGATCTGACTAGGTGCCCCCTGAGGTCCTTTCTAGTTCTACTTCTATAATCCAATTATACCTTCCAAAAAAGGTGAGCATTGATAACTATCAACCCATTTATCTATTTTCGCACCTTTTAAATGCTTTATGAGAATGATCTACTTGTCTGTAGGAGCCATTGTCTATGATAATATAAGAAAGGAGCAAACAGACTTTCACAAATGACTTTTCTCTGCAGCAGACCACATCTTTGCATTCCCACAATTGATTGAAAGGTGTATAGAATGGAAGATTCCATTTGTTCACCGGTTTTAAAATATACTTGATTTTATAAAACAAAAATCAGCTTCAAGTTTCTCTCCAAACAAGGAGTCTCTCATATATATGGTAAAATGATACATGACTCTTTGGTAAATACAATCAATCAGCAACCATTTATTACTGTTGCTCGTGGTGAGTCATTTCAGTTGTTTCAGTGAGTATCTCTATGACCCATTTTGGGGTTTTCTTGGCACTGATATTGGGGTGTTGAGCTGTTTCCTTCTCCATCTCATTTTCCAGATAAAGAACTGATGCAGGTAGGGTTAAGTGACTTATCCAGGGTCAATCAAAAGTATCTGAGGGTAGATTTGAACTCAGTTTCTCCTGACTCCAGTGCTGGCCCTCTATCTACTATCTGCCCATGGACAAATGACCATTTAATACTCATCTACTATGTGCTAAGCCCTCTGGTACATGTTGGAAATTCAAAGAGAAAAATGAAATTCAATGTGCCCTCAAGCATTTTAGAAGATCAAATATTGCCATAGTGATAATGTTGTTCAATGATCCTCTGGCTAGTAAACTAAAATGGGTCATAAAATAGAAAGATGTATTCTCACCAAATATTTTCCAAGTACACAAGGATATTTGTATTTTTGTACACAAAGGTATTAGGGAGTGAAGCAGGGCTGTGTGCTTTTCAGCATGATGTTTTCTTCAGTGCTGTCAGACACCTTCAGTGAGGATGAACGTAAGGTCAGCTACCACACTGATGGTAAATTATTTAACTTGAAAAGGCTACAAGGCAAGACTTAATTGGAGGGAGAGTTGATATGCGACTTTTTGTTCACAGATGCACTCTGAAGCAGAGATGTAACAAAGTATGAATTGGTTCTCTACTGCTTGTGCTAGCTTTGGCCTAAAAATGAACACTAAGAAAACACAAGTTCTGCATCCATCAATCAGCCCCACAGCATCCATATGCACAACCATCAGTTATGGCAATTGGAGAAATTTTGAATACTATGGTAAGTTCACTTATGTTGGCATTATACTTTCCATACACATAGATGATGAGGTTGACACGTGCACTACCAGAGCTAGCTCAGTGTTTGGGAGGCCCTGAAAGAAAGTGTGGGAAAGAAGAGATATTAGACTGTGTACTGGACTGAAGGTCTACAGAGCAGTTGTGATGACCTCATTATGGTATGCCTCTGAAACCTGGACAGTATACCAGTGCCATGCCAGGAAAGTGAATTACTTCCATTTGAATTGTTTTGGGAAGATTCTGAAGATCACCTGGCAGGATAAGACACTGAGAAAGGACTTTAAACTGAACTACTAAGCATTTGAACTCTTTTGCAGAGAGTTAAAATTGCAAATTCAAATTCTCTATTGCAATTCCAATGGGCTGACCATGTTGTTCATATACTAAATATACGTTTGCTTGAAAGATTATTTTATAGAGAACTCATGCAAGGAAGGTACTCACCTGGTGCTCATAAGAAGAGATGCAAAGGTACTCTTCAGGTCTCTCTGAAGAACTTTGGAATCCAGTGGGAGACACTGGCACAGGACCACTCAGTATGATGTGCCCCCTTCAAAGAAGGTGCTGTGCTCTATCTACGAGCAATGCAGAACTGCAGTAGCTCAAAAGAAACATGAGATGCACATATTTAGAGATATCTCCACTCCAAATGCTCATGAGGACTATCTGTGCCCAATCTGTGGCAGAACCTTTTAGAGCTTATGTTAGTCTGACCAATCACAGTAGGATATGCTATACTTTGATTCCAACATAGTACTACCATTTTGGTTCTCTTTAAAAAGAAACACTGGTGAAGCTGTGAACTGATCCATCCATTCTGGAGAACAATTTTGAACTATGCCCAAAACACTACAAAAATGTGCATACCATTTCAGCTTTGAGACTGCATGCCCAAGAGATCATAAAAATGGGAAAGAGTCCCACATGTACAAAAATATTTAAAACAACTCTCTTTGTGGTGACCCAAAACTGGAAATCAAAGGGGTGCCCATAAATTGGGGAATGGCTGAATAAATGTGGTATATGAATATAATGGAATACTATTGTGTTATAAGAAATGATGAACAAAAAGACTTCAGAAAGGCTTGGAAAGACTTATATGAACTGATGCTGAGTGAAAGAAGGAGAACCAGAAGAACTTTGTACACAGCAACAACCACCGTGTGCAAAGAATTTTTCTGGTAGACTTAGTACTTCGTTGCAATACAAGGACTTAAATAATTCCCAGTGGTCTCTTAAGGCAAAATGCCTTCCCCATCCAGGGAAAGAATTATGGAATTGCATCACAGAATGAAGCAGATCATTTTCTTTTGTATTACATTTTGGTTTGTTTTATGATTTCTCCCTTTTATTTTAATTCTTCTATGTAACACAACTAAGGTGAAAATGTTTTTAATAAGAATATATGTGTAGAACCTATATAAAACTGTATGCCATCTCAAGGAGGGAGCAGAGAGTTGGAGAGGAAAAGGGGGAGCAAGGGGAAAAATCTAAGACATATGGAAAGATTGTATAATAGTGAAAATATATTTTAAAAAAAGAACAAAGAACAACGACCAACTAACTAACCATTGCAAGGCTTATAACCAAAAGAGATCAAAGAAAGAGGAAAAGGTCTAATATGTACAAAAATATTTATGGCAGCTCTTTTTGAGATGGTAACCACCTGTAACAGCAAGGAACCTGACATATGCCAGAGGGCCTCCTGTATGGTTTCTTGGATCTGCTTTTCCAAAAGGAAAGCAACTTTTGAGGGGTCAACAATCTACTTTAATCAAGCACATATATCATTAACTTAGTTCAGAGGAAAATGTCTGAACTTCAGAGAAAATACAAAGAAATAAAGACCAACAGGCAGGGTTTCTAACTGTCTGACCACAAAAAATACATATGTCACAGATCAACAGACAGGTCCAACTGCCTGACAATTACATATATCCATAGTTGCCAGAGAGAGAAGCACCAGCATCTGGATTTTCAAAGCTGAGGGGCTCCTTAACAGTTATCCAGAGTCTCCTCTGGCCAAACAAACACTTCCAGTGAGTAAGCCCCAAAACAAAGCCTCACTTCAGAGTATATGCACTTTTCAGAGCCAGAGGGCATCACAACCCTTGAGAACAAGTGCCTCATTAGAAATTAACAGAAAGGTATGGGCCTTCCTACAAAACAAATCTCCCCTAATCAAGCTTTCCTTAATGGACAGGCCCATTAATGGGTGGGCAAGATCTTTAACTCTTATTAACATAATTCACATTATACTACTACTCCACTACCACCACCACCACCAAAAATTCTGGAAACTAAAAGAATGCCTATCAACTGAGGAATGGTTGAATAAATTGTGAGATATATACATCCAAATATATATATATATATATATGTTTCTTGTCAGTCTTTAGAGTTCAGTCTAAGGAAGACAAACAGAATTAGGCTGCATGTGTGTTTATTTTTAACAAAGTGGGCAGGCAAGTATGTGGAGCTGCAGTTGAAATTGAGCTTGCTTTGGGGTCATGCTGCACAGATTATAAAGCCATGAAGCAGGAAAGTGCCCTTGACTCAGGACATCTGGCCTTTTGTCAGTCAAGATTAGTTTCCATAAACAAGGAAGTGCTCCTGACTTTAGGATGTCTATACAAGCTTAATCCAGTCTTGTGGCTGTTGATACAGCAGGAGAATTTTGGGTTTCACTCAGAGAGCATCACAAAGGATTAGGGATATGTCAGTTTAGAAAGGCTCAAATTGTCCTCTCGATTGACTAGTCCAGGTTTTTGGCCTTCTTTGGGTGATGAGGGGCTCAAGTGGGTCTCACTACATATACATATACATATATATATATATAAACACACACACACACACACACACACACACACATATATATATCACCTCAAAATAGGGATGTAAGAGGTGCTTTGGATTTAAAATGTTATATGCATTTCCATATAAAATCATTATATTATTTTGTTTGATCAGTTTATTTTGTTACAAGTGATCTCATACAGTCATACAGTAGAGGTAATTTGAAAATGTTTTGTGGGGGGGGCAGAGCCAAGATGATGGAGTAGAAAAACTCACATATGCTAGCTCCGAACCCACAGCCCATGGATTTCCTCTAAAAAGAACTCCCAACAAATTCTGGAACAGTGGAAGCCGCGCAGCAACCCAGTGAAGGAGATTTCCGTTGCAGAGAGCCCTGAAAAACTGATCCCAAAGGTCCATTGCACACTGGACGGGAACAGAGCCCTGTCCTGCCCTGGCCGTGCAGCACTGAGAGGAGTGAGCAGATCTGAGCAGGCTTCAGGGACGGAATCTCCAGCAGCCACGAAGGTCCCTCCACCCACAGACGCACAGGTCAGTGAGAGAGATGCCTGGACGGGCAGAGAGGGGAGCGGGGTGTCTCCATAACTTGGGCCCCCTCGGGAGGCAGCAGCAGAGGCAGCAAGTGGCCAGAGGCTCCCGGAGCAGGCAGGAGCTTGGCAGCAGCTCCATTACAGAAGGTCTCTGCATAAACCCCCTGAGGGA